>VTPC01091065.1:104665-118175 GCA_011009095.1 Ignelater luminosus | reverse complement strand
TCTCTAAAAACTTTTAAATAGTTTCCTAAAAAAAGTAAGTAAAACTAATTTTGTGTTTATAGGAAAATGTTTAGGTGTCGAGTTATCGAAGTGTAAAATTGACGGAGGGACTTTTATGTTTCACGCTTGCCTTATATTTTATTCTGTAGAGGGTTAGAAAATTTAAATGGGAAAACAGCCTAAGTTAAAAAACTGAGAAAATGCAGAATTCCTTTTTAGCCTCTCTAAAAACTTTTAAATAGTTTCCTAAAAAAAGTAAGTAAAACTAATTTTGTGTTTATAGGAAAATGTTTAGGTGTCGAGTTATCGAAGTGTAAAATTGACGGAGGGACTTTTATGTTTCACGCTTGCCTTATATTTTATTCTGTAGAGGGTTAGAAAATTTAAATGGGAAAACAGCCTAAGTTAAAAAACTGAGAAAATGCAGAATTCCTTTTTTAGCCTATCGTTAAAGAAAAGTATCATCGTCTTTTCTTAAAGTTTTATTATTTTAAAGGTCAGTTACGTGATATTTATTTAAAGTAATATAATATTAAAATTCTAGTTATTTTAGATACATTTTATTGACTGTGAAAAACATGGAAAAGCAATTCTCAAAAATATTTTACATACTGCCTTCATAAATGAAACATGCTTGGAGGTAGAAAGGTAAAATAGCGATAGCAGCTAATGCAGTGCCTTTCAAAGAAGACGAAATTGGAGCACATAGACAAGAGACGAGACAAGAAAACTCAAAAATATTCTTAAAATTCAAATGAACCTCTGCATCTACATGATTGAATTCTGTAATGTTCTTAAAGAATTCGTTTTTCTCGTTTTTCGTGTTTGAAGAAATCTTTCTTTCATTTTAAATGACAGTTAATGTCAAGTAGAGGAATGGAAAAAACCACTGAAATAAAAAATAGGCAAAAATAAATGTTCTTATGAACGTCGATAATATAACATTTCTCTGCTTACATAAACTCTGAAAGAGACGACTCGTACGGGTTGATATTTTTGCGAAATAGGTATTGGAAGTTCTAAAATGGATATAGTACATAGCTCGAAGTTGTTTTATTCATTTCAAGAATTTTTGCAATTTCTGAAAAAAAAATTGTTGATTAAAAATGTAGAACGCATCATTCAGTACTGGTACAAAGTCATAATTATCAAATTAATATTTAATACACTTTCTCATTAGAAATAATTTTGATGAAAGATTCTTTAAAATGAATTAAAAGATCAAGCAAAATATTTTATCTCCGCGAAACGTTGTCGTGTCAGCTATACTTAGTAATCAGTTGAGCTTTGATCGTAAAAACTTGGTGTCCGGATATAAAACCTACGCTTTATTTTACCACTAGATAACAATTTTATTATACCAAAAGCTCACAGTTATGTCTTTTACCATAGCGGTACATCCGCTTTAAATTTCGTAGCATTCGAATTGATTTAACGTTAAGGCTTTTTGACCTATTTTATTGTTTGAATTAGCTACTTTAATAAAATTTTAACCTTTCGAAGTAATCCATAAATAATAAATTGAGAATTCTGTCAGATACAGGTTGAGGATTTTGCGAGATCCTGTTTTTTGAATGGATCACGATAATGACAAATTATTGAAAATACTTAAATCTCTCGACAATAACTTTACCAAATAACTAATAATTAAGGCAATTGTTTAAATTAGAATCAAATTAACTTCTGTTATACGGTGGAATTTATGTTATTAGTCGGAAAATGATGTCCAAATTCCCTTAATTTAATTAATTTCATAATTGTTGACTGACATAATGAAAAGTTTATTATTCCCTCAGTGCCTACCTGTCAAATTTTCATATTCATGTCAATAAAATGACATGGATGCTTAGGTTTTATTAATATATAAAATTTTCGCAATAAGAGTTGAAGCTTTACCGTCACATTAATTTAGAAAGGTTTCGAATAGAATTTTGTCTATTTATCTGAATTCTAGGGTCTTAACTGGGTTTTACAACTGTATCCGCGTATAGCAATTCAGGGAACAGAAAAGAAATAAATAAAACATAATCGGTTCGTCATAAAAATAAAGACAAAATATAAAACTAAAGTAGCGGAAACAATCAAAAGTCGGTTTTCAAATACATATGGAAGAAACGACTATTTGAAATATAAAATTAAAAGTTGAAATTTAAGGCAATACTTTGTTTGTTTTGGTTGTAACTCGTCAGGTGTAAGAAAAGAATATAAGTAAGTTACTAACTTAAAGTGGTAGTAGTTTGACAATCCGATTGAATAAACCACACCAAAATTTAATTTCTCCTCTATAGATAAATTTTACAAACTCAGATAAAGATTACATAAAGAGAGTGTTGAGGCTGAAAACATCTAGGTAGAAATTGAGTTTGGAAATGTCTAGGTACGCCTAGGTAGAAATTGAGTTTGAAAACGTCTAGGTAGAATTTCCGAGAGCTTTATTAAACTACACTAAATAACAGAAAACGATAACATCCTTGAAAAAAATATGCTGCACTCGTACTGTAGAGGATAGAATTCGTAAAAAGGAAGAAACCACAAAATATGTAGTTGTTGAAATTAAATATCTGATAAATCGCAGAGAACATGAGGGTAGAAGAGCAGGCCAAAGTACGGAAGAGTATAAATTAGATAACGTAGCATCTGATAGATTTTATCTACAAAATTAAACATCAGAATGTTTTAAATTGGATGAAACAAAATCCGTTTACATTTGCATCAACCTAGAAAGACATGGAAGTTAAGCAAATGAGTGCCATATAAATTATTCGCCAATCAGAAAGAAGATCACGTACTTCAACAGAACGCGATGTTACCATAATGTCCGTACAACATCAATTTCCACACAGTTCAAAGGCATCACTTTATCCAACAAAAATCAAATTTTGCCTATAGTGAACTATAGCAGATATTGCCCACTAGGGGTTTCTTGCCACAGGTTAAATTATTACAGTTGAGATTTATCTTGCATAAATACATAGGATGGAGGATGCTTTGTTCCAAAACTAGTCAGTCTTAGTGCATTGCATAACAATACAACGTAAGACTGGATACTTTAAGAAAAATTCGTGAAAAAATTTTGTTTTATCCACATACAAAAGAGACAGTTACAAGACGAAGAAGATAACTAGGTACAGGCTTTAATTCAATCTTGAGAAAGAGGTGCGTACTTGAAGGGAAAAAGTCTGTTAATCTATAAAATTGCAAAGTAGTTATTTTTATTTATTACGTTAGAAACGAACGTCTTTGATAATCTAAAATGTAAAATTCCCGTCAACTCAAATCATCGGAGATATATTCTTGTTGTTTGTACATGTAGAACATTTCATTCATCATTGTGTCATTTGGGTTTGATGCCATAACGAATTCAAGTAAAGGATTTGGAATATTCATTTTCTTTATAGGAACCTAGGAATTGCAAACTCAAAATCCTAGTTAACATTATGATATATTCCTCTTACAGTTTAGAAAATCTAAGAAAATTATTAATTAATGAGTTCGGTTTTTGCTTTTTGATAAACTGTAATAATTAACTTTACCAATAACTTGTAAGAATTAAAAATGATACGAGCCGGACAAGGTTCGCTTTACAATGTAATTATGACAAATCTCACACTAGCTAAAATATTTTTTGTTTACATCTTGAAGAAGAAACTTCCCTATGGCCTACATATAACGCAAAACAGCATAGAAAGTCCATTATCACCATCACTGTATGTCTTGTACATAGTAGCATTTTATACTTTGTCATTCATGATTTTCACAAAGCTTGAGCAAATGTGCCTTTAAAGAAGCGTTTATTAAAACTGGTTCCTTTGGGTTTATTTAATGACGTTAATCGACGATAGGGAAATATCGAGATTTTCAGATTTCATGATAAAGTGTTGAACTAAGTAATTTTGTCTGTTTGTAGGGGAACTGCGGAAACAGTGTTACATTCACAACTTTTCTTCTATATATTTTTAAATATATACACTAAATCTAGCTCATAATGTAGCAGTGCAGATGCCTGACAATAATTTAATGACTGCCCACCGTTAAAAATCCATTGTTTATTTTTGTCAGTCTTAATTTAAGTGTTTTCAGTAGCTAGAAGTAAAATTTCTTGAAACGGAAGTATTGGTATGTATACTAATAATAAATCTTTGTTGATAATATAGATTGAAAAGTGATATTCTTTTGTAATATTTGCGTTCATAAACATAACCTTATAGTGTTTGAGTTGTTGCTCAAGTGAAGGGTGAAGTGTTACACATTCTTTTGTAACATTGTACACTCCACAGCTTTTAAATTTTAAGTTCATTTTATTTTGCTTGTAAAATAAACTGTTTTGGACGTTACTGAAAATGCAATAAGTGTTAGAGAAAGAAATACAGTTTGTGTCACATAACATTGAAACGATATATAAGTAAACATAAATCCATAGGCAGTGAATATAAGCCAAATTATAAAATAAAACAAATGTTCGCTGAAAAGATGCAAACGAAAGTTTTATTTGACAACTGTTATCAGATTTGCAATAACCTGGACAGACCCAAAAATTGAGAAAAACAAGTCAGCTAGAGTTGACTGGATAGTGAGTTTTCAAAAAAGGTATCCTACACTTTTCAATTGGAAACTGGAAACAAACAACCAAGTTTGTTTAGATCGACAAATGAAAATGAATCTATGTAGAGTTTATAAAAAATTTGAAAGTATAACCCCTGATTTGATTTATAATCTGGACTAGACTGCACCCACCACAGTACACAACCCACCTAATGTCATATCAATAGAAGATAAAGAACAAGTGGGCTAAAATATATCAGGAGAACGTGAAGGCTTTTTAACAGCTTGCTGCATAATTAATACCGTGGAAAACACTGTTTCTCCTTTTTGATATTTCCTAGAGTTCATTAAAAAAGTTAGATGTCGTTTGGAGCCTCATCTGGTAAACAGGGCAGAGCAACAAAAAGTTGTTGGATGAACGAGCGAGCGAGATTTTTGTAGAAGTTTTGCGTCATTCCAGAAACATGTCAAAAGTTCTAAGGAAAACTCGTTGGTACTAATATTCGATAACAAAAAATCCTACGTAACGATTAGTTCTTTGGAATTTGCAAAAGAGAATGGGATCAGTATGGTAATATTATCGCCACACACAATTGCAAAACTTCAACCTCTTGACAAAATAGTCTTCAAGAGCCCAAAATCTAACTCTAATTACTCTAATTCTAGTTACAATGGCTGGATGGTTTGAAATCCTGGAGGTAAAATAGCTACTTTGTTTGGAAAAGTATTTCCTAAAGCGTTTTCCATTTTAAACGTTAGCAAATCGACTGCTACCTACAGTTTGGTTTGTCTCAGCTTTCCACATCAAGAGAAACTTTTCCTAATGCAATAATTGTATCCAAACCCATAACACAAATGCAAATGATATGGATGATGATGGCATACCTGACTTAGCAGCTGACCATTTGTCTCCTTTGCCTTTACATCTACTTCTAATCGACTATTCATATAGGGAGTATTAATCCAAAAAAAACATTCGTATCACCAGAAGTCATTGGGACATTTCCAGAAGCTCAACCGAGAAAAGACAATGTGATTAAAAGAAAAGAAAGAGCATGGTCTTGACTGACAGTTCTGAAAGAAGGGCAAAACCATAAACAAAGGTTTGAAGAAAAGAAAACGCAAATACCCATCAAAAAAGCTAAAAGTTCTTATGACCCAAAAGTTTCTTATGCTGAGAGTGATGCAAGCAATAGTTTGGAAGAAGAAGAAGAAATGGAAGTAGATTGTTTTTCAGTGTCGGTAGGTGATTATGTTCTTATTGCCGAAGACAAGAAAAGTGAAATATTTTTAGTAGGATGAATTATGGAGCTGTCAGGCAATTCTTTATATCAAGAGAATTAAACCTCTATCTAAATTTATAAGAACTGAGAAAACCTACAGTTTTCCCAAGGAATGCGTTATCCACAAGCTGGTTCCACTAGTAGCCATAAGTAGAACAAAAAGAACATCTGAAATGCTAGTGTTCAATATAGATCTAACTAAATATAAGAATTCACTTGATAGACTTTTGAATTTCTGTACTTCAGGATTTTATTTTTTATGTAACGCCAACATTCATGAATACTAAGACTTTTTTCAACTTTTTGTAACATCACGGTAGTGAAGACTAGTACAAATGACAAGTTTAGAAAAAAAGATTCTTTTTCTCATGTTTTACTATTATACATTTTTATAATACTTGAAAATAGAAAGATTAAACCCTAGCTTATGGTGTGTGACAAAAACTTAATTGAAATTCTTCTAACTTGTTATTTTATGACTGGCCAATAGACGTTGTAACATTGTTCCCACACTTCCCCAATTAAATTGAGTGACTGATTCTTGAAAAAAACTAAGTCCTATTTATGTAGTTTTGAGAAAAATAAAAAGTTACCTTACTCTTACAGTTTTTCTGGAATGCAATATTAGTCATCAGTTCATCAATGATAGGGCGTTGGTAAAATTCTTAACATCCACTAATAATCGAAACTCGAAAACAGAACTTGATACATACAATTCTACTATCTTGTCAAAAATGTGACTTATGTTAGTGCCTTTCAAAAATCATCAGTTTAATTCAAATTTAGTATTACTTATAGTGATAAGTCTATAGTCTACACATTTTTCTTCATTATGCAAAAACAAACATTGCGTGGCAATTAATAAAAGTGTTCCACAGTCTTGTTGCTTGGAACCTAATTCTGAGGAACTTACAACAATTCTAGTTTGTTATTAATACTCAGGTAGCAACGAACTTTCCCACACAGCAAAACTTTACTATTTCGTAGCAACATAGTAACTGTGTAAAGTAAACGATGTAAAGAAATAGTAAAATAAAATGTAACTATAAGTTAACTATTGGTTAAGAATGTCCCGGTTTTTGTAACTGTAGAGTTACTTTTAGATTAAGTTTGGATAACTATCTGTGGGAATGTCACTAAGCCTAGCAATCTTCCGAGCATTGGAAAGTTACATTGCATTTTCTATATCTTTACTATATAGTTTTTGGTTTTTCTAGCAAGTAAACTTACTGTGAATTGACGGTTGTATAGCTAATAAATATTATACAAACGGTTACATTCGGTGCCATAGGAACTAGATTGCAACTATTATATAGTCAATTAATCTAAAGATGCCTTGAGATAGTTAATGGAAAGTAATCCAACAGTATGGATGTATAATTATAGTTAACAAAACGTTATATTACTGTAAAAGCTAGTAAACTTTTGCTGTCTGGGATAAAATGTAATATAAGAATATGGTTTATTGAAATTCTACACAACTTTTGGTCTCTTTATTGGGCGAACGGTCGACCACTGCCACCAAAACCCCGGGTACCTGCGGCGCGTCCCTTCTGAAGACCGATTTGACCTAAATACCTTAAATTTTTATCTAAACAACTACAATTTTTATGTTTATTAATTTAATTAAAATATTAATTCATAGTTAAAGTAAACAAGAAACGACAAGACTTACATAGAGTATAATAATAAATGTTTTAATTTGTTCTGTGCCAAGTTAAATATTGAAATAAAAACTTTAATTATTCTCAATTTCATTTATATATATATATATATATATATATATATAATTTGAAGGTATTCTAATTTAAGAAGGTTTTTGCATATTAGAAATTTCTATATTATATATTATTATATTATATATTAATAACCAATTTGTTGTTGTTGGGAGTAACAGAAAATAATCAGCAAGCAGTAGAGTTACTACAAATAGTTGTTTTATTGTAACATGACGTATTCTGTCCTAAAAGTAAGCTTTAATATGTTAATATTACTGTAAAGGGACAATCAGATAGTGCACTTGTCGCAACGGACCTTTTCGGTTCCTCTAACAAGTCAACTTATAGTAAGTTGATGGTTATCTGACTACTTAAGAACATAAGAAAGTTTAGTTACGGCTTCAGACCAACTAAAACGTTACTACATAGTTACCTGATCCAAAAATGCCTTAAAAATAGTTAAAGAGAAGTAATAGAACGGTATGAATGTAAAATAATAGTTAATAAATAGTAACATTGCTATAAAAAGTAGTAAACTTTGCTGTCTGGGTTACTTAACTGAAATTTTCCAGATCAAAATAACGCGAAGAAGCGGTAAGTAAAACTAAGTATAACGCAAGAAACGTACAAGCAGATCGGAATTTACATTTTTAGTACTTAACTTTTACTGTTATTAAAGTATTCAGTATACGGATAGATTTCGTACTAAGAAAAGTCAAGAAAATATGCTTTAAGGGAAGTTGGTCCAAAACTCAAATGTTAGATACGATCAGATATTTCAATATCACTTCCAGATGCTCATCTTAATAAAAAAACATGGTAAACAACTATCCAAAAAAATTCCCGAATAGAAAAATTGTCAGTAAAACATGACTACTTTGAATTTATTAATGTCGAAACTACTCAAAATTCTTATTATAACTAACTCTTTAGTTTTTACTAGATTTCGTGTTTTCTATTAATCCTCTACTATAACAAGGCGCGTGCAAATTTTTAAAAATCTTTTTATGTCTCTCGGTAGCAGAAACTTTTTCAGAAACTAATGTGTTAGTGTAAACTGTAATTTTATTGTTGATCTTCCAGTTCGGAGAGGGAGTCTCATTGACATTTGATTTTCCGTCTGGGTAACTGTAGATAGGCAACCAATAACTCGTATAATTTTCTATGTAAAGGTAATAATGTGGTAATAAAGAAAAAAATACTACTTTGACTGATTAATTTTGATTAATAATATTTGAAGTTTCTAAGCATCGGAAGGTACATGCAACTTTCGGATATCTGCAGATATCACATATTGAGAGTTAGTATCGGGCTATAATAGGAAAGATAAGATAGCGTGTCTCATATTCAAGTTATACTCTACAAGTATATGTACTAAATATATTATAAAACATAGTATGATCATGACGAATAACAGTTGTGGAAATTTTTTGGGATACATAGGAATTTACTACTTTTTAATAATCTCTACTTCATCAATTTAGAGTTCCTAATTATGCAAATAGACGCTCATAAATCATTTCATTTTGTTTGTTTACTAGGCTATAGAGAGGGAACACACATCGTAATAATGTCTATCACGAGCGTGGTCGATGAAAGAGACCCCTTTACATGATGTTATGCAAAAGATCCGTAACAAATAATATAGCTTACTTTGGTTTTCCAAAAACTTTTGTACTGTAATTTTTTTGTTTATAAAATGAGATATTAAAAAGAATCAGACGCGGTAACAGTCACACAAAATCAGATTTTTATCACTATGTGTTTATTTCCTACTTAATTTTTACAATATATGAAAAGATATTTATGCGTATAAAAATAGGTAAAAAAACTAAAAAAGAGAACACAATGAATTATAAATCGAAATGATTTTTGTTCCAAAAGACAGCATAGTTAAATAACAAATAATGAATTAATTGCTATTTTGAAAATAATTATCTGAGTTGTTCTTAAGTAATATACTTATTTATGTAACTTAATTACCTCGCTATGCAAGGTTAGACCTTCTTAAAACTACTAATACTTAACTATTTCAATTTCTAAAATTGATGAAAAAAAACTAAAACAAGTTTATCTTTTTTATATTACAGGAAACGTCGCGTAGGGATGGTCCGTTTATTGGGAATGCGACTATTGACACGACTTCTCCTTCTCGTGTGTTCGCTGAGCCTCATCAGTCTCCTATTTCTGAGCCGTTGCGGCCTTAACAACTTAGAACCTGAATCCGAGGAACAGGAGACGCAGGCTGCTTTACCAGGTAAACAGCCCATTTTACTTGGAAAACGATACATTTTCCCTACCTTTATTACAACCGGCCTAATAAAAAAATTGTCAAAACGCTATATTTTACTTTATTTCTTTATTATGCATGGTAGATTGTATGGCAGCGAAAAGGAAGACTTGATAACCGGGGGTGCGTCTTATTAAAATTGCCCCTTTTATTCGTACGTATATGTATTCAGTTTAGCCGGTAGCAGGTGTCAATGACAAAATTCTCTACATTTCCTTCTTTCAAAAGCTGCAGCTTGTACGATGTGTACGTGTTGTTGTGTACTGATAGTGGAGGATACGTGGGCCTTATTTAGCTTTGGGACGTTCTACTTCCTTTGGGATATAAGTCGTCTGCAAGCTGCCGTGACACAGCTTCTACTTTTGTAGGATATAAAAGATGTTAAAGTTGTTGTTGTCTGTTAAGTGTCAGGAGCATTCAGTGCAAATGTAAAAGGGAATTTTGGAAAGTTAATTTAAAAAGAGACGTTTATGTAAATTGATAAAAAGTGTCCCTATGTTCTCTTTAAAGAATATTTTTTGTCAAAAAAGGCAAGATTAAAAATATCTAAAACTATTTAGAGACTCTATTATTTTATTGAATAAAATACAGTACATCTAATATAATATTACATATTTTAGATTTGTTGGAAGTTCAACCGACAATGAAAAATTTTCCTATCTTAAAGGTGTAGTTTAGTAAACGTGAAGACAAAAAATTTATGATAATTTTGACATCTAAAAATTTGTACAGTAGTTAAAGATATGTTATATTGTTGATGACAGTCTTGTATTAAATTGAGCTCTTACCAATTTAAGTACTGTACTGTCTTCGCCACATCCATGTTCTGTGACAACACAAAACATTTCTCTCATCGCAAAGTTACCAGAAATAATGTAGATCTAGAGCAAGCTGGTTCAGTTTAGGAATTTTCTGCTTAGTGTACCAGGAAATATGCTTTTGTCACGTCGCTACTCTTTCTAAGGACGTTTTCTGAAAAAATTGCATTGTCATCAAGATGTATTAGTTGTTTATTTTTGAGAAATGTTAGAGACCAATTTTCATTGTTCTTCTTTTCTTTTCCATGCGTATAGGAAGTTAAGTAATCGGATCATGCTAAATTGCATTCTATGCATCCCATGAGTTTCCAATACAACTCATGAGTTTGAAATGCATTCCATGAGATTCCAATGTATACCATGAGATTTCAATGCATCCCTTGAAGTTCCAACGCATTCCTTGAAATTCCATGCATTATAATGCAT
This sequence comes from Ignelater luminosus, assembly GCA_011009095.1. Lineage (NCBI taxonomy): Eukaryota > Metazoa > Arthropoda > Insecta > Coleoptera > Elateridae > Ignelater > Ignelater luminosus. The sequence continues at coordinate 107,098 of VTPC01091065.1, read as the reverse complement.
CCCTTGAATTTCCATGCATTGAAATTTCAACCGATGCATTCCAATGCATCAAAATTTCAAGGGATGCCTTGGAATCTCATGCGATACATTGGAGTCTCATGGGATGCATTTTAAAGTCATGCGATACATTACATTGGAATCTCATGAGATGCATTGAAATCTCGGGATGCACGATGATGCATGGGATGCACGGGATGCAATTTAGCATGAACCTAACTAATCTTTCTCAACTGTTGTTTGGATTTCCTACAGGAGATGAAATCTCATTTCCTTACCAATTGTTTGCTATTAGTTTAGTAAATGTACCTGAGGTAACTTGGATTGTTCTTTCTGTAGTTTATTTGTTGTTGGTTTTTCTTCCATCTTATAGTATATCGATACGCTATTTGGTTTTATTAAAAAGAGACGATCTTTCTTGAGAAAATGTGGAGTTTCTCAAAAAAAAAAACGTCAAAAAGTGTATTTTTGTTTAGGATAAGCGGTAAATCGGAAACTTTCATGGACATAAAATTTGATCTTATAGGAAACCTTGAAAGCAAAGAATGTTTTGTAAAACCTTGTCTGATTGGGAAAACGCCGTTTTTCCCTATTTTGATCAGGCCATTGGCAAAAACTGACTTAAACTGTCCAAAATTGTTTTAATGTCTATATATACGCATTTCTTCAAGTTTTCCTAATAAAAATAAGAAGTAGGTAATTTATTGTTGGTTTTAATTATTATAAACTACTACAGTTTGAATATTTCCAACCAACTGATGTATGTTAATGTTCTCACTTTACAAAAGTAACATATTATTTTGCGATTTTAACAAACTGGTAATGATAAATTTTGGGGTGGCTTGAGTTTTCATGTAGTGAGGACTTCTAGGGTTGTCATATCCCAACACCGACAGGAATGTGGTATAGTCCTAGGACATCTCACAAGTTAGTCTTCTGGGACGGTATGTTTCCGATAAAGGTCTCCATGAAGAATTACTGGCTTTGTTACCTCTTAAAGGGTAAACTCGAGGTGAAGATATCTCTGCAGCAATTTTGGAATTTGTGACTGTTAGGGAAATTGACATCAATAAATTGGTATTCATGAAGTCTGGAGCAGCCAGTGTAATGGATCAACATAAAGGCTTTGTTACCCCCTTTAAACAAAATGTGGAACACCACGTTTTTACGTTTCATTGTATTAATCATTAAGAAGCGCTATGCGTACAGACATTTCCCATCGAAATTGTAAAGATGATGGATTTGGAGTAAAAATAACTTAATCATCGACAGTTTTGTGCTCTTCTCGAAGAAGTAAACAGTCAATATTCCGACCTTCTTTTGCACAATAGAGGTCGTTGGTTATCCAGAGAAGCAGTTTTGAAACGTTTCTCTTCATGCTTTGAACATGTTAAAACCTTTTTAAACCAAAAGGAACACCAAGCTCCAGAGTTAAGTGATGAGGGATAGTTACAGAAATTTTACTTTGCCGTTGATATGACATCACATTTAAACTACCTCAATCAGAAGTCACAAGTTAGAGGTAACACTGCAAATGCACTTCTAGAAACCGTACTTTTCTTCGAACAAAAACTAGTATTGCTTGCGGAAGACTTCAAGAGTGGAAATCTGTTTCATTTCAAAACTTGAAAAAAGCACCTGGAAACTACTGGAAATGTCATCTGGCAGCAAAATGCATCATTCATTTACTGATCGTTTCAAAGATTTTAGAGATGAAAAGTCCACTCTTTCGTTCTTGACAAAACAACTTGTGGTGGACTTCACTCGAACAAATTTTTTGACATTTTCAACAGTTGCCAGAGTTTAGTTTAAACTACAATTAATAGACTTAAAAAGCAAGGATTTGTGGTCTTCAAGATTTACGCTTTTACAAGTGGAACTAGAAAACCCGGAAAGAGAAAAAGCGACTTCAACCATGAACCATAAATGGATAGAAATTTCCAACTGTCAAAAGGAGGACCAATTAATTTTCAAAACATGGAATAGCCTTTCGGATTATTATCATCAACTCAAAATACTAGCATTTGGAATCTTGACAATCTTTGGGTCCACTTATTGTGAGCAGACGTTCTCCAACATAAATGCCATTAAAAGCGAGCTAAAAAGTCAGCTTAATGATATAAGCCTCAAAACTTGTTTAAAATTGAAGACTTAGAACTATTTACCGAACATGAAACAACTCTGCGAATATGCAGTGTCAAAAGTCCCATTAATTCGTTTCTTTATTTACTTGAAGTTATGTTTTGTATTTGTATTTGTTTGTATTAAATATATTTTTACCGATATTGCGTTAAAATATTGTATCTCAAACTCCCTTCTGTACCCACTGCGGCTCTTTGTAAAAAGTGGGATAAAGTGGCTCTTTGCTCCAAAAAGGTTGCCGACCCCCGTCCTAGGGGTAACTGAGGAGAGCCTTGCATTCCATCCCTGTGGTTA
>VTPC01091065.1:93493-104565 GCA_011009095.1 Ignelater luminosus | reverse complement strand
GTCCTAGGGGTAACTGAGGAGAGCCTTGCATTCCATCCCTGTGGTTATCAAAACTGCATCCTTCATGTAGTGGCGCTTTTTACAGAGAGTTAACCGAATCAGACAGGCGGTTCAGAAAACACTTTTCTAGCTTCTGGTTATTAGGAGCTCTATGCCAAAGGAGTAAATGACACGAGAGTGAGAGCGCTACCGACGGAGACTCGAAGTCACCATGCGACCTCGCCGAGTATTTAACTTTATACTGGTAAACAGAGCTGGCCGGTTCCCCTACACTCGTGGAATGTGACGTGAGTAATATTAGGCTGAGTAGAAGTCCGATGATAGGAGTAGTCTAAATAAACTTCTCTCATAGCAAAGTAGCAATCTCAGCGCTCTGCAAGCTGATGAAGTAAGGGTTTGATATAGCTCTTATTCAAGAATCTTAGACCTATGAGGGTAAGATAAGTGACAAGGTGTACTTGTATATTTCCACAGCATGCATACTTGTTAATAAGGAAATTAAAGTGCTGGTGCTTACAGATCTACGTTCTAAGGGTCCGGCAGCTGCCATAACTGAAACAGTAAACGAACAGAGTAGCGTTAGATCCGGTGCTCGAATCTCACACTTAGAGGTTTAACTTTCAAGCTTATTGAGGATGTTTACGTTTGCATGTTAGATGGAGAAAATAAATGACCTTGGTAGTTGGTTTACCCGCAGTGCAATTGGACATCACAATAGCTACTAACTACCTTAAGAGTTTTATTAAAAACTGGTATCTAATAAAGGAAGTTGTTCAGACAGATCACAGACACATCCGATTTGATATAATAAAACTTCAGAAAGAAAGAATGGTATACTAAAAGAACTGCTGGAGGTTCTTTCAAGACAGATCTTAATCAAGATCTACAGAGGGTTAATGATAGCATTAAGAACAGATGGGATCTTGAAGTTACCGTACAGTAAATAGAAAGGGCAATCATTATAGCCAACAATGAAAACCGTTTTCAAATAGAAAGGTACGTAACCAACACAGTTGGGTGGAACGAAAACTTTTCTAAAAAGATAGAAGCAATATGCAAACTATTCAGCAGGACAAAAACAGTAAGAAAGTCAAAAAGGGATTCTTGAAGAAAGCATTCTAAGGAGCGTGATAGTACTCAACACTTGTGCCAGACTCAAAAAAAGATAGGAAGTCCTTACGACTTTGGAAGTTTCAAAAGGCGGCTACTAAGGGCTCATTTTTCAATTTAAGGATTAAGAATTAATTAAAGGATATTAATTTGATAAGCATTAGCTCCAGGGGTACCTCAATATTTCCTAAGGATGATCGAGCCATTCATGGCTGTTCTATTCTATGTTTAAGTCTTACTAGTAATAAAGCGACCTCATGAATGTAGAAGAGGTATGCAATTTAAAGCTTAAAGATTTGCGATTAATTTCTAAACATTTAACCAAGTTTTGACCAGGACCAAAACTACCCTAGTTGAAACCAGCCCAACTCTGTTTCTAATGTAGTCTTGGATATATCTAAACTACCGCAGGTTTCCTATTGGGCGCAGCTCGTATTCATATAGCTCTTTCAAGAAGGTGAATGGAGGGCGAAGCTCGGTTCCAAACCTCTGGGGGTGACCCGTTAAACGGTTGGATCCGTTTGTGTTTAGTTCTCTTAAGATTATTAATCGAGGATGAAGCCTGTCATTTTTTAATTTGCCTCCTTTTTAGATACAGTACGCAGTAATATGATAAACAAATAATAAATTATGAAGTAAATGTGCCTGGATTATAATTAAAATTCCTTAATCAGAGGTTTTCATTATTTTGATGTTAAAGTTAAGGTTTTATTATGAATTGTATTTGAGCGTATTTAACTACCTTTTCTTTTCCCTCTAAATTAGTTTTACATTTACTCTGTTAAACTTTGTTTTGTTTTACATTGTAATGGTCTCGCGTTAAGTTTTAACAGGTTTCCCGGATTTTCAATTAAAAGCGTTTACACTCGAGATGGCTGTAAAAAAATAATCAACAAATAACAAGAAATGCTGATTGCGCGGAGTTAGATCGATTTGCTTTATTTTTATTTTATTAATTCCTAACTAGATAAATTTTTATAGAGGCAAATTTATTTAAAATGCAAAACAAGTTGGTTGTGTATTATAAAATGCATTTAATCAGGTAAGGAATTTTCCGATAATTATATTTGAATTAACTACCAGTATATAAAAATATATTATTAGTTTCATTGCAGCAATTTCTCTGAAACAGGAACTACCATAACTATTGCAAATGTAGAATCGATTTGCTGTGGATGACGATTGATGAATAAAAGCAGAGAAATTTAATAGGTACTGTTCAAAAACACCATTGGCGTATTTTGTGATCAAAATAAAAATTGAAAAAGTTATATTGAATTGACTGCGATCTTAGTATTTCAAAAGTTACTCAAATCCAAAGTTTCATTGAGAAGTCGTTTTTGTATGGATATTATTTTCTTTGTTTGTGAACTTATCGGTACAACCCACAAACAAAGTGTTTGATCTAACAATATCAGATTTTAGCATTATTCGTAGCGGATTCAACTTTAAATATTTCATGTATGAGGATCACATGGCTGAAAATAGCTAAAACCTTTGTAAAAAAGCTGCATCATTGCAAATTTGATAAGCTTGTTTGAATAATTGAATTGGATTTCGTAGAGCTTGTTTGAAAAGTTTTCGAAACCGGCTTTTATAAAGATACAAAAAATTAAATCTTAGAAAAACCAAACTTTAATTTAATTTTAAGTATTTTGTGAAAGGATGGTCTACAAAGACGGTAAATTCTTTCTGCAAGTTTTATTTGATTTTAAAACTGTTTTTTAAGAGAATCACTTCGAAGCTTGTTGTAAAGGTTCACGAAAAACTTTCAAGATTAGTTATCTACCTATGCTAGTCTGATATAAATACCAAGTGGTATCTAGGAAACTTAAAATATTCCGACTATATTAGGGCCTGCTGACCCGCAAACAGCTCTATTTGCATATTGGACTAATGGATGCTTAAACGTTTGTGTTCTTTAAAATTTCTCGAAATTAATTGCAGTGGAGATTCTTATACCATAGTATTGTTGAATGTATGCGGCTGCGAAATTCTATAAAGGATTAATATGTAAATTAATATGTACTAGGTATCTTCTTTTATAGATATAAACAAAAGCTTCTTTGCAAAAGGTTAATAGCTTGGGAGCGAAAGGCACTGTTATTTTTATCATTTCTAACACTAAATTAATCGAACATTTTTAGCTAATCCAGAAAGTGAAGGAGGACATTTACAATTAGACCTATTAGTAAAACCAGATGAGTTTAAACCATTGTCTAAATGGGCACCTAAGTCTGGATGATTCTTGGAAAGTGGAAGTTCTCTAGCAGTTTCAGATAGGAAACCAAGTTTAAGAAAAAAAAGGGCTAAGGCTTTTGTGGGTAGAGGACATATTTTGAAGAAGATCTTTGCTGATCTAAAAGTTAAATAGAAAGGCAGACACATAACAGGAGACTAACAGTCTTGTTACAAATTTGGACGAAGTGACCAGAATCGTACAAATTAAAAGAAGCCGATTTCACATATTCAAGCAGAAATAGTGTAAAAGGATGACCATGGCACCATAGCCAATGACTACTTTACTTGAGTACTGAAACTTTTGAGTGTTGGATCTTTTTGGCTTTTGACTTCAAGAAATATCGATAAGATGTAGTTTCAAAAAAATTGGTTCGCAAAGAAAATGATTTTATTTGAAAAAGTTTAACAAAGGTAATAAAAAGATTTGTCAGTCACTTTTAGAAAATAATCCATTGAAAAATATTAAAAGTTGAAACCATATCAGTTGATGTTCTTCAAAAAAGTGAACCAACAGAGTTAAAATATTTTAATATTGCTTGGTGGAAATTACATTAGAATACATTTTGCCACAGCATTAAATGAACTGAGTTATTATGAAATTTTAATACAAAAATCAAAATAATCTCAGAGATGCTGTTTCCGTTGAAAGGGAGAATACTCCTGCAAAATGAATGTTGAGCGTTGTTCGAATTGTCAGAAGAGCGTTGAAACTTAATGTAAGAAAAAATGTGGGGAAAATTATGATTCTCTAAGACCTCTGGTTAAATGAAATTATATTTCATTAAAAGAACTCCAAAATGTTTATGAGTCATTGAGATCAAAACAACATTGGGTATCAAAAATATTTTGTAGACTATCCGCTATAGATGGGTGAATTTGTTTAGAGATCTGCAAACAAGTTTTTTGCATATAATAACCAACATATAAACATTTGGAGTGCCTAAGTAACGTTGGTGAATAGTCCTGTAGACTTTACAAATCCATTTACATCCTCATTGTTTTTATTTGGTATCGTCTACTGCTAATCTTTTTATGACATGATAGTAGCTTCCAGTTCATCTGTAGGGACACTTTTTGCCTTCTCTTATTTTCTTCGATCTGAGATGTATGACTGTACAGTGAGGTCTAAATTTGGAATAGATGCAGGCTATCAGAAAGTAGAATAGCGAGAAAAAGTAGAATATACATTACTGATTTACTTTGCCCTGTTGAGTTAGTTGGGGCAATGAAAATTTATAACTCTTTTGTTGTTTTTGAGTTATAGGTAAAAATCAATTTTACTAGATTCCGTCAAGTAACGCTGGCACGCTCACTAAGGCGATTTGCACCAAGGGCCGCTTAAACTACATGCAACCCGCTGGAATATCGATCACCCTTGTTGGAGAAATATCTTTGGTTCGAATCTTATTGCTCTGTATTAATAAAAAAATTGAAAACTTATCCTTCGAAGAATTGGTAACACTCTTGTTAATTGTCAGAGCTTATCTTACCATGATTTGCACTTCAACTTTATAAAGAATTCTTTAATTTGTGGAGTTGGATATGCATTTAATGTTGAATGCCGTTGAACAATGTTAATATCACTCTGATAAATAGTAAGGGTTTGAAGGACGCACCTTTATATGCTACGCTGTAATAGCGAGTATTTTGAAAGAATCAAAGCATCATTTTTTATTCTAGTGGTGTATTTCACTTTTTTTCTCTCGTTTTCTTTAGTAGTCATTTAATATTAAACAAACTTTATTTAAATTTCAAAAGAATATTGATCAGAGCTCCAATACAGCAAAAATAACACAAAAGCTTTCTAAAAGATTATGTACCTAACTATACAATTCAAATTTGTACAAAATAGTGAATCTTGATCAGATACTAATTATTATTTAATAAGATGAAAAGCAACAAATTTTCATCATTATTTTTAGTAATAGTAAAAGAAAACTGAAAACAATGAGCATGCTTATATTTTCATTGGCTGGTTTTGTGCTATCTTTATTTATTAACTACAGTACCGTAGCATACATATAAAGAAAGGTAAAACTACCCTTGACACTAAGAAAGTAAACCAACTGAACGATGTAACAAATCTTCGAGTTTATTACTTTCTTTACTTAGTCTATTTCCTCAGACCTAATTTTTTGGAAAACGTGGAAAAACAGTAAGCAGAGACACTTCTTGAAGTAAAGTTTTTCTTGTTCCTTATCTCCTGCTGAAGAGTAAATTCTTATTGTTGGTAAAGTACTAGAAAACTTCGTGTACAACAGCATGTATGCGCATCACCGTATTGAAAATGTCTCGAAGCTTGTATGATGGAGAATTTCTAAAGAAGTCGCAAAGTTAAATGAACTAAAAAGTTTAGTTAGTAAACCCTTTTTATCTTTATATGTTAGACTTGGGTAATTATCAAACTGAAAAGTTGCGTCGTTATACAGGAACAGCGACTGCTTTTTTTACACATCATAACTAAACCGGATAAGTTTGAAATTTTCTCTGTTTATTTTAAACGATGTTTTTTATGGTTAAAACTCAAAACCTTACAGTTAAAATTACAAAGCTTTCAGCATAGCAAACATACAAAACATTAAAACCGGCTTTCTTGCAACATCGCAAAAGCCCAGGCATTTATATTATGGAAATTAGAGCAAATTTAAAGTAGTATCCATAAAAGACTGCGTTTTTGCGAACAAATCCGGATTTCATTGTAAATATTTATATTATACTTTTAGAAGCAGCAAAAACTCCTATTTATTACAAATTTTAGACAAGTGGTGTCTTTTAAACGAAAGTCACTTTTCAACAAAAAAGCACGACTCCATCTATTCCCTTAAAATGTAAAACATTCTGTTTCTCAAGGAGTATCATTCATTTCCCTCAACTTGAAATAGAATCCATATTTCCATTAAGGGCGGCAAGAATTCATAAGTCAGATGGCGGATCTCGCACCCATTCGCATTTATCTAGACTTAGTATTCAAATATTTCAATATAACTGTCACGAAGGCCATCAATCACTACCTACAGCACCCGACCTCTAGACAGTCTGCATTCCTATTTCGGCGATGACGAAATATAATCCTTTAAGGCCCCTCTCTTGGATGATTTTAATTAATTCACTATATGTGGAAATTCTAATTTCCCTCCTTTGCAAATTAAACACGTACACATGCAAATGGGATACAAGACATTTTCTTCTCATCTCCATTTCTATATTTATATGGCATTCCCTGGTATTTCACGAACACTGAGGGATTTTTCTTAAGCTTCAAGCAAAACTCTGAGATATATTCTTTTATTCTGTAACAATAAAAAAGAATTTAAAACAAAGCCTTTTATAATAAAAAAGAAACAGTTGCTAGCATTGAATTTATAAATTAAAATTTCATAAATAAATAGAATTATATCGGGGGATTCTATTGCGTAAGTCAGATAAGAGATTAAAATAAATTTTTACGGTGAAGTTTTTATTAAACACTAAAAGGATTTCAAGGGTCATTTATACGGCTTCGGGTTAAAATTAAAATTATTCTACAGTTTGCAAAGGACTTCAAAGCGATTATACGTTAATTTTGAGAGGATTTTTTTGCTTTTCGTTTCTAGAAATTTTGTAAATACGTATATCCATTGAAATTTTAATACAAACAGAATTTTGTTGATGGGTACTTACATTCTCGTATTGATCAACAAACGAACTTATTGTAAAATACAAAGCTAGCGATTTAAGAGCTTTAGTTCAAATTTATATACTGCAGTAAAAAATCATGGATTTCTAAGGTAAAGTTTATAAATCATTATTTATGTTTGTTATTATTGTTTAAACATAAGTAGAAATAATAAATGAATATTGATGTCTTAGTTTCGTTGTTTCTAAATATGTAGAATTTTATTTCTTTCAGAAAACAGATCGTTATTTTGCGTGATTTAATCTTATTTCTAGAATAGGACAAGAGAATGATCAAAGATAGTTTAAAGTAGACTCTAAACAAGTGCTACTACACAATATCATTTTTATATGATATTTAATATAATACATACGTGGAGTATGCACATTCAACAGAGAAAATACTCAACTTACAAGTCAAACAACATTTCAAAGCAGAACTACATTTATAAATATTTTGCCTAAGTAAGTAGAATAGATCTTGAGCTTTCTTGAAGATTTTCGAAGTGTATCTTTACATGTTGTATCAAATTATTTCGAAACTATAGACTCTGTCATTCTGGTTCGTAACTTCTGTGATGTTGATTGTTCTCGATTTTGTTTTTACTTGTTTACTATGTCGATTACGCACAGAATTTATTGGAAACCTTTACTTTTATCTTTTGGGCATGTTACACATTTTAGCTAATAATGTATAATTGTTCTCAGTGGCCTGCAATGGTCTTATTTCTTATGTCATGTGAATGGCAATGCGAAGTGCAAGCAGTTGAAATAGTATAATTTTAACGTAAGACAGTGATAAAACAGTCTAGAACTCACTTAAACGTGTGCTATTTAAGTTTTTTGTGCTTATTATTGTCCCTATGAGCGGGATAGCCGGTGACAGCTAGTATCTGTTCGTATTGATATTCTTATTAACTTATTAATCGGTAGAATTCTTCAAGATGTTAAGGTATCAAGCACTGATCCATTCTTAACGTGATCACGATAATTTACATTCCAATCCGGTATCCAATTATCGTATTAGTTACACCAATATGAATTTCTTATAATAAATTATTTGCAATAAAACTGCGGCATGTTTTATCACAATTAGTTAGCTTTTAATCATAATAGAATAATAATAATAATATTTACTAAAGTCAATGACTGGCCTAGAAGATCTCAAAACTTAGAAATTGGGCCAATGTAATATAATTTGTTCAGAATAAAATAAAATCATGTAAAGATAAAGCAAGTTACTTACATGATAATGGTCAATTTGGAGAGTTCTTCACTAGAAGATCACTAGCATTGATCTGACTCGGCATATTGCCACTCCTTTTATAGCACAAAAGTTCTTGCCTTTAGAGCAGATCTTCAAGCCTCAGTCAGAAAACAATTTAACAGTTTTAAAATCTAGGCGGCGCTGTGTTGTAATGACTGTCAAATTCTTATTACTAAGTTGTTTGGATTTCAAAATGTCATTAAACGAAAAAAGTATTTGGGCAGTTAATTTTACGTAAATGGTCGGAAAATTCTACAATTTTTATTTTGGATATAGCCAGATTTTGTCAGACGTTCTAAAGAACAGTTCAAAGGTGTCTTAGAAAAATCAAGGAAACCATAACTATTGATAGCAAGCCGCGTGATAGTTGACTGGCCCGAATTCGTAATCAAAAATTAAAATCAAAGATTTGTACTATGTTGTCATCAATTTCATGCCGTGATGTGAAAAACAAAATCAGCACAAGTCGACCAAATGTACAAAAAAATTAAAAAGAGGTGCGGTAATATTACATATACAAAAAGAAAATACCGAAGCGAAACATGCAACAATATAATCGTGTCATTAAATTGCTGCACAAAAAGATACTGAAAAGAAATGAATATTCTCTTGTTATTAACGATGAAACATATGCAAAAGCAGATTTCAAATATTTACTAAGAAATCAATATTATCTGTTTTGCAGCGTTTTCAATCTGGATAAATCTGGAAAGGTTGGTGCTGTCAAGAAATTTGCAAAACAATTTCTGGTATGGCAAGCAATATGCCAGTGTGGCATGGAAAGCGCTCCTTTTGTGAGTAAGGTACAATTTATGTCTATATTTATGTATCGGGATGCCTAGGAAAAGACTGCTTATTATTCATACATAAACACACTTCGTCAACATTATTTTGGCCCGACTTGGCAAGTTGCCATTATTCATCGAAAGCAATGAGGATGAGAGGAATGATATAACTTAAATTCTGTAGATGCAGTTCCATGCTATGGTCGAATAAAAGTTTGTGCAGCATTTTGACTATATGAACTATATAGGATAGTCCGGATGTTTCGATTGTATATACTAACTGGGCAGTTTATAGTCAAAGAGCCAACTTTATTAGGAAACGTCATAGAATAGCATATAGAAGGGGGTGGTAGGACAGTCTGGGATACTTTCGTTTATGATATTATATTGAGGTTGATTATTATGTTTAAAAATTTCAAACTGTTCATAAGTTTGTAACTTTTGGCTAAAAGCGTTATTGAGTTTATGGAGTACAGTGACGTTAGTAGAAGGATTAAAAAGATTATTATTATTATTCTCTAATGTGGTTAGCAAATACTGCTTTGCTACAATGTTCTCCCACTCTCTTTCCGGTACTTCTCGTGGTCATGCCCAGGTAAGTCTCATTGTAGTTATCGAGATCAATTTATTCTCAATTTTGACGTTTCAGTCGAAGAATGGTAAGATACGATTATTAGAATTTTCCCATGGTAAATGTTAGATTATTTTGTCAGGAATTTATAAAATGGAAAAAATCTTTTAGATCACCTTAAAAGGACAATGTACCTCCGCCAAAGCATTATATTTTGTTGAAAAATGCCGTTTGTGAAGTACTTATTTTCTATGGGGCCTCTATAAAGGAGACAAGCTGCCTGTCTTCTATTGCTAAACTTACATTGTTTATAAGGTTTTATTGTTAAATTGGAAATAGTTGTTTTCTAAACAAATCTTAAATAGTCGAAAAAGGTGAAATTTTTCCAAATCATCTATATCAACTGAGCTCAAGTGTTCTTAAATAATGATTATACAATCTGAAGGATCTATGATGGGAACAGGTCGTTAATATCGAAGCTCACCAATTGACAGTTTTCTGGTATATTTGTGTTTTGTATTTTATTAATGAGATCAAAACTATTCTTAATACTATAGGAGAGGTTGAAATCAGATATTTCTTTAAATTTTTTATTTTGTCATTTCTCTAATTTGTTTGAGCTCTTATAGGCCTTATACCTTTGATGTTATTGCTGATTGATTTATGATTTTTGGAAAGGCTTGATTTATTGTAGTAAAACCCACAAGAATAGATCTATTTAACCATTTAAAATCGTTTTAAGATTATGTTTCGGTTAGAAATTTGTTGTGTTTCTGTTTCTTAAAAAAACGATCATCTCTTGTGTTAATTAACTTTTTGCATCCTTGTCCTACCTTCCAAAAATAAGAACAATTTTCCTGATAACGACGAACTGCGAGACATGTTGTCAAATGATTAATTTGGAGCAAATGTTTTCCATATTGTTGATGGCATCCTTTCTTGTACTGCATACTTCGTGTTCGATAATTATATCGTTCAATATTTCAAATTTCGATCAATTTGTGAAGTTGCAGTATTAACAGTAACTCGAATTAATCAATTTAGCTTACGTTTTGAATGATTTATTCCAACTGTATTTTTTAAGAAAATGTACTATAAAACAGAAAGCAAACACAAGAGGATTAGTTTCGTAATGACATAATAAACAATACGTCAAGTAGGTATAATAATCTTGTCCCTAAATAAGCAAAGAAATATTCTTGTTGAAATGACTAACAATTACTTTGATTATTTATGTTTGATGTTGTCTTCGACTCACCTACTTATACATTTAAATTTTAAAATTTGTTCAGAGGCAAAGAATTTTCAGGAATTTCTCAAAGCTGATAAAATTTTAATAATTCTACTGTATCACGTTAGCTGCGGAAATTTTTTGCCAACATAAGAACTTCTCTAAGTTTCAGCAACTTATCAATATTTATAACGGTAAGTAAAAGGAGAAAAA
>VTPC01091065.1:39301-88493 GCA_011009095.1 Ignelater luminosus | reverse complement strand
AGATTAAAATGTGACATGCAAAAATCTCACCCCACTCGTGAGTGTATAAAGTCAATCATCTTTAGATTGGCAGAACAAATGAAAATCAGACATACATTTAAAAGAGAAAAACGATTGTCAGGTCATGATTGATGAAATATGTTTTTGAAACGAAATCCTGACTTAAGTGTCAGAAAAGCTGAAGCTGTCTCGTTGGCTTCAATTTTTTAAAAGCGGCGCTGAATAAAGTCGCCACGATTGTCAGAGTAACAACTTGAACATGGACGAGACCAGCCTGAAATTGAACAAGAAACCGGAATATGTGATTGCAAAGAAGAGTTTTAAAAATGTTGCTGCCGTTATATCATCTGAGAAAGGAGAAATAATAAAAGTAATTGCTGTTGCGACGCGAACGGTTGCTTTATACCACGGGCGTACAAAGTTTGAAGACGGCATGCCACCGGTTTTGATTGTATACATGAATGAGAAGTCCGCATATAATTATTAGCACCGTATTGATGTTTACTTGTCACAGAACTTATTGCGTTCCGGAAGAACGGATGGAACCTGATGGAAATGTAATTCCAATGTTAGACGGACATATGAGCCATTGTAATTCTGTATAAGTCTGCAGTATGCTGAAAACCATGACGTCATACTCTTCTGCGTGCCTAACCAGACAACACAAATCATCTAGCCTTTAGACAGAGATATCTCTATAAACTTAAAGGCATATTTTAGTAATGAATGTATAATGTGCGTAATGTATACATTCGAGCATATTCAACAAGGAAAATTTCCAGATTGTAATTTGGACAGTTGCTATCAGATTCTTGATGTTGATAATGCCGTTTCTTGGCAATCAGCATTTACCACCTCAATCCTGAAGCTATATCTAATTATGCTTATCTACATAGATCCTGAGGAAAATAATGTAGAATACAAACTGAAGAAAATATCATCGATGATATAGAACCAAATGCATGCTTTGTCAAGGGTAAATTCTAAGTAACATGTAAATTTATTCTTGATATTTTTTTCTAGAATCCGTTATGAGAAAATTCCACAAAAGAGTTCTGAACAAAAAATGAGCCTTTGGTCAAACCTTTTAGTCTTGGTGCTACAGCATTTTTGCAGACTCAGAAAGAATTCTTTTTTCAAATTTTGTCAATAACAAGTTTTATTCATCTAAATATAGAAAACTTGTTATCGGAACTAACCTTTTGTTTTTAGCTGATAGTTTAAACGATTTGCGACGCACACTGTAGCTACCTGTATATAAAAGTTCAGTACTCATTTAAAAATAAGACGAATAAAATATTTGCCCGGAAATTCAAACTGGTTGGAAGTTAGAAGAGGGGGACTAGAATTACTCCTCTTAAGGTGATCTAAACATATGCTATTGAGGGCCAAATCCCCATTTTTATTGGGTTATGACGATGATTTTACGAAACTCAAGGTTTTAATTATTGTGGTTGTATCCAATACTAAACATTTTATAAAAACATGTATACAGCATGTCCCTGGATTGAGTTTACAAGATGAAAATTTTTTTACATATTATTGGTCTTAGGACAAAATGTTACTCTTGATCAAATGTTCTGCTTGTTTCAAAACCTCCAGTAATGGTAATATAATTTCGATGTTACCAACAATATTTAAAAAAAAAATTTAAATTATTTTAGAATAAACACGACTAAGTTCCAAATTTACCCAAATATTAGATTGCCATGTTTCAACTGCACTTGTAAAAAAGATAACATGATTTTTTAATTTAATTTAAACGCATTGTCTTTCAATAAAAAAAGTGACTGCAGTTCAAACATGGCAATCTGATTATTGTTGGTAACATGGAAATTATATTACCATTATTGGAGGTTTTGAAACAAGCAGAAAATTTTATCAATAGTGACAATTTGTCCTAAGACCAATAATAAAACAGTTTTTCCTCTCGTAAACCCAATCCGGGGACATGCTGTATACTCATTTTGTTGCAAAGTTTATGCTCTTCAAATTTCGTTAGCAGTACGTAAAATACAACCTCTGTCTACGCAAAAAGAAATTTTCTTCTAATTTTTTCCACATTTATTTAATTTTAAAAAAATGTCGAATACTACTGAACTGAATCGTTTACCCTAAAAACACCGCGTGTAACAAAAACTGCAAATATTGTTCAGGTAAGCCTATTTGTATGTGAATGTGTACTACCATTTTATAAATCCAGGTTTTTAGGACAAAGCGTTTAGGACTATAAAAACAAAGTAACTACTAGGTTATTTCAAACCCAAAAGCTTTATGTATAAGCTTACAAATTCAACTAGAATTTCAGTTATAACCAGTGACCATAAAAAGGAGACAGTCCAGTCAGTCTGTCTCCAAGTTTACTGCTCGTTAACATTCTGAATGTCAATTAGTAGTGACGGTTTAACTTCTTTACCTTTTATGACACTTGAGTTTGATTAATGAGCTGTCAGAAAGAACCCTTTGTATTGATAATATTTTGTTCATTAAAATCTTTTTATTGTATAGGGCTATTAATATCATAATATGCATCTATGTATAGTATAATTATAACTTCTCTTTGAATTTGTGTATTTCCTGCTCTTATGTTAGTGTCAAATTAATGACAAATTTAAAGCAATACTCAAATCATCAACTTATCATGCTCGCTTATTTAATTAATTTATAATTTTTTCCTGTGGAGATTAACATGATATACAAATGTCTCTTTTCACACAAACGTATAAGTAAATAGAATAACAACACATTCACATTAAATATAATAATAATCTCAAGAGAAAGGGATTCTCATTACATGTAGCAAAACCCTTAGGTGGTAGCAAAAGTTTAGTGTAATCGCACTTGAACCCCAAAACTAAGACGATTACGTTATTAAAGCGCTGTAAGCGTTGGAAACGTCAAGGTCCTTCTAAGACCTTTAATTAATTAAGTGCAACTTAGTCGTTGTAATAAAATCTCTTGTGGTATTTCAAAGCGTTCACAAATTTACCATAAACGGGATGTCAGGAACCCGAAACTCCCTTTCTGCAAGTTTTAGTTCGGTTGTAATATTCCACCAATATATCATCCTTCTAAGGATTATTGAATTCAGTCGAATTAAAGTAAAGCACTAATAAAGTTTTAAATATATTACATTTTTTATTTTGTAAGAATCTTCCTCGAAGCTTTACCTCAAATCAATTCTGTCTTATTCTCTTATTGGTGAGCTGATCGGTTCTGTCGCGGATTCGCGCTGAGTTAGGTCTTTTCGTGAAGTTTCCAAGATTTTATTATCACCTAAATATTTCTAGTTCAATAATTTTACGGTTATGGAAAACGAAATTGAATTCTAAATTCCTACTGGGAACTCTTTTTAACGTAAAAGTTATTGTCACATTTTTTATAGGGACTTTTTTTCAATAAAATTTGAATAAAGACAAAAGAATCCAAAATTTGATCACAAATTATTATTCCATTCATTTTAGATTCAACATATAACCAATTAAAGTGAACAATTACTTATCAAGTTTGCATATGTATGGGAATGATCAAACAAGGGTAAACAGAGTAACATTGAGTTTCATTAGCTCTACACGTACCCGCATTGTTAACGCTATCGGTAACCAAAATTAGTACGCAGTGTGTTGATTAATACCTATGTGCTAAACCAGGATTTGCTTTGTGTAGAGAAGTCGTCAAGTACAATGGTTAATTTATGTTACATTCAATTCAAGAGGCAACAGGATTGCAATCTTACATTATTTTCGGCTAGAATTGGTTTTGCTACATTTTGTTTCGCTTTTTGTGGCTACAAAAATGTCATTAACTGCAAGAGAAATTAGTTAACTCATGTAGAACGCTTTGGACAATTATGACGAGGACATTATAAAACAAAGAAAAAAATCTATAAAAATGGAACTATTGCATGTCTAGGAATTCATGCTTGCTGCAATTACAATGTTTTTATGCTAGCGAGTTAAAATTCAACTCGCTATAGATGATATATTATATTTATGTAAATCTTTCACGAAATGCTCATTACTTGCACAATTTCATGTATGTGTTATGAAATCATTACGTGATTTACATAAGAAGAAACCGTAATACTGCAGTGTCAGGGGATGTGTTAAAGGAGGAAAATGAAACGCTTGACGAAGGGGTGAAAATTCTTGTCACGTGGAATATTTGGGAATAGAATTGTGTCGTGGAAAATTTTGGAAAATATCAATGAAAAATAATTTTCCTACCTTTTTCTTTTACATACGGGCAATGAAATAATTCAGATTTCTTTTATAGAATTATCACTAGGAGGATAAAGTGCTTGAAAAATACGAAAGGCAGTATTTGGAGCACTCTCGAAGCTTTGAGAGTCGTGCTGTTTCAGCAGAATTGTAATTCTACTGAAACGCTCTTATTGCCGTTGTACAGGATGTTAAATAAATTACATGTAACGTGATCTTGATAGTGAGTTGATAGGTATTTGATAGGTAAAGTAAAATATTTTATGTTGCAAAGAAAGATTTAATAGGATAAGCGACTAATATTTATTGAATAATGTCCAGTTGCAAATAATAATTTCCGTTCATTCAAATGAATGCTTATTTCTATCATATCCGATGTAGAAGGAGTTCAGATTATATGGAAAATCAAAGAATTGGAAAAATTTGTGCTCTTAATTATTTCACAGCAAGCAACTGTAAGGAAAAAACTTGCAGGTTCCAAGAATTTTTGTTTCTCCAAACTCTATTCAGTTTATAAATAAATAACGGGAAATAATTATGTATATTTGAAAAATAGAGTTATCTCAGGAGTTTAGAAGGCATAATAGCTTAGTCATGCCAAACGAATTAATACAATTGTCCTCCATTGTTCCCTTTCATTTCTATAGCTGGTTAAGGATTATCTTGTTCTAGTTAGAGACATATTTATATATTGTTGTAGATATTGTCACAAGAGACAGACTCTAAATATTAGATTTTGCTTAGAAAAAGCTTCTTGAATTTACGGTTGTTCAAGGTAGGATTTTGTCACTGAATGAATGAATTAGAAAATATAAAACAGTTCTGCATATTTAATTATTTAGGCTAACTGTAAAATTTTATAATATTATGGTTAGGTTAAAATAATTACTTAATTTTTAATTATATTTTGCTTTTAAATTTCATTTAACTAATATTTTTAAAACAAAGAAGTTGCTAAACAAAATTAATTGTTCGTTACAAATCAATTAGGAACCCTTTTAACGACCTGGGGTTAGACGAATCATTTTGTAGGTCTCGTGATTATTGCACAATTAACAGTTAGTTGAATCTGATGTAACTTGAAACGAAGGTAGAGTTATTATTTCAATCAACTAACAAAATTTATTTTGAAGCTTTTATTTGAGTTACACCAGTGTCTAACTATAGTTTATCTCATTTCTATAATTACTATTAAATTTTTGTTGTGTTGGTAACAAAACCTTCAAACCTTTTCATTGAGAAATGTTGACAATATTGATATTTGTTTTTATTTAAAATCAGAGGTTAGATTGTCATTCAGAAAAGGTGAATATTTGCATTTCGTAGAGTTACCGTTTGTTGTTTGTTTATTATTTGGAATAAAAATTTATTTTTTGTGTACTAACAAAAGTTATAGAATTACACAAAAAAATGATTAGTTATTAAAAAAGAGGAAAGTGGTTCTCTCTATTCACCCACTTTTTATTATTTCTCCTTAATTACTTAAATCCAAATATAGAAGCCACTTTTTAAGGTTTTAATTTTTAAGTTAGTTTTTTCTTATCTTATGATTATGACCGTAAGTCTAACTTATTAACCACAACAAAATTAAGAAAAGTTTAATGAAGCATTTCTTATAGAAATTTTGTTTGAGTAGGTATCTACTCTGTTCGGGGTTGACTCCGAAACCTAATCCATTATAGGATATCTAGGTATCTAGAATGGTACAGACTGACAAGGTTCTATCACTGATTGGTTGGACAGTTGGCAGTATTATGTAAAGGTACTTTGCTTTGTGAGACATGACTTTGGAAGTCGATATTTGCCCCGGAGTGAGAGACAACCTCATGTGAGCTACACGCATGTCATTTCATTGTTTTGCGCATAGAATTCCTGACAGTATCTTCAACTGACTCAAATGCTATATCTGATATAAGGGGCTGTCTCAAAAGTGAAAAGGCAAAATTTAATTAAACATAAACCGACTTGAGTGGTTTTGAGTAAAGCAAAAAGTAAAACCCAAAACAAAATACTTCAAAAAACATCTTGGTTTGCAGGTAATTGACGAAGAGAGGAAGGTTTCCAATGCACTCATTTCCGAGGGTCCTATAAACTCAAACGTTTACTTGGAGGAACGTGTAAGGAAGCGATTATTTTTTTTACTAATAAGTACCATGACAAGAATGGTAGCATCTTCTGCTTAATACGGTAACAAGTCATTATGAGGGTGCAGTAACTGGATATTTACGCTCTCGAGGAACCGCAAAGTGGTTGATCGGTCTGAATATCTGTAATGCTGAGAATTCTAGGAAAGTACCGTATGCAGACATTAAGAAGGCCAATTTGATAGAAATCATATAAAATGTGGTTAGACATTTAATACTTGCCTGTAGATTAAACTCTAAGTTAACAAATAAGTGTCTCTTTATTTTTGAGACAACCCCGCTATCTTCGCAAAATCACCCTCGAAATAACCTTTTGTCTCACTACCGTAATCTTTGTCACTGTTCTTTCTTCTTATCTATTAAAATTCAATATATAGACTGCTCAGAACTACAACGAACTAAATCCATTTCTCTTTCCAAGTGTAAGTTATTTTTTAAATAAGCAGCCATAACAATAGAAAGAATCGTTTTTCTAGCACTCTAAACATTTTTATAAATATTTTCTAATCCGTAACTATGATTTATAATGTCTGTGTTTAAGTATCTTAAAACATGTTATTATGCACTGCGTTCTCTATAGTTCTGAGCACTCTATATTACAATAAAAGAGAATACTGCTTTGCATGCTTGTCTCGTCTTGGTCCTCTAATTAAAAATATCCAAGGCAGCTGCGATTGAGGCAGTCTTGCAAGGCATCCTCCCAATGTGCGTACATAGCTTAAGATCTTCAAAGAATCTCAGATAGAAAATGTTCTGGTTTGATCTGTAAAGACATGCCGAAAGAGATAATCAATTCTCCTTTTGTCCCTAGTTTCGACTCCTCTTGAGAAATGAGAAGTTTGATAAAGGCAAAAAATATGTAATTATGGACAATGCTTAAATAATTGTATTTTAGTAGAAGACGGAGTAAAAATCATTTCTTCACACAATCTCATTTATCTTTCCAAGCTACCTATGCTTCTTGAGATCCTTTTGCTTAAACTGTATTGTTGAGCGGTCGCAGTTAGTTGTTAAGATTATAAGTTTGCATTTAGGATTACAGCCCTGCACGGGAAATTTCCAGGTCCAGCTCGGACTGGTGATAAACCTGACGCGGCCTGAAAAACAACTGGTTACTTCTTGATCGACCCGAAAAGCTCGAATGGCTCAAAAAGCTTGACAAGAACGAACGGTCCAATAGATTTTTAAACTAAATCCCAGCCTAACCTAAACCGGAGTAAGAAACGAGGAAACCCGCCCTCTCTACGGTGCAGTACAAAAATCTTCCTCTTTGGTTTAATGAAAATAATGCATGTACGGGTCTGTAAGAAAATTAATCCTGTCCAAGTCACTACAAAAAACATCTCAGTCTGGTGCAGTATGAAGATCTTCGGCTGTGATTCAGTACGAAAATAACGTCCACCCAAGGCAGTACGAAAAAGTTCTCATCCCAGTCTAGTACAAAAAATCTCCTTTTCAGCTCAGTATAAAAATAAACTTTGTCCGGGTCAGTACGACAATCCTCCCGTGCAGTTTAGTATGAGACTAACCCGTCCGAATCAGGCTGGTATAAAAATAGCGGTCCAAAAAGTCCGACCGACCCGATAAGCTTGAGATGTCCAAGAAGCCCGACAAGCCCAAACGATCCGAAAGGCCCGAATGACCCGATTTCTAAATTGAGTTTCGACCCGAGCCGCTTAGCGGCTTCACTCAAAATCCAGTCTGTATAGGCTTTTATTTAAGATACCCAGAATTTGAATTCCCACTAAATCAGCGCTCTGATTAAGATTTTCTTTGGTTTTCTTTAAGGGTACAGACGAATATCGAAATAGTAATTTTTACAAGTTTGATTACCTTTTATTGCATCTTTGCCATTCTTAAACGGGGGAATTGAACACACTGATTTTATTTTTTTCTTTTCTTCTCGACTACAACTAGATGGCTTATCTTAGCCTTCTCATATTCTCTAGAAATATAATGTGTTGGGTGGTGTACAGCACATTTTTCTCATAAAGGTTTCTTAAGATGGTATTGGTAGTATTCACTGCAATATGGAGAAAAAATTCTCTCTCGTTAGCAATCGAATAAGTGCAATAAGATATAACATAATAAATTCGTAATCTATGTTGTGACTAATAGATTTGCTCTATATGACAAATATGACAAAATATAGAATTAACATGTTAGAAAAGGGCTGTTCAATCGATAGAAATTTGGAGTAAATTCCATAATATTAAACATATAGAGTAGGGTTTCAAGATGAGAAGTGAGGCCAATGTATTATTGTCTTTTATTGTTTGGCTGAGTCTTTGAGTCGCGGTTTTTTTGAACCCCGTAGTTTCACTGCTACGATTACTGTGCTGTCTACTAGAACCTGCGGTCTTTGGGGTGATAGTCGAGTACTCAGCTTCATATAACACAAGTGATATTAGTTATATGGTTACCTATCTCTTATAAGTAGAATTCCTTTGGTTGTATTACTGCAGATGTATTGACATAGATGTAAAGATCGAAATGAATGAAGTATCAAATGCGAATTACATTTATCATATGCTCTTTGACTTTAAAATTCATTAAAATTATATTTTAAGTTTTTTACCAGAGAAAAAAAATTCTTTCTTCTTTATGAATTTCAATGCATTTTATACAAAGGTAGAGTTATTAATATAAACCAACGATATGTAAATTGATACAAATAATACAATGTTTACAAGTACAAGATTCGTTGATGACTAAACAAATTGGATTCTGCTATCAAACACCCTTGTATTTCCCCGGGTAAAGTTTTGCATGTTATTAAAAACGAGAGAACATGCTTTTACAAAAAAAAAAATGATTTGGGGTAACTGTACTGATGCTAAAATATCTCTTTAGTATTCAAATGTTGGTTGAATATAATATGAAGACCTGGGATTCGCCATAAAGTAAATTACATTTGAAATTAAAGTGATTTTGTTTTTGTGATACACTTCACCCAAATCAAGCGATGATAAGTTTGGAGTGTACACATTCATTAAAGCTGTTTGTATAAGTAACGATCCAATTTCCTCTAATTCCGAAAAAAACCCTTGAATATCTAATGAAATGCAAAAAGCACACAAATTGCGTGTGCGCGCCCTTTAACGAAAACAACGTGTATTTAACGATTGGATTTGATGGGGCATTGATTACTGAAGCTCTTTGTGACTGGAATCGTTTATATGGACGCGAGGATTCGATTTACAGTAAAAGTCCGGCTTAATTTAACGGACGGCTTAGTCTAATGGGTGCGTTTTGGTGAATGTTACGTGCTTGCGTTAACCGCAAACCAAACACACATTAACGTGTTGGTTAAACCATTAGTAAAGTAAACGCAACAGTCGTTACATTTTCCTACCGAATACATAACATAAAGCAAGTCGTAATGTCGAGGTATACGTGTGCACGTTAGCTTTGATTTTACTTCTTGATACTTACAAAGGCGGTTATATTCTCTCCTGTTTCTCTTGCCATTCACTACCCACATGTAAGGCACGTATGAACTTGACACAAGCACGCAGAGGTGAGAAGAATTACGGAAACACAATCAAGGGTGGATTTGGTATTAAAAGACGCGAGAAAAATTGATAAATAATATGAATCCTTTTTCCTTCCAGTTTTGTTTTCTGAGAAAATATACGCAGACAAAACAACTTTAAATATGTATATCCCTCATCGCTCTTTTCATTAACTTTCTTTATTTTCTTTTCTCTTTTTATTCCATTACAAAACGCCAAAAGCACTGGTTCATCTTTACAGCAGAAAAAAGTGGAAAGAAAGTAAAAAAACAATTTAACTCGCATTTATTTCAAGTGACACTTTCTTTATTAACCCTTTTCTAAGATCAGAGTTTGAGACAGAAACACGAACATGTTAACTACACGTTTAAAATCAGACCCTTGTAAAATACTTTCGTGAGGGTGAATTAATTGAGTACAGCTAGGATTAGATTGTTGAATCTTCTAAAGGCATCTCGTTTGAATTTTCTAGCACTAAAGTAACTAAAAGCTAACAAGGATTGAATTCAAGAGTAGGCTCTGATACGTGCTTAAGCAATAATTGAAAATTCTATGGAATATTTTCTGCAAATACATACATTCTTCCGTACTTTAACGGAAAATCTTACTAGAATTTGCTGCAGATTTGCTCGTAATTGCATTGGATGTTGAAATAGAAGTGGTGTATTTATTTGAATTTACATTGTAACTATGACCTATTTGGTCTATTATGCAATATAAAGCATCTCAGTTAATTAATGGCAATTTGTTGTTTGTTTTTGTTTGATATTAAGCTCTTAGTAATAAAAAATTAAACGCTAGCTGATAAATTGGTTCACTGTCCGCGAAGGAATTAGAATTTAATTCTGAATGAATTTGGTTTAGAGTCTTTGTTGGCAGAGTCGTACAATAAAGTTACTGGAATATTTTATCAACACAGTAAGCAAATCAAGTAAATGAAATAACGAATTTTACAGCTTTATAGTAATGGAAATAATAAAAGATGAACTATTTCAGTGTAGTACTGGGGATGCAAGAAAATAGTAACAACCATATTATGATGTAGTTCAATGTGGAAGGAATCCATATGCTCTAATACGTCTCTTTGGCGTGTCTTATTAAGGACTATACGGAATTGTAGAAGCCTATAAAATAGGGTTAGATCTAAATTTGTGGTTGTAGGGTATAATATGAACAAGTATCTTACAGTCCGGCTTCCACCGCAAACAAATACATCTTTCCAGTGACAATGGTTTCAACCTTATCCGGAAACAGAGTTATCCACTTTAAACATTTAAACCTTGAGGACAGTTGGTTTATAACACTTATTGTTGTGTTGATGAGCACGGTCTTCCAGGGATATTGCAGTATGAAAAAAAACTTAAAAGGTAATTCTTTGTTATTATTATATATTTTGTACCTTTTGTTTTATCCAAGGTTGAGGAGTAAAACGGTATTGATTGCTGGACTCTGCTTTGAAATCCTTTTTAAACATAAGTAATGGGGACGAGTCCGAACACTTAAAAACCGTTTGTTCTCAAACGTTTAAGACAATTCGTATTATTTAAAATTCTGGTTCCAAATTATTAAATGGGCCAACGAATAAGGACGATTGATGGTAATGCCAGTCGGTTATCCATCTGCTACTATATTTATTTAGAACTCTGTGCAAAGATAATGACTTGTTACCCCAAGGAAACCCTCTGAATGCAAAGGACACAAAGCAGCTGAGGGGAGTCGAGACGTGTGTTGAATATTAATTCAATACAATCAAAGCAATTCAAGGATCTAATTTTTTATTAAGCTTTTTCATTTATTTCTCAGTGAACTCACGGCAGCATAACAGCGAAGGCAAGTAAGGAAAAGGAAAGTCTACTGTTCTTCTCCTATATAATTCCATCATCTATCATCGATTTTTTTGCTCTGTCTTGAGCACTTAATCATCGATGTATTGTTGAAATTAATTATTGGGCAATACTATTAAACAGCGTAGGGCATACCAACAAGCGCAGAGGGATCAAGCTGCTCATCATGTGTTTGTGGCTTGTTGAATCTTTTCGATGGCAGTAAATGAACACAATCACAGTAGCCTGGCTCAATTTAAATTGGCTTGTGTCTACTTGTGCTTGCTCGTGATTACTTGTGGAGAGTAGATGACTTGTCTAGATAGAAAGTGAACGTTTTATCAAATTACAAGTCACGGTGTGAACGAGATAACTTGCTTTTGATCATTTTCTTGTTGAGCCACTGCAAGTCGGCAATCCCATCTTTAACGATCCACGAGTCATTATGAATCAAAGACCTTGGACCCACGCGATTCACAAGTGATAGCAAACCATACGCAGACACCAAAAATCTTGCGTAGTCATCAGGTAACCGTGACGTCGTCACTTACGAACAGCCGACAGCATTAGTATCATACCTAGCAAATGATCCATAAAGTTTGTATCCTAGGTTGCCATGGATGGAATTACATAAGTCTGAATTTGAATCATACTTTTATCGGTAATTTGAATTAATCAGATTTCATGTGAACTACGGCGATCTATTGCCACTACTAAATTTAGAAATTGATTTGAAAATTTAACCAAAGCATCTAGAACACAGTACTTCCAGTTATTCTTCTACTTTCCTACAGTGGCTTTAGATTTCTTGAGTGAAAACTATGTTGTCGAAAAGCAATACTTGTCAAATTGACAGCAAACTTAACCGGTCATACAAACAGTCCTCATTGATATCTATCGCTTCGTTTTACAAACATTCTGAATTGTCTATCTTCCATATCTAACTGGGAAGTAATCAACAGTTAAATACTTTCTAAAATATTAAAATCATGGCCAGATTTGTCTAACTATTTAAAATTCGGTAATATCTATCTGACGGAGTGAAAAGTTAATACAATTGGATCCAACATGTATGCCAAAGCATTCAATGGTCAACAACTTTGTGTACAACAATGAGGATTCTGAGACGCCCGTAGTCTTTTGAGGCGAGCAAGAGTTTTAAAAATGTCCACCACAACGACAACATCCTACATTGGGGAAGTTACAGTATTTACTACGCAGTACTACGCATTGAGGAATAGCCTCACAGGGCTGCGAACCAATACGTATTGGAAAAACGATATCGAAGTGCACACAAAGCAGTTGCTTACTATTTAATCTTCATCATTATCTTCGGTTTGCTGGTTTTTCTTCTTTGGGTTATTGACTATTTGAAACAGGATCTTTAGGTCATAATTCCTTTTGGGCCAGAGCGGTGGACTTGATTTTATACTTAGAATTAGCAGGAACAGTCGAAATAATACGGCTGCGCTTACTCAGATTCAGAATTCATTTATAGTTAAAAATAATAAATCATTTATAATTGCCATTGTGCACAATAAACATTTTTACATATTGAAAACAGAATAACAGTTAAATCGGTCTAACAGTTAAAGTGAAGTAAATTTTATTACGGAAAATTATTGCTGTATGACATTTTCGGTGCGGTCGGTCGACGGAAACGTTGTAAACGAACAATAAACGGTGAAAATACATATTTACATTTGATATGCAACTCCAATGAGTTTCATTACTAGGTTTGCTTTGAAAATCAAGATAGAAACCGTTTAATTGATTCAGTCAGATGCTGGACACAGGGATATTAAAGTGTATACAAATTTACTCTCTGGTTACCATAGAACTTTAAAAATACGCCTCTCAATTTGGATTCAACTCCTTAAAATTTCTTTGTTGATGTTAGCAGATCATTGATTCTTATAATAAAATGAGAAGAAAAATAGTTTAGAAGAAGCACAGAATTGACTACTGTTAGATACATAACGTAGTACTTTACACTTCGTGTGCCTTTTGGTATTCACAGAAGAAGTTTGCAATAGATCTTAAAGAAAATATTTGTATTTTGGGAGTTCTTTCATTAATAATAATTGTTCTGTTTGTAAAATTAAATGTCTTAATAGTAAGAAAATAAAACAGACTACACTAGCTAATTGTAAGTTAATTGCCTTATCTGGGGAGAAATATTGATATCTATACAGTGTGTCCAGTTTAAAATGACCTACATGGGGATATTGGAAACGGTAATAGATACAAAGTTGGTTAAATGGGGAAAAAGTTTCGTATTTATATGCCAATGAATAATCCATGGTTACATTAACAAATATCAGCCCCGTTTCAAAGGTATAGGGTGAAAACCAAAAAAGTGCATTTTCTAAAATCCTGATTTATTTATTCGTTATTACAGATAAATGAACAATATTTTCAGAAACTAAATAGCGACTAATGAGGATTTCAAAAACGACTTCAAAAAAATGCTAGGCCCTCTAGATTTCACGTACTCGTATCCAGCTTTTGGTGCTCTTATGGGCGCCATATTGGATTTTTACATTTTTAAAATCGTGATAAAAAGAGCTTTTCAACCATGTGCAATATGACTATGTTTAAAGAAGAAAAAGTACAAGAAAATACAAAATTAAGATTTAACCATAGTAGGCCTTGAGGTTTCCAAATAATAATTTGCAAATAAATGAGTGAGTGAGTGGACAGCATATTAGATGGGGATTTAATGTCTGAATAGGTATAATTGGTAGTCACATCGTTGGACCGTTTTTCTTTAATGAAAACCTTAATTTTGAAAGATTCCTTCATCTTTTACAAACAAATGTAGCAGATCGTCTCATGCAGCTTCCCCTTGCAACCCTTCAAAACATGTTTTATCAACAAGATGGGGCACCTGCACACAATGTTCAAATAATTACGAATTTTTTAAATAATGAATATCCTGACCATGGATTGAAAATCGGGGACCGATAAGATGCGCAAGGTCACCAGATATTACGCCTCTTGATTTTTTTGTATGGGGTTATCTAAAAACTCAAGTTTATTTACGACAATGCGAAACAGTGGATGTCTTACAACAGGCAGTCATTGAAGCAGTAAACAGAATTACTCCATTGATGCTAAGACAGTCTTGTGAAGCAATTTTGAATCGGTGTAGAAGGTGCATATGGCAGATTGGAAGTTTATCTGAACATTTAGATTAGTATTAACTGGAATTAATTTAATTAGTATTTTTACTTATTTGTTTGCAAATTACTATTTGGAAACGTCTAGGCCTACTATTGTTAAATCTTAATTTTGTATTTTCTTGTATTTTCTCTTTTTTAACATAGTCATATTGTATATGGTTGAAAATCTCTTTTTATAACGATTTTAAAAATGTAAAGATCCAATATGGCACCTATAAGAATAACAAAAGTTGGATACGAGCACGTGAAATCTAGACGGCCTAGCATTTTTTTGAAGTCGTTTTTGAAATCCTCATTAGTCGCTATTTAGTTTCTGAAAATATTGTTCATTTATCTTAATAACGAATAAATAAATCAGGATTTTAGAAAATGCACTTTTTTGGTTTTCACCCTATACCTTTGAAACTGGGCAGATATTTGTTAATGTAACCATGGATTATTCATTGACATATAAATACAAAATTCTTTCCCCATTTAACCAACCTTGTATCTATTACCGTTTCCAATATCCCCATGTAGGTCATTTTAAACTGGACACACTGTATATTACAAGTATAGAAAACTCAGGGCTTATAACTTACTTAACTAGTGATTAGTAATAATATTATATTATAAATGTCTTTCCTTGTAGTCCATAAACAGCAATTTTGTTTCTAAATAAACAAGATCATTGTTCCTAGTGCGTACAACTCGACAAGCCGTTTGTTAGTATTTGTCAATTTGCGAAGGCCATCCGATACAAGATGTCAACAAAAGTAGGGGTACACTTATTTTTCAAATTATTTTTTTAGATAGAAAAATGGATCTTGCTTTAGTACCACGAAATGTTCAGTTTTTTACCGTTCCGGTTTAGTCAGAAATGACATCAGCTTGGGGGATTTTAAATGAAACACTGCGTACCTATATTTCTACATATTTGGAATAAGAATTAAATAATGCATTAAGAAATACACTTTTATAACACCGTCTGCTTAAAAACAATTTTTTATTAAAAATTATTTAACGGAATGGAAGACGGAGACCACTTACAAATGATTGTTTTCCTCCAGAAAAATAATTCTGACTTATTCTGCTTTGACATGGGCATTTCAGACTTTTAAACATCATTTTACTTGAGTTTTCTTGTTTAAACGTAAATATATAGATACAGATATTCTGAGAAAACCCATTTTCAAAAAAGCGGACAACAAATATCGCTAACTTTTAACATTTTTCATAAGTAACTAGCTATTTCAATAGAAGAACGAACAGGCAATATAATCAAGTACTGAAATAAGGTAGTAACAGGTAGTAGGCAAAATAAGATGAATTAAAACAATCGAAACACAGAAATTGACGTACGTTGGTAATAATTGGACATTACTAAATTACGTTAAAAAAGAGGACAGACTGATTTTGCGGAACTAACATTGCAATAACGTTTTTGAATTTTTAATCACATGCGAATTAATCTGTGAAGGGGTATGTTACCAGTTCATGACTTAAATATATTCTGCTGATATTTTTTACTATTATGTCATATGCATTATTAAACAGTAAAATTTTACTACCAAATAAAAAAATAAATCAAAGCTATTTTTAATGTAATAAAAGAATTATGTTTTTATGTCATCATAACAAAGAAATTTCTATGTATCAAAAGAAAAGTTTTCCAAGTGAAAAGCGTTTTGTATAACAAAAAAAAACTTCCCTTGAAGTTTTAATATAAGTATAGAGACAAAGTTCGAGGTATCATTATTTTGTATTCAGTTGGTTTTTTGGGGGAGGTTTCATAAGAAAGTCTTACAAAAATTTAGAAATCACTCGCAAAGAATGAGTTATATCAAATTTTTTACGTCGTATTATTAAGGCAAGAAGTTTTCTTTTTAAGTATTGATTAATATTTAAAGTGAGACGTTTCTTCTTTATATTTAAGGAAACAAAGATAACGCATTCAATTTATATATTTACAACACAATAGGAAGAGCGAGAGGTTTATCTGATGTGACCTGAAAAAGATTTATATCTCCTTTAAGTTATTTTTACGGTCTAACAATAAAAACGTCTTTTAACACATTTGAAAAGGAAATCGTATCACAACTATCTCCTGAAAGTTTTCTTCCTGCCTCTTTAAAAAAGAATGCACCCTAATAATACGAAGAAAGACCAGAAAAATACACTGTGACACTTTTAATTTGTACCGGAGAAAATTAAAGAAAGAATCTTAATTCAATGCTTAGTGGTTATAACGTTCACTTTTCATTGTTTCAATTAAGGTCTGTCTGGGGTATAATCGTAATCATTTAGAAGAAAAAATCTAATAACCGCTTATTACATACAAGGCAAGAATATTTCTAAAATGAAACATTTTATTTCGACTTCGTCTAAAGAAGGAATGCAAATATGATGAGTAAATTTCAGAAAAATACAAAAGGTATTATTAAAATAACTAATGTTAATGTTACGCCACTGTTTTATTCTGCTATTTCTCTTTACAAGTTACTACTTAAGTGGATGTCACGTATTTCATTTACCAGGACGGATGCTCACGTTATCTAAGCGCATTTTTAGTTATTTCATAATCATAAAGCATGGAATTATTTACCTGGAGTATTTCAGTTAGAAATGACAAACGTAGCAAGACGTCTCATAATATAAATTTAAACAAATTCAATAAAGCCTTCACCCTAATTAGCAAATCTGTACAATTATAAAGTAGCGGTAGAAATCCTTCCAATTCCACAGTAGTAGGTGCTTACAATTCAGTTACCTTCCTGCATTACTGAAGTCGACATAGTGAAGTTAATTAGGCAGCAGAATTGAAGATTACACACCAAGCTCAAGAGCCAATTATACACGGTGCAGACGGTGAACTATGTTAAACATATTTCATTTTAATTACGTTGCATCTCGTTAGTCAGTTGGAAAAACACGTGCACGCTTTAATGACTTTCTCGCTTCTAATCTGCGATCATTGTTTAGCTATAAAATATGTGATTTATGTACTAATTATCTTACATATTGTTGTGACGTATCTATCCATCGCATTACTCACATTGCTTTCATTCTTACTAAGGAAGATGTTTACCACTAATAACAACAAACGTAGCTAAAATCATTTTCCACTTTAAAATTGCAGCTACAATAATGTAGCGACATTAATAACAATGCGACCTGTTAAAAAGGTTTGAATTCCTATAAAGCCGGGCACGCGACGATGCAATTTTAAAACCAAATAGTAGCTATGAATAAATTCATTGTACTGAAATGGTGAAAAACTATTTTCATATAATGTATTTTACTAGCCTTGTATAGAAAATATTAAAAACATAAGCAAAACAGGAGTTAGTCGTGAGTCATGAGGCTCATGACTAATACCAAGTACCGTTAAAAGACAATTGTTGAAAGTTTGTGATTTACGAAGTTATGTTTACAATAACAATACAATACATAATATAGCATAACCTCTAAAGTTATAACTGTCTACAGTTGTTTGCTTTCTTGACAATATAAACACATCGTACTAGTTATAACTAACTTTTGGTTTTACACTTTTCTTTGCTTGTACGGTATGTCTGCCTTTGTAAAAAATCAAAAGTTAATATTTAATCTTAATTTTAGAAAAGTTTGAAGTCATTTTTTATTTGTATTAAAATCATGTCAACAACAAATGTCTCAGATAGTATAAGCTATCTGAAGATTTATCTCAAAAAACTCACCTAAAGTCCACTCTAAAAGTAAACCGCAGTGACCAAAATTAATTGAAGGGTTTTTTGATGGTCTTACCCCATCTGTTAAAGTTTCAAATTGCCTACTTTCTAACCAGTAGTCGCGGGTTTGTTTCCTGATTCAGACAGCAATTCTTCAGAAGCAGGACAAATCTAGGATATGCCTTCTTCCCAAATTAAGAAGAAACCGTAGGTGCCATCTCAACTAGATTTTGTACATCTTTAGCTAGGCAATGTTCTAGGTAGGTGAGGTAAGGAATCTCTGCAATTCTTAGATTTCGTTAGGCTGTAGACCATAATAGCTGATGCTTATAAGAACAAAAAGAAAGTAGAATAATTGCAACATATGTTTATCTTAGTCAAGTAGCTAAGTATTCTTTCCCTTCATGGTTTTCGTTTACATCATCAACACTGTAACACTTTTTGTATAAATACTTTTAGTAGAACTGCTTATAGCTACCACACAAAAATTAGAAAACAAATTAAGAAAAAAAGTCAAATTTATCTTTAGTATCGTTACTTTGCAAACTTAGTATATTTACTTACTATCTAATGTAAACCAAAACAAAAAATACAAAATTTATTAATTTTAAAAATTAATTACAACCAAGTTGCATTTGTAATTTAAATTGAAAAAAACATAAAAAACACACAATTTCAAACTAATTTGCAAAATACTGAAAAGGGAATCAAAGATATAATAAATTGAACCAAGGTAAGGTAGATTTAACGTTATTGCTATGTATATATCATCAAATACAACTATAACAGTTCTTGGCGTAACAATGACGTAGCGTAAGTGTGTACAATTCTCAAAATATTACTTTACATTTGCATTGCATCGACGGAAAACCCCAGTATTCCAGACAAGATTCGTCTCTTGCAATAACCTCATAGCATTCACACTGAAGAGTGTTCGCGCTACATTCTACTTTTTAGATTTCACTTTGTATTGCCCCCCTTTTAAAAGTGTTACGGTCTTGCAACAAGGACGGTGGTTGTACCTAAACCAACAATTTCCAATTTTATTACTAGTCTTTGACAAGGTTTTAAACTAATACCGATATTCTTGCACATCTAAAATCCTTGATAAAGTCTATTCTTCTACTAAATCATCTGCAAAAGTGTTTTTGAGTTACAACTGCATTGCATCTGTATCTTGAAATATCACTTACAGCATGTTGCCCACAATGCGCCAATCTAGCTATTGCAGTTCTTGCTACAGCTCTTTATTAGGAGCTGAAGAGCTTTTCATAAATCTATTGAAGCTTCTCAGTTGGTTGAGATTTTGGGGCAAGATAATAGAAAAATCATACCTGGTCCCGTAGGTGACAGGTTGTGTCAAGTTCGAGATGCTGCTGATATATTCTTCTTGCACGTTCAAACTTGAACTTAAAATCAACTGTAATAAGTCAAGACGTTTCAAAAGCTTGGTGATACAGTGAGTTAAAATGCTATAACGTTGGTGAATAATGGACTTTGTTCTTAGAGTCTTGTAGCGTTTGCTGGAAATGTCTCGCCGTTATGCCTTGTCGACCTCACTATTGAATCAAGCAATTTCTGCGTACCGCCTTTCCCTTCGGTATGTCTCAGCAACAGTAGATTAAGGCATTTGATGATTTTGCACGGATCTTCCTAGGTTTTTGGTGACAAATCTCAATGTCTTTAATGACGATGCAGCCAAAATTAACCTTCAGGTTAGTATTTAGATTTTGTTACTGCCAACGCACCAACTTCGCGTCGTACCAAAATCCTGGCCAAAAGATAGCCGATTTTTGCACTCGAACAACACTGCAACTGACGTCTGTCTAATTTTTCTTATACTGTTGAATGAGTTGCTATCAGGAACAGATTTAGTTATTACTCGGTTCCAATTTATTCCAAGTTTAGACAGATACTTGTCCATCGTTTCCAGAGATTTAGTATTTTTATATTTCACTATTTTACACTAAAATGTAATATTCATTTGAGTGACAGTAAAAGTGTAACCGTGTAGATAGTATAATTGAATCAAAAGGTATATCTACGATTATAAAAATTTACGTTTCATCTTCATAATATTTTGTCGATAGTCAGTTCTATGCAATAATGCTGGGAAGGTTTTTGATTAGACACTGGTATAACTTCTATTTGCATTTAATCTACCATGAACAAAATACCTCATCAAGCAGACTATGACTTCGCTGCTGAACGTATGTCAAGCATAACATGTTATATATATAATGTGTTTTTATATTGCCAATGTACGGCAAAGATATTTTGGAACAAAACTTCACTGAGTTTCTCTATAAATAAAGTTTCCCTATTATTATTACAATATTTACATATTTACAATCTTACCTATAAATAAAGAAACAACATTACAGCTAATATTCCATTAACAGAAATAAAATTTTAACTGGGATAATCATTTGACATTTTCTTTTAACATTACAAACAATTGTACAACACACGTCACCTAAGCGCATGTGTGTGACAACCTCCAAATTAAAGAAATAATTTCTTTACATATATATTTAGCAAAAATAAAAAACCATTGCAATGTTGCTAACCAAAGTAAAAACCAATTAACAAAACTCAGATTGTGTTAGATTTTGTGCATAGGGCCAACAAAGTATTGAACGACAGTTTAAACCAGCGTTACCAGAGCTGGCAATAGATCGCCCATTTTGGCGATTGACCTTCTGATCTGACGATGATCTCCTGATCTGACAATTTCATAACTATCTTTGATGACGTGCTTAATAGTTGTTGCAACAGTATTGTTCATCCTAATATTAGTTTTGTAATTTCCAATTCAGATCGCAGGGTTTGTGTTCTTTTCCAACCAGACGCTGCAGGAGGAGTTAATCCTCAGTTCGACTATGACATCAACAATTGATCCCGTGCGCATGACGTCATCGCTAGCTTGTTGTCATGGTTTGGTTCCCAAACAAAGAATTAGCAATTTAGGTTACGATTTATTTATAATGATCACTTATTACTTAAGACATGTGCGAGACTGCTCCTCTTTACTTAATTTGTAAAAATGACCAATTAGAAAAGTTATTTGGAGCCTATGGTGTGATGTCACGTGCAACACTGTCAATTACCAACCGGATAATCATATAGAACAATTCTTGATATTTTACATGGTATTGTTGAAATTAATCAGATATTTTGTCAGATACACGTTATTCTCGAGAACATATAAAATGCTATGGTACTACCATTTATTTTTAAATCCTCGATTTAAAGAATTTACTTTCAAATCTGGGCATGGAAAAAAATGACATATGGCATTTTTATAGAGAACGTGCGCTTGACGTCACATACGAGATTCTCAGGTTACCTTGGAGGTAAAACAACCTACCTATCTCTTTCCTATTAATTACAAATCATATTTTTCATCTTTTATTAATTACACCATTATTGTTAAAGGATGTAAAGTATAATTTGAAATTGATAAGAAAGAGATAGATGGATTTGTTCTACCAACAAGGTAAACTCAAAATCGTCACGTGCACATTCTCTATTATAACATGCTTTGCTTAGTCTTCTGTCTAATCTAGTTTAATATCTTGAGAAAAAAAGAATATTTCAGTTAAAAGTTAAAATTCTATAGTTCTTTGGGTTGCTAAAACATTTCTTGCGTAGATTTTTATTACACTATTTAATGAAAATATTTGTTGTTTCTATCATGCACAAAGTTTTAGTTACACTGTAAATTCGTTACTCTTTGTTCCCTTGAAGTATCAGACGTCAAAAAAAAATTTTAAAAACGTAAAAGCTTCATTCCATCAAAGTTTCTGCTCAGATTCAGAGCAAAATATAAAAAATATAAAAACTTATTTTAAGATTCTAAGGACATTGTAGAAAAGTAAAAGCAATACAAATATTATATTTATGAAATAAATCTTCAAATCCAAGAATGAACACAAAAAGAATAAACAAATTTTCGAACAAAAAGGATACGTTTCAAAAGAGCACTTGAATAAAAATTAGAATTACTATGATGGATCTCTGCGGGATCAGAGGTGAAGTTTTTCCGATTTCCCTGTGGTGTTTCGTTTCGATTCTGCGCAATATTCCGGGATAGCTATATATTTTTTCAAATATTTCATTGTCGTTCTAAAAAATTTTTGTCTTAAATCTTTGAAAACCGCACATAAATTCTCAACTTATCGTTGTGCGTATAAAAAATGTGAACGTTTTCAAAGGTTAATTTAATCCCTTTCTTCTATTACTTACTTAGACAACAAACAACTATAGTACCATGAAGCTCTATCCAATCAGCTCGTTCATTTTCTAAGATGGTACCCTTGTAATTAGCACGACGCAAGGCCTATTTTGCGCGCCTACATTATGCAAACGAGTCCCTAAACGGTCTACGCTTCCAGCTTGCCAATATTCCCTTCTCCAGGTAAAACAGCCTCGTGTTATTCAGGACAGGGTTGGATGGAAAATTGTCGAGTTTTTTGCACCTTCGTATAATTAAATTATGCGAAGAAATTTCGTAGCTAACGCGCCGTATTCAGAGTGCTCTTTAAGTCATTTAATAGTGAAGAGCTTGAAAGAAGATGCGTAAAGTTAAAATATACATGTACTTTATATTTTTCAGTAAATAGGTCAAAGTTAATTCATAATCCACTTTCGGAATATCTTTTCTAGTACATGTCAAAAAGAAACAAAAAAGAATACTTGAAATCTAAAGCTACCACTGAAATTTCTATCTCTTAAAAGCATACATGTGCGTTAAGGCTAATTCTTTTATTAAGCTTTGTTACGGTATTCTCTGTATTTATAGCCGAATTAATGCATTTCCATAATCTTTATTTATGTTTGTATTAAGCTGTAACGCACATAACCTAAATACGAGGGTGTAGGTAAACAATTGAAATGGGTATTCCATGAACTCCCCTAATCGTCCATTATATTGATTCTATGGTGGAAACGCTTAATGAAATAAACGTATTTTGATAAAAGGGGATTCTGGTAGAATTTTATTGGGGAAAAGATGTACTCGATAAAGCATCGTTGATTCTGGTCAGACGTTTGATGTATCGTGCAAAAATGAGTTATCTAACTACGAAAAATTCTGTAAATTTGAAATTACTTTTTAATCATATTATTTTTATTTTTGAAAAATGAGCTTTTTATCAGATTATAGTAATAAGAGGTTAGTGAGATTAATTTATTTTTTTAAACTTTTAATTTAACTCTTTCCACGCGAATTTTATTATCATTTAACCAATCTGAAAAATCAAAGAGGACAAGAGAAAAGTAAATATTTTTGTAGAGTTCATCCAAGGGTTGTTAAAACAAAGTAATCCGATTAAAGCTGCAACAAAATGTACAATAGAATCGCTCTTATCCCAAAGTAGTTAGTGTAAAATTTTTATAATCCGCTACGGCGACTACATTCTAACATAATATTTTAAGTGTTAAATTTTAATCTTTTTTTAGGTTTAATAAAGGTTTTTTTGCCCCCTGGCAGCTTAGGTAATCTAAATTAACTAAATTAACAATAATACTAAAGGTTTATTCCCAAGAAGCATTATTTTGCACAGAAATACAAAAAATACTAAATATATAAATAAAAATCCAAATTTGAGTTTTACATTTTAATTTTTATAAGATGACACAAAACATTATGGCTTTTTGTAAAATGCTTGCAGTAGAGAGCAGAATCGGCTTAAATCAGTATTGTATCGGAGATACGAACTTTGAGCAACAAAGATGTATTCATTTTTTGATTTAATTTATTTTTGTTGGTGCTCCAATCTTCCAATAAACTGATTTTTGACTCTTTTTCTTTTCAGGAAAAAACCCCAAAAATGTTTAACGGATGCTATTAAAATCGTTTCAGCGATACGTAAATAGTAATTTAGTTTAGGTGTATGTTGTCCTTTTGACTTGTAATAAAAGATCACTAACCGCTTTTAGTTTAATACTTCATAGTGTAAGTGATAACTAGAGATCAGATTTTATACAAAATGCATATTCTTTAATCGATATGTAAGAATTGCATCTATCGAATCTTTTAGCATATTTAAAGACAAAATGCATATTTAAACATTTTTCATTGATTTTAGTAGGTATTTAGAAAAATTTAAATTTGTCATTAAAATTCTTAAAATCCGATTTTTGCTTTTAAGATAATGTTTCTAAAGTATATTCAAAATTTGTTGTAAAGGTATTCCTGCAGAAGATCAACGGAATCGTTCCTATTTAATTTGTTCGAAAGAGCTGGATAAAACCAATAATCTTACTATCGCACGATTTCTTCAAGAAGGTTTATCATAGTCCTTTTTGTCGGAAAGTGTACCTCCAGAAAAAGTTTTTTAAAAAAATAAGGGGTACCTACCTAACATTACGTAAGGTTGCAGAAGTTCTTCAAGGTAAGAGTGTAGAAAAAGTAGATATTAACCCCACATTAATATCCAAGCTGAAGAATGCTCCAATCACCTCCGTAAATGTTAAGAGAAACTTTACGATTTTTTCAACATATTTTTACCGATAGGAGACCCATATCTATT
This sequence comes from Ignelater luminosus, assembly GCA_011009095.1. Classification (NCBI taxonomy): domain Eukaryota; kingdom Metazoa; phylum Arthropoda; class Insecta; order Coleoptera; family Elateridae; genus Ignelater; species Ignelater luminosus. Next base: position 63,381 of record VTPC01091065.1, on the reverse strand, counting down.
AAAGAAATTTTGAGAAATAACACATCGTTCAATAAGTCCCGAGACTAACAACGAAAACAACATTTTTTTTCAAAAATCATTTTTATTCATCAATATAATCTCCTTTTAGAGTGATACAATCTTTCCAACGCCTTTCCAACATTTCTATACCATGTTTATAGAAGGATTTATCCTTTGCTTCAAAATAGGCTTCAGTTTCGGCAATGACCTCCTCATTCGAGCCAAATTGTTTTCCCTGGAGCATTTTTTTGAGATCAGCAAAGAGCCAGTAGTCGCTGGGGGCTAAATCTGGCGAATACGGGGGGTGGGGAAGCAAATCAAAGCCCAACTCGTAGATTTTTGCCATTGTTTTCATGGACTTGTGGCATGGTGCATTGTCTTGCTGAAGAAGGATTTTTTTCTTCTTCATGTGCGGTCGTTTTGCTGCGATCTCCTCCTTCAAACGTACCAACAAGTCAATATAATAATCACTGTTGATCGATTTACCTTTTTCCAGGTAGTCAATGAAAATGACGCCATGTGTATCCCAAAAAAACAGACGCCATGACTTTGCCAGCAGATTGCTGCGTTTTTGGAGGCTTTGGGCGGCTTTCGCCAGCCATGCGCCACTCAGATGATTGCCGATTCGACTCCGGAGTGAAATGATGTATCCATGTTTCATCCATGGTCACGTATCGACGCAGGAAATCCTTTTTATTGCGAGTAAATAGCGATAAACAGCTCTCTGAATCGTCGATTCGTTGCTGTTTTTGTTCCATTGAAAGCAATCGCGGCACCCACTTGGAAAAAACCTTTTTCATGCTCAATTTTTCATGAAGGATTGTAAATACGCTTCCAGATGATATCTGTGTCATTTCTGCAATCTCACGGACCTTTACTTTGCGATTTTGCATTACGATTTTGAATACTTCACTCACATTTTCCGGTGTAACGGCTTCCAAAGGCCTACTCGAACGTTCCGCATCGTTTGTGTCCGTACGACCACGTTTAAACTCAGCATACCAACGACAAATCGTTGATTTGGATGGAGAGGAGTCCGGGTAACGTTTCTCAAGCCATTGCTGGGCTTCTACGGTGTTTTTACCCATTAAAAAACAATGTTTTATCAACACGCGAAACTCGCTTTGTTCCATTTTTCAAACAAATTACAAAGTGACTTTACTCTAACCTCGATAACTCTGCTGTTTGTGGTCCAATCGACGTGAAATTTTTACACGTTTCATGTAAAGGTTCGCACTCTAGGGAAACGTGGCTAGTTTGGTACTACTAGCACCATCTCTGGGTTAGTCTCGGGACTTATTGAACGATGTGTTATTTAGTAATTAATTTTTTTAGGAATATGTTGGAACCAATGATATTTTTATCTATTGTAAATATCGAATTTATTGTCGTTATACGCGTAACCATAGGGATATTACTATACTCATAAAACACTAGTGAATTGTATGGATTTTATTCACAGGCGGTGTTTTGTTGGTTGCCTATTTATAGATATAAACAAAATAGAAATTGTTATAATCTCAAACTATTTATTGTTAGAAAAAAAATTTTTGACATCGTCTTCAGAGGATCCTTATATTCCAGGTCTAAAACTCTCTTTGTGAAGATTGTTTACTTTCACTGACTTCTACATATTCAAGAATTTGGACATCGCCTCCCTCAGGAGAATCCACCTCCAGATCTTCCTTAGAAGTGTTAGAATCGTGGATTCTACTCGCACATAATGGGCATTATTCCCTCGGATGATTTACACACTCGCCTTCGGTTCGTGTGTAAACTTCATCTTCTTGAATAATAGCCCACATTATGTGCTCGTTGAATAATATACTATTAAAAATTAAGTGTACGTATATTATATCTAAACTATAATACCTACTCTGAAAAGCAACTAATGTAAGCGTTTTTCATCTTGCAGAACGCGTTTACCATATCAAATTCATAAAAACCATTTTAATAAAGCACTGCAACAATTTCTTAGTTATAACAGACTATCACTGTGGCAAAAAGATCTGGGATCACTACTTCTTCTTCTTCTTCTTCTCCCTTTTCTATTATAGGTCTTCGTTTGTCAAGCCTCTTGGGATGATCTGGATGATCAGCTATATTTCCATCTTGTTGGTGGCCTTCCTCTCGGTTGTGTAGCTTGAGAACTATTTGTCATGCATATTTTTACAAGACGTTCTTCTTGCATTCTTGTCACATGATCTCTCCATTCTTTCCGCTTTTTTTACCCCATCTCTCGATATCTTCCACTTTGCATTGTTCTCTGTTTGTGTTGTTGCTTATTCTGTCTTTTGTTTGTTTGTTATCATTCTTAATGCCTTCACCTCATTTACTCGTAAGATTCGTTTTGTTTTTTTTTGTATTGGATCTTGTTTCCATGTTATAATATAGTATTGGCCTTATACAGGTTTTGTATATTCCTCATTTTCCCCCGATGTTCATGTCTTTATTCTCCTACATAACGTCTGTTAGTGCGTCTGCTACTATTGCTGCCTTGTTGACTTGTCTTTTTACTTTCTTGGTGACGTCTCCATAACTTGTGACTTGTACACCAATATAGTGGAATTGCATTACCTATTAGATTGGTTTATCCTCCAACACTAGTTACAACGTAAGGGCTTCTTTGACAATGTTATGCATTTAGTTTTGTCTATGCTAATAAGCATGTTGTATTGTTTCGTTGCTTGCTTAAAGGTGTGTAAGAGTCTTTGTAGGCCGTTTTCTGTGTTTGCAAGTAAGACACGTCATCCGCATAAGCTATTATCTAAATAATTTTGTTCCTCATGCGATATCCTTCTTTGATCGTTTCTACTTGTCCGATTATTTTATCCATGATTAAGCAGAATAGCAACGAACAAAGGCTATCTCCTTGTCGTATACCTTAGTTGACCCGTATTGCTTTAGTCAGGCCACTGTCAGACTTTATTTTTGTGGCGTTGTCAGTGTTTAGTGCTTGTATTAATCGGATTAATAATTTGGGAATATTCAATGCGTGTATATCTTTTAGTCTTACTCGGTCGAATGCTTGTTTCAAATCTACGAAACACATAAACTTGGTTTGTGATATTCTGGCGCTTTTTCTCTCATTATTACAAACAAGAAATCAAACAGGTTAGGAAATACATTAATTGTTTTCATGGCATACACAAAGAACTTTACGGATGTCTTACCGTCAGCAGTAAACAGAACTGCAGTGTAATGTGAGATACTGACAGAATTCTACAAGACGATGTCAACAGGGTAATATGTATTTACATGCCCTTTGAGAGAATTTAAAAATTTGACGAAAGTCGTCTTTTACTTCGTTTGGAACTTTCGTCTTGCTTCCACTTATGCTTATTTGATCAGAGTTCTAAGAACACGAATTTTATACGGGTAAGCAACTGTAGTAGGTTGTCCCGAACATGGTTTGGACTGCTGGTAAACCTTGTGGAAGGGTATATATGGGCCTGCATCACGGATTTGTCGTCACTGTGCTAAGTATGTTTGGTTGCTTAGATTAATAGATACGTTATAATAAATTAATATTGACTACTCAGTTACTACGTTCTATTTCTGTTTGAGAAATTAAATATTTTCTATTCTAAGGGCGATTACTATTCAATTGTGGCTTATTGAAATAACTATAAAAACCAAAAGGAATCGCACTTGAAAGCTTATACAGAAATATAGCACATTTTCATAAATGTATCACTTTTTTAATAAACGTTGAATAAATCTTGCTTTGGATCCTTCTCATTAATTTCTGCACAAAATCATCTGTTATTAAATTTATGCGCTTAGTTTACTTGTGTTCAAAATCTATCATGGTACTGGCATTTTGACCTATTTTCAGCAGGCTACTCTTGATATGGCCCCGATATTTTTCAATCGAATGGAGTTCAGGGCAGTTTGGCGGATTACTGTGTTTAGAGACCACGTCGACAAATCTTAAGTTATGTCATTCCATTTATCTTGCTGAGTAATGGCAACTCGTCAAATCTGGCCAAAATACGTTGACAAAGTTTGCTTATGTAGGCATCGCGATACATAAATAGTGGCACTAATTGTACCTTCCTCATAAAAGAAGCGCTTCTTATGTCAAACTGGCATATTGCCTGCCATACCAGAAACTTTTTGCAAATTGCTCAACTGCACCAACCTATCCAGACTTATCTAGATGGGAAACGTTGCGAAACAAATAATAAAGCTTTTGCATATGTTCCGTCTTCAATAACAAGGCAAGATTCACTTCTTTCCACTAACTTGTAGCACAGCAATTTGGGGTCTATAATGGCACGATTATACTGTTACATGGTTTGCTTCGGTATTTTCGTTTTATATATGTAATAATACTGCACCTCCTTTTAATTTTTTTGTGCATTTGGCTTACTTGTATTAAGTGCTTTTGTCACATTGCGGGACGAAATTGATGGTTTCTTATTATACAACATAAAAATCTTTTATTCTAATTTTCGATTAGAAGTTCGGGTCAGTCAAGCGTCACGCGGCTTGCTATCAATAGTCTCGGTTTCCTTGATTTTCTAAAGCACTTTTTTGGACTGTTCTTTAGAACGCCTGACAAAATCTGGCTATAGCCAAAGTAAAAACTGTAAGATTTTCCGCCTACTTACGCAAAATTAACTTCCAAATACTCTTTTCGTTTAATAACAGCTTGAAATTCAGACGACTCAGTAATAAAAATTTGACAGTCATTACAGCACCCAACCGCCTAGATTTTAAAATTGTTAAGTTGTTGTTTTGTGGTTGAGGCTTCAGATCGCTGATCTCGTGAACCTTGAGGCTTCGAGTACTATGGTCATTTCGCCACCAACTAGAATTTAGCCAAACCCGAGGTTTTCTAACCCCGGTGGGTATTTTTAACGTGCAACTTATCGTAGACTTATGAGACCCACTGCTTTACATCCCTTCCGGATGTGATAGTATCAAGGACGTTTTTGGTATGGTAGATTTTGAATTTTTCAGATGTGTAACTATCAGAGCTACCGAGTTTCCCAATTGTTAAGTATTTTTAGAAATCTCATTTTTAGCTAAGCTACTCAATTAATTGGAGACAATTTAATAGTAATCATGTTTTATGTAAGATTTTGAATTTGGCCATTCTTTATTGGATATTTTGACTCTGTACGGAGGGGTCCCACTTATTAGTTGCGTTCGGGAGACTGTAGAAAATTATTGCACCAGCACATTTTATGGATTACCTCAACTGTGATGTTGTTGGTTACTGCTTCTGATTTGAGAAGTAATTTCTTGGCTGACTGTTTTATCCATACTCGGATGCTGTGGCGTACTAATCACTTCATAACTGCTTGTGGTGCGTTGAACTTTTTTGGATAGTAATTACACTTCGAGCAGCACAGTCTTATGCTATACATTTTTAGCAATCATAATATGCTGGTCATCGAAATTACAACCACCCTGCATTTAACAGAACAAAGAAAATTGAAAATACCGTAACTAAAAGTTATGTAATAAACTATTCAAAATGAGTAGTTTTCTTAGAGGCTATAAAATATTTCTTACAACTTTGACACTATAAATACAAAATGATAATAAAGGTGCTAGTATAAACCGTTTTGTTATAAAAAGAAAAAATACGAAATGTGTAAAAGCATATAATGATATTTTTTATCTCATATTAAAACACATCTTGAATTGTAACTAACCGATGGTAAAAATCCAATAAAAGGATACAAAACGGAACGATAAAATATCTTCAAAAGGAAATTACACGTTCACATCGTATTGTAATATTGTATCATATCTCAGTTGTATGAAAGCGAAGTCGTTAAAACAACCTCGAACCACAACGATTTGTCGTTCTATCACGAACTCTCGAAATGTTATTACATCATCTTTGTGAGGAACAACTTAACCACTTTACATTAAAAGAGAATATATTTCTGTTTGAGTTTCACTAATAAAATGATTTAGAATGAAAACTAAATATTTTTAAGAAAATAAAACGCATCATTATCGAAACCAAATGTAGGCTTTTCACCATTTCTCATGAGAAATGACACTTTAACTCAGTAATCTAAAATGTAACGTAGCACACAATTACAAAGTAACTAGGTTTTATTAACATTCTTTTAATTCCAAATATCAATGAAATAATCTCTCATTAATATTTTCATTTTATACTTATAATATGCGTCGTAATTAATACTTATTAAAAATTCGAATTATTAAATGTGCAAAATTGTGATTTGGTCTGTTGCTTAATTCTGAACCACCCTGTATAATTGTAAATAAAACAGCTTTTGTAGTTTGCAGTTAATCTAACATTTACTATTTGACTTTAACAACTAAGGACTTTCCAACCAAAGGGAGCTGACTAAGATGGTATTAAGAAAGGTTTGTCTAGCTTCCAGGATCAGTTGTGTGGTCAAATTGCCCAAGCTCCCCATATTCTACTAATTGATTTACAACAGCTTAAGCTTTATGTGAATTTTTGTATCTAAACTAAAAGGTCACAAGTTCAAATTTAAGTTATGGAGAAAAATTTAAGGTTCATGAAATTTAAATAAATTTTTTTGCGGAGAGAACAATTACAGTAGTTGCTATTTTTCTGACATACTTCATGATAAAACATTGCTCTAAATTTTTAATTATAGCGCTTTGATGCTACACAAAATATTGGAAAATGCTTTTTCAAAATTGTTCTTTTAGAACATTTTCATTTAACGTTCAACTTTTATGTTATAATAAAAAATTCAGAATCATTTGAGGAACATGAGACTTCACTTTATTTTATTTTCTATAAAGCTTTCAATAACTGCCAATAGTTGCATTAATATTACAGATACGTGTATAAATTTATATCTTGGACGGTTTTCTTCTGCTTCTGTCATTTCCTTTATGTTCTTTTTTATGGCTTTATTGTTTTATGCACTTATGATTGTTATCTTAAACGCAAAATCGATTCAGAGCTTGTAATAGTTAAACTTTCCAACTCCGAACTCTATAAAAAGGTTATTAAAACTTTGTAGTGAAGAATTTATGAATACTGAAGCTATAGCAAAACACGATCTTTGTTGAATGTTTGTAGTACATTTTACATTTCAGTCATCATTCAGTAATTTCGCAATCAGTTGACTAGTGTAACTCTATGTAATTTAGGCAGCGCATTAGATGCAAGCAATAGATCACTTTTCTGATTGAAAATAAAAAAAAATGACACTGCTGCCGTCCACATCTAATACTGAAATGTAGAATATCTTTACTGGTGTAAGTCTGTATCAAATCTCACTTCAAAACCAACATCGCAAGTAACTTGTAAAAGTAAACAGTAAAGGTATTTTACCTCACATACACCGAGAAAAATGTTATAAATTATAAGAATTATCATAATCGTTATACAATATTTGCATACCTACGCTAACAGCCAAACACTTTGTCACAGTTATTATATACGTTCTGCTGATAAAAAACAGATAGTAAGTATTAATCTGAAAAACACAAAAAAGCACAAAGGTTGCTGTTCAATGGTCCAAATAACGGTTTATAGCCTTCAGGTTTCGGAAATCCAATTCCAATGATTGGGAAATTTAATGTTCAAAATTACCAAACCTTCCAGACTTTCCCTATAAGCAAGCATTAATTAGGTGTAATTCAAATGTGTGAAATTTAAACCTAGCCTCAGAATTTCGGGCAATTCCTGCTTAAGGTACACCAAATCGCTGCTGAGGGTATCACCATATAACACGCAACCGGGCCTTAATCAACAGAATAAAAGTAGATAATTCACCACATAAAGAACTTTGAGTTTGGAGTGTATCAAACTTCAGTTCAGGAGTCAACAACACGTGAACTGTGGTAGGAGTGAGAGAAACAGCGTACATCGGCCAAATCCGTTACAGTAGATTTCTGTAACAAACGTAAAGTTTCAAAGTGTCATAAATTCTGCAATTAAATTTTAATTACCAACACCATCTTGCTGCCTACTTTAGGCAAACCCCGAGGTATTCCAACCCCCGTTTCGGTACAGAAATGTGACTTGCAACTAATAGTTACTTGACTCGACAAGAATCAAAACCGTGAACTTCAGGTTGATATACAGATGCTTAACTATCAACGTTGAAACGCAAAAGTGTTTGTACACTTTAATGGATTTCAAGATTTTTTAGTGAATTGGAATAATAATTTCTAGATAAAGGTCGCCTGATTAAGTATTATTTTATGAGAAGTTATGTGCAGGTGTCCAACAATGACAGAATCTGACAACTATCCATTCAAAGTTAATATTTAGTAACATGTAGAACAATTTTACTTTATTATGCAAAATCATGAGTTAGAAACAGATGAGATTTGTAAATACTTCTAGAAGACAATGAAGGGGCCATATCACAGAAACAGAAAGGACTGATGATATTATCTCTAGAAGACAATTTACTGGTACAAGTTTGGAAAAAGGAAAAATCTAACTGATCCAATTTCTCTACCTAGAATAACTAGAGAACCTAGAAATAAAATTTAGAATGATTTATTTTTTTAACTAACAATGAAATTAAAAGTTTTATGACACACTTTTACAGGAATCTTATTTGAAGATTGTTTTGAATAACAGTTGACTTCCCATATAGATTTTGCAATGTCGTTATAAATAATGCAAATAATACAATGCAACAAAAAGGAAATTGTCACAAAGCAAAGGTGAAAAGCGGTTATGGTGTTTGTAAGGTTCTATTTCTATAGCGAATTTGATATTAGGACAACAAAAATAAAGTTCCAGTTGATGGTAGAAGTAAAATGTTTTTTTTTGACTTTTCTTGTTTCAGTAAAATAAGTCTTCCGTTACCACTTCATGATAGTCTGGTCTTTCGAATGAGGTTATATTACGACAGTTGTCAATTATAACAACCTTTCGGACAGATGTATCGAAGAATGATCATTTTTGGTTTAACAACTTGATAGAATTTTCATTTGGATAATGGAATGGTGAATTCTGTCATAATGTTCTAACCTAACATAAGGAGCTTCTTCAGGAGATTAAAGAAAAGAATTCGATGTGTGAACCAAGCTAGAGATGTAACTCTTTTGACGAAAATGGAGAAAATGGGGATTATCTGTAAAAAGGGAAGCTTGACATTACTGGGATGTTAATGAATTTCTATTGCTTCTCTGATTTATCTGGTATAATAGAAAGGTGATCTTGAAATAATAGACCCATTTCCAAACAAAATCTTATAACCTGTCCCATGCTGATGCCCTGAATCATCAGATGTAGATATACGATATGACTTTATACACCGTTTATGTTCAATAATGGGTATGTTATTCGAGCAATCAGTTTCTTCGATGTATACCGAGCCACAAGAGCATTGTAGCACTCCTTTGCACGATACTGTTGGGTGTCTATTCCTAGGAGAAGGACATACTGAAGGGCTATTCTGAAAGAACTTCTTCGTACATTCTGAACTCTTTACATTTTGTGTCGCTGATCTCTAAACTCACATTGAAACAGGGACATTGTTTAAGGTCAGTTTCGATGTGGCTTGACCCTTTATTCAAGTTTCAAAAGACCCAGAGCGAAAGGGAAGCCAAAGAAGGATTTTCTCGAGTAGCACGTTTAATGACATTATTAATTAATTTTGTAAGCAGATCTGGGAAGTAGAAACAACATAATGAGCAAGCGGTATGGCTTAAACGAAATGAGTATCGAATAAAAACAAGAATGACTTGAGAGGAAATAAAAGAAGACGAAGTAAAGCAAACTATTAAAAAACCGACAACTGGAAAGCTCCAGGGATAGATGCGATACTAAACTATTGACTGAAACATTTCACTGCTATATATAAACATCTGGTTTTCTATTTACAAGATTAATTGAAAATGCAGAAACTCTACCGAAATGGATGGTAACAGAAACAACATACCTAATACCCAAATCGGAAGACACAACTAAAGCTACCAACTATAGACCGATAACATGCCTATCGACCTTATATAAGAATATGACTGCAGTAATATCCAACCGACTCGACTGTCTGAATAATGATACAATAATGATATAATGCCAAAAGAGCAAAAAGAGTGTAGTCCAAGACGCAAAGGATGTAAGGACCAACTGCTAATGTCAAAATAAATAGCAGAAGACTGTAAACGACAAAAAAGGATTTAGGTGTAGCATGGATCGACTACAACAAAGCATATGACAGCGTGCCACACAGCTGGATTATTGAAAGTCTGGAGATAATGGGAATAAGTAATGTCCTAGTTAAGATGTTAAAACTACAATGACAAAATGGGAGACACAGCCAATAATACCAAACGAAGAAAAAATAAACAAAATAGGAAAAGTTAAAATAAGGCGGGATATATTCTAGGGAGACTCCCTATTTCCAATTCTATTCTGCATAGCAATGGCCCCATTAACATACGAATTAAATAGATTAAATTGCGGATATCAAATGAAAAATGAAAATGTTAAAGTAAGCAAACTATTATATATGGATGATTTAAAAATCTTCGGAAAAAATGAACGAGAATTAAGAAAGGAAGTGAAAGTAATACTAACATATAGCACTGATATAGGTATGGAGATGGGATTAGAAAAGTGTGCAAAAGTAACATTTAAAAGAGGAGAAAGGGTGAAGTCAAAAGGTATAGAAGTGAGAGATAGTGACTTGATCATAGAACTAGGCGAGAATGAGACTGACAAATATCTAGGGATAAATGAAACCCGGAGAATAGACGAAACAGAAGTAAAAGATAGACCACGAAGAGAATACATTAGGCGGGTAAACAAGGTTCTGAAGGGCTAACTAAATAGTAGAAATAAAATGCTAGCTGTAGGTGAGATAACAGTACCTGTGCTCCAGTACAGCTTTGGAGTAGTAAATTGGAAGATAAAGGAATTAGAAAATATAGATAGGCAGATAAGGAAAATGCTAACGACGTACAAGATGCACCATCCAAAAGCAAATGTAGATCGCCTGTACACATCAAGAAAATATGGTGATCGTGAACTGATACAGGTAGTGGGAACATACAAAGCAGCCATCAAAAATCTGTCTTATTACCTTTACAGCAAAGAGAATGACAAATATGTAGGATTAATAAAAAAATTGGTCAAGACCTACCAACGGGTCAATCTATAATGAAGATAGCAAGAAAAATCTCAGAAGAAATCCAAATAGAAGAAAGAGAAAATGAAACAGAAGAGGACACAAAGAATAAGATAAAGAACAAAATACTAGAGCAAATAAAAAACAAGTGGGTAGAAAAGCAAATGCATGGACAATATTAGCGAGCAGTGCAAGATCAGGCAAGTAACACTCGATACCATAATAAGAACATGCTGAGACAGAATGTTAACAGTAAATACAGGTTGTGTGAAGAACACGAAGAGACCACAGAGCGCACAATAGCAAGATGTACGATTCTTGCCAAACACGAATATATAAAAAGACACGACCAAGTCTGTAGGAACTTTCATTATAATATTTGCAAAGAATATGGTATTGAGGAGCGAAAACAATGGTATGAGCAGAACCCACAACCAGTAGTAGAAGCGGGGGAGACAATAATAATGTGGAATAAACAAATACAGACAGACAGAGAAATTAGAGCTAACAAACCTGACATAGTAATTAAACAAAAAAAAGTAAATTAATGTTTGATCATCAATGTAACAGTACCAGGAGACAGAAGAGTGAAAGAAAAGGAAGCAGAAAGAGTTTTGAAGTACAAGCAACTAGCGTTAGAAACACAAAGAATGTGGAATTGTCGAACTAAGGTCATCCCGGTAATTATTGGAGCGCTTGGAACGATAACAAACAGCTTTAAGAGTTATATAAAAGAAATCCCTGGGCATCAATTCTCCAAAAGTTTACAGAAAAGCGTATTACTTGACATCGTGCACATACTGAGAAAGGTTCTAGAAAAAACATCAAATGAGTGAATTTAGACTTCAGAGGATATAACATCTACCTGAGGGACATAGAGTGTCTCAGACAAGAGCAAAATCCAGGAGACATCTGAGTAATAAAGAAAAAAAATAATAATAAACTAAAGCTTGCCCGATGTAACATGACATCACAATTTAACTTTTGTTTTAGGACATGTTTATTTGTCCCCACGTTTTTCATACGGATCACACCTTTAAATATTTTTACCAACAGTAAAATTTTTTATTAAGTACGTCGCGACGCACGGGGAAAGCGCGTAGCAAGTGCTACGTTATCACTAAGTACCCATCACAACCATGTCGTGTATCCACTAGTGTCCGTCATGTCGCGTCAGTGTCGGTAGCTGTTCATCTACTCCAATGATGAATTTGTAGGCAATTGTGCATCGGAAACTATATCTCTGTAATAATGGAATTAATAAATAATAATCACTGTTATAATATATGGTACGCAATCCAACAGTAATTACTAATTAGATTAAAATAGTTAATAACATAACTAATCAACCTTAACATGACCTACTATATGACTATAAACTGCAACAGGAAAGAAATTCATATACAATGAATAAAATAAGTAAAAAAACTACTTACTGGTAATCAGTATTTACTTTATTTTTACAACCCTGCTGCATCTGCTGTTTTTGTTATGGTGACCGTTGGTTTCTTAGAAATTCGTCGATTATTATGGCAAAATTGAAGTATAGAAATTCTGTTTGTTTTTTTATCTCTCTATCCACCCTGTGAAGTTTGGCCAATTGGGTGTGGAACACGCTGTATAGTAAACCAACAAAGAAACGAAATTTAAAAAATAGAAGAACAAAAACAGTTAAAAATTGAAAATAAGATTATTTGTAATAGCTTGTAATGAGGTTTGGAATAAAACTATAATAAAGACTGTGAGAACTGAGACAGTGGCGTTCAAGTTATTGCCTGAAAAGAAAATTGTGTGTGTTAAAGATTAAAATATAACAAATTTTGTGATACACCTTCTGTGTAGACCAACTAAGTTGGTTATAGCAGTTCATGGCGAGTTAATGAGAAAAAGTGCCTCAAAGAGTAATTACAATCAAAAGATCACCATCCGATAAAAACTATAGGTGTGTGGAAGCTTTCTAAGCTCTCCATTACAAAAAGGTGCGTCATTATTATTATGTATGATTATAAATAGGAATTATCAATAAGTTCTTGCAAATATAAATCTGTTACTAGTTTAGCAAACAATTACGCCAAGTAGACAGAAACTGTCTACTTAAAAAGTGGTCTTCCAAGTTGTACAAAATTCATCGTGGCGTTCATAATGTAGGCAACAATATTAAGTTTCTAAGTAAATTGACTTTAGGCTATATTGAGGCGTTAGTTTACAATAAGCAGTGGTTGATTAAACTAGGTTAAAGTTGAATTTTAAAATTTAAATGTAGGTTGAAATTATTTTAAGTTGACCTATATAGAAAGGATAAACTTGCATAACTTTGCATGCTATGTAATCTTAACTCATACTTCGTTGGAAATGTTTAAAGGATGTACCGCGCATTTCATGGTAAACCGCATACAACTTTACAAACTTCATTCTTATATGAGACGATGAATCTTGGGCGATAAATTTTCTTGAAATCAACATCCACAGATAGCGGCGTTCCGATCTATTTATCTTGGAATACATACATTAATTTATTCAATATTTATTTTCCATATTGGGTTATTAAATAAATTAAGATAAAAGGGTTACCCTGAAGCCAGCATACCTATTGAAACACGATTAGTCAATCTTAAATGATTTTCAATTCGCGTTCTTCTTATTTGTGTATTTATTAGATAACTTTGACATAGTTTCCAATCTTTTTTGTCCTTCTGTTTGCCAGCTGTTTATATTTCTACATTAGCTCCTTTGTTGATTATCATTTGGGTTACATCTACGACTTGTCTTGAACAAGTTTTTTAAAGTAATTTGCAAATAAAATTCTTTAAAATCTGGTTTTGAATTTTGATTATACAGTAGTAAATACATGTTTCTTCATGTTTTAAACCACGCTTCCTTAAAAGACCTTGTAATGCAGTATTGCGAATACCTCTAATTTCAAAATTCACAATTTCTCAAAATACTACCTTTAAATAAGTCTTTAATCTTTCTCAAATTATTCTTTTTCCCTTAAAGAAAAACTGAACAACTTTATAAGTTTAAATCTCTTTTTTGTATAGGTCATCCTCACATACATTTTGAACAGATTTAATTTGCATTAGTCATGCTTGACTTAGCTTTTAAGGTATAGATTATTTTACTTACAAAATAAGATTGTAAGAAACTTTCTTCATCGGAAGGACTACATCTTAAAGCAAATATTAAAAACGTTTTTATCGTACAAAAACCGGAAGTTCTCACAAAAAAGTGGATCTAGAGAGGAAATTAATTCTAAAAAAAAAATAATATCTTACTTGTTCTCTAACAAAAACAAAATTGCTATTCTGCGTCAATGCTTTGCAACTCTAAGAACCATTTCCTTATAATCAATTTTCATCCCTTTTCCTGCTATGCATTTCTACAATTGCAGCGACATCGCGAACCGGAAACATGCAATCTCGAACTGGCTGATTGTGTCCGTTTTGGGTGTTTAGCACCCCTTTGTCACAGCATGTGTCAAGTCTTATCTCCAGATAATAGCCTAGTAATTCACCTTATCTTAACCGGGCAGGTAATTTAGTGCCAAACTAAATAGTGCCAGGAAGAGGAAGGTTTCAGCATAAAATTTTACGTAATAATTCACTTTTAGTGGTTTGTTCTACAAAAGAAAATTTTCTTAATATTATCAATTAAATACAAGGCGGCAAGAATAGATGTAGTAATGACTACTCTCAATAAACTGATGTAATAAGAAAATCGACAATAGAAAGGAAAACTCTGATTTTGAATATAATTCAAAAGCTAAAACGTCGAAGAAATTAATTTAATGATTCTTCGGAGTTTAAATTTAATTAATTATAATAAGAAACAAACAGAAATTAACGATTTGCGTTTTGTTTGCAGGTTCAACAGCTGCACAGCAGGAGTCAAACCAGCAGGAAAGCGGGCAAGGATATCAGCAGCTTCTACAACAAAGAGAAGAGGAGAACCGACAGGAGGTGGAAAGGCTTACAGCAGAAATACGAGCGCTTAAACTCCAACTCTTGCAGCTTACCAGTGAGTAATTCTGTATTTTAAGTCCTTTTAAATTTTCATAAATTCAAAGCATTTTAATTGGGGCTCCGGCTAAAAAGCGACCGATGCCTTTGTGGCAGGAAAAAACATTATGCAGAATGCTTCGTAGGAACTCTGCGGTGGGGGCGGAATAAATCTAGTAACAATAGTAGAAAAAATACCTTCTGTAAAGATAATAGAAAAAGGAGTTTTATGTACTTTTAAGGTGATGATAAATGGTTGGATATCGGAAATTACTTCTGGTAACAAATAAAGATTGTTGACAAGTATTGCATTCGATTTGGTCGTTCTGAACAACTACGTATATATACATACATTCGAAGTTTGACTGATTTAGTACAGAATTTCTGCCTGCATGGTGTTCGCTAACAGTGTCATGAATTTTAGTGGAAAGATAAGCCCTTTCTGACGAACGAGCTGCATTGAGATATCAGATTTATTAATCGCTTGCGTGCCGCTGCTTGCTCAATTTGTAAAACTCGACATGAATATTAAAATAGTCATGTCAGTGATAAGTTAAGACGGAACGATATTTGTGAAAATTCTTTTTCTTTAACCCTAGTTCTTTTTATTGTTGTTATTATATCGTCAGCATTATAGGTGAAAGATTAACTGTTTCCTGTTAATTATACTTTATGATTTCAACGTTACATTTTCAATGTACCAAAAGAATTCGTTTTTAAGTGTGAAATAATTCTTAAATGTCGAGAAGAGTCTATCAAGCGAAGGTCAGAAGTAAATAATGTAAACTAAAATTCAACAAAAATTAATCAAAAGTCTTATCTAAGTACTAATGTATACAAACCGTTCTTTATGAAGTAGAAACGTAAATAATATTCATTTAAGAGCGTTATGTGCTGACGGTGAAAATAAAAGTTGTGTGACTGCTTGGACATTATCGTAACGACTGATAAAACTTTTTGACATCAACACTACTTTTCCGCCCTTCGTAGTTAGTTCTTCGGCTTTGTTACAAACTTGTATACACAGCATTTGAAGGAATGAGTATACGTTTCTGGAATTACTTATACAAAGAATTATTAGTAAAGAATCAATTAAACCAGCAACAAAAAAATTCATTTTTATTAAAAATCTAATTTTGAACGTTAGCGTTTTATTTTCCATAATTTAAACTGAGAGAGATATTGTAAAGAATTTTATTTGATAAAGTAAAATCAATTAGAAAACAGAATCAGTTTAACTAAAAAATGACGTGAAGCCTTTTTGAAAATTATGCTTTAGTTACACCATTCCAAGTCTTTCCTTCAGAAAAACTTTTTTTAAGTAAAAGAAAACAAGTTTAATACGAAATTTTTCAAAAGTTTTAATTGTATAAAAATGCTACAGGTTATAATTAAGGTTTTATGCAAATTTGCGAACTGCGTTAAACTATTAATCAGATTTTCTGCACACGCGGTTCATGTTGACTTTTTTAACTTGAAAATTCCTCAATTTTAACCTGTGTATCTTTTGTTTGCTATTTTGCAATTGTGATTGTTTTCCGCGTTTATTACAGAACTTATTTAAATGTATATCCTTGTAACAAAACCGTCACAATAATTAATTAGATATACACGAGATACACAGTACGGTTTAGTCTTGTGGTGGCTCGAATGGTTTTCACATTAGTCTGCATCTTTACAACTTAAACATATATTTCTTGTGTTACTTTCAACAGATTGTGGACTTCATTCTTACCTGTTCTTTCTTCTACTAGCCTGAACTTTGAATTTCATTTTTAATCTTTTCTCGTTCCTTCTATTTTTCTTCAGATTGTAGAGATTCTGTTCAAGACTTGCCTTTCTGTGTCTCTTTTCCAATTCGCATGTAACACATTTACCCAAAAATACTTATATAAAGAATATTGTGACTCCCACCCCAGTTGGTGGCCTCAGTTGGAGATAAGGAGTGAGAGCGAAAATTGTTAAATAAAAGAAACACATTTTAAAAAATTTAAATAAAGAAGAAGATTTACACTTCTAGTATAATTTACCGCTTCCAACTATAATAACAGCAATAAACGTTTTTCTTAGTACCTAGTTAATAAAACTCAATTACAAACAAACCTGTTTTGGTTTAAATTTAGTTATCTTAACTTAACTTCTTAACCTAACCTACACGATGATACTGGAATTTTATGGTTAATGGTTAGAACTTATCCCTAGTCGGGTGAATAGCATCCTACTTCTGTCATACCTTTGGTTTAATTTTAAAAATTCCATAGATTCATAACAGTAGAGAAATAGCTGAGACTTGAAATCTCAAGATGCTCATTCTGAGACAGTTTCATCCTAAGCCTTTTCCTACCCGCAGTTCTACTTTAATTAGGCGAATTATATATTTATAGAAGAGGTTTCCCGGCTTAAAAGGACTAGAACACGATCAATAGTAGGGAAACATCGTAAAGCCTGACGAGTGCATTTCTTCTTTTATACTTTTTCATAAATTAGATTTTTAGTAACAAGGATAAATTAACCTTAAACTGAATAAACGATAAAGGACATTCAATCTATAATAAACCACACACGGACAAAACTTATTTATTAATGGAATTAGAAAACCAAAACCAAAGCCAGCCGCTAGCCGTCTGAACGCCCGCATGCAAATCCGGCTATGCAGCCCCCACCCTCATTCTCTGGCCCTGACTGGGCTTGTACAAAGGACTTTTATTTTTGTTACATATGGGCATGTAAAAAAGTAAAGAAATACTTTACAAAGTCAAACATTTTATTATCATTTCAAACATAAGACGCAGACTTTTCAAAAATCAATATCAATGTCAAACGCTCGGCTCTCACTCATCCATTGTACCTACTTTTGTTAAGGTGGTTCAAACCTGCAGACGTTTCGCATCTTAATTCCCATAGATGCCAATGGATGTCGTCGTTATGAGATAATTGACCAAAGTCAGTTGATTGTGAGACAAAGTACCGTCACCAAATAAAAGATGATCGCAAATTGAGCTCAATAACAATCCTTTCTCCGCTAGAGGCGCTGTTGTTCCACTTCAAATTTGACAAGTTTAGATGCAACGATGATTACGTGTTTTGTTTGGTGTCGGTACTTTGTGTCACACTCAACTGGCTTTGATAATTTTAATTGACAAAGCTAGTTTATTGCGAGATAAAATACCGACACCAAACAAAAGACGATCGCAAATTGAGCTCAATAATGATTTTCTCCCCTAGAGGCGCTGTTGATCTACATTAAATTTGACAAGTTTAAACGTCACTTTGTAAGTTTGATGTTATTAAAATTTAAATTTTAGAAAAAAGTAATTATTAATGCCTTGTTGTTGCATATTCTTTATTCTTTGCAAAGTTTGTCTGAGCAAGGGTATATTTTCTATTTCCTCGTCGTCATCTTTACCACTTTCACATTTATTTTTGATAAATAGCTGTAAAACGCATTTCGTAGTGATTGCGCAATCGTTTCTGAATAAATCGGGTTAACCAAAATAACTTTGCCACGTAATTTGTCAGATCAGAAATACAAGTCAAGTTTCCGAAAACACATTATTGATTACTTTTTTCTAAAATTGAAGTTTTAATAATTTCAAATTTATAAATTGACGTTTAAACTTGTCAAATCTAACCTAGAACAACAGCGCCTCTAACGGAGAGAAAATCGTTATTGAGCTCAGTTTGCGATTGTCTTTTGTTTGATGTCGGTACTTTGTCTCACAATCAACTGGCTTTGATAATTGAAAAATAATAATTGCCAGACAATGCATGCAATAAATGTACACGAAGAAAAAAATATTATCGTAACAAGTAAACGTCTTTCATAATGCTGTACTGATTAATAAAGAATGAGTATGAATATAACGCCCACGGTGCACACGGCGGCGGGCCTAACGAAAACGTAATACATCTTAGAGTTCTCTTAATCATTATTTAAAGTACGAAAGACATTATACGATATATCGCCTACTCACCGACGTCAAGCCAAGTCTCAAGAGACAAAAAAAGATTTCAACAAGTTTAATCCTAATGTACATCCCAAAATAGACACCAAAGCCGCTTAACAGAAGATTATTTCAAAAATAGCAGACATATACGATAACGTCCATGCATTTATAATGGATTCTAAAGTATTCAAGAAGAAAAATATCGATACTCTTCTAAAGCTTTTCCCAGAGGAAATTAATTCAATTACAATTACGAATAACTATATAGCAACTGTCATCATATCAAACTGAGTTCCACTTTCAAAATCCTAACTTTCTATAAAAGAAGACAAAGAATACTAAACTAAACTATTACATTCACTATTTACACTAAACGTGAAATTCTGGAAAAAGGAAACCACCCTAAATAAAATTGTAAAATTGATTGTAAATTTACTACCAATCTTTCTTTTCAACAGCTAGGGCTTCAGTGAAGAATATTATAGTTTTAGGCAAGGCTAAGAATCTTGAACATAGTGTAACAGTTAACTTGTTTTCATATCTCTAATATATTTTCTAAGTAGTTACCTAATTTATTTGTCATCTCATTTACAATTACCTTATAAAATTTTACTTTCAAAAGTTTTGTCTCACCACCTCTGTTCTCATCACTGTGTTGTCTTGGTTGCCTACCTCCTTGCCTCCACAACCCCGTTGGAGTGTGGGTACAACATAATGACCTTATTCTCGTTGTGCTAACCTTCTAATAAGACATGGGGCTTAAATAAAGAAATAGTTTCAAGCAAAGGGGAACTTTACCCGCAATTATGATTTACGACATAATCAAATACAAAGGCAGAGCACGATGAATGCGTTTGGAGAATAGGCCTTTAAATGTGACCCTTATTAACCTTCCTAAATTTAAGACATAGATCGGAAAAGGCTCTCAGGTGCAAGTGGCCTCACTGTTGTCTGCCAATATTTTGACTTAAAAAACCTTCGTATGGTTAAAAAAGGTTCATCCTTTTTCTCTTTGTTGTCGCAGTAGTGCAGATTTTAGTCCGATACATTTTTCTGGAGTTGAAGAAAATTTATCGGTAATTTATCTTTCTTTTCTTTTTGTTTCTTACTTTATTCGAAGCAAATTTTGTACAAAATCTGCTTGAGTTTTTTTTTGTCTGCCTTTCTTTGCTATCATTATTATAATAGCATCACGAGGCTGGCCACTCCGACTAGAATTTCGTTGGCAACCTCCATTTCGTGTATCCTTCAAGCTTGTCATTAAGTTAACTAACGTGTATTTACATGTTACATGCTTATTAAACAATATCGGCTACATGATCATTTCGTTGTAAATTAATATCTGAAATTTATCATTTGTTTTTGTACAAAATTGCCATTTTTCATAAATTAAAACAAAGATTATAACAAAACCCTGTTTTAACAAATAACAGCGTTAAAACCCCAATTAAGAGCTTAGGAATGAATAGTTAAATTAATACAGATAATAAGTTACAACACTTCAATAACTGACACTATCAAAATGAGCACCTGTGGATTTACTTACTTATAGACCAACAATAAATCGATAACCCGCGTTTGTCCACTAGCTTAACGGAGTGGTTTTTATAAAGATAGGTCAGTGACACCACCAGGCATTTAAAACGGCAAGTTTAACATTTATATTTTCAAAATTAGATTTTTGTCGAGTTGATTATTTTATTATCTCAATTTATGTAGGTGCATCTTAAGTAGCAAGGAGATAATCGTGAATTATAGTAGAAGTAGTTTATAGTATTAAAACTACTTTTCCTTATAAAAAATTTAGAGTGCATAGAAAAATTCGATATAGGGTTAAGTGGTATATTCAGAAGAGAGAAGGTTTCTTTGCACACAAAGCATTTTTGAAATAAGTACTTCAAGCTATGTAAATATCTTTTAGATCATACAGGTTTTAATTATTAATAAATACCGTCAACAGTTAATATATTTCTATGCATCTGTTTTAAAATAGTTTTGAGCAGTATATAAGGGCAAGACGTACGGCCGAAGGCCTACAAAACATCGCAAAATTTTAAATTTTCACAAGTTTTTGTAGTAAGCCATTGAAAGACTTGTAGTTTATTCTTGTGTTGTCATCTTAAATTTTTATTATTGTTTAGAAAGCCCCAAAGTTTATGTTTGGACGAGGGTGCTTATAGGGCTTGACGCGATTCTGGGTTCTCACAGAAAGACGTAAGTGTCAAATTATGAAAAATTATAGCTTATCCGGTATGTTGTCGTTTTTGTAAAAAAGACATGCACGTATTTCTAAAAAATATTTGTATAAAATGCGTAAGAGCCAATCACTCGACCGAATATGTGATTGTTTCTGTTTAATAGAATTTGGCGTATGTGCCATAACGCGCTCAGAATTATAGCTAAAAGTATTTTCATCATGAGTGTTAACACCAGAGAAGCTAGTGCTTAGTCATCTTATTTTTAATTGACTGTCTTAATAAGCTTGTGAAACAACAAAGATGGAGTTTACATCTATTTACTACCAGCATCGACATGTACCTGAATTTACTAAAGCAAAATTGTAATACGTTAAATCTTATCTGACGATGTTTTAAAGGAAGATTGTAAGTTACATTGTAAAATACAAATTTCCTAGCTAAATTTACAATTAATTATGCTGAAATAAGAGATTTTACTTGCACGTAAAAATTGTTAGAAGGAAAAGCAAAAGGTATGAAGAGAATCATAACAACTAATAAGCGAAGAGTGTGTGCGAGAAAGAGAGTCGGAACATTCCAGGTGTGTGGCTTAGAAAATTTATCGCTGTTGTTGGTGTTTTTGGTGGTTTTTGTGGTATCTACGAAAAGAGTCCTAAAACAATGTAGATTTTCCGAAATGCGGTACCTATTTATTATCAGGGAAGCTAAGAGTTTTTAAAGCGGAAGAAATAATTTGTAGAGGTTGCGTAGGGTTATCGTAATAAAGTATTTCAGGCTCAAAATGTGAATCTAAACTTTTCCCGCTGTCTGCATATTTCCGCCCTAATCTATAAAAATGCCGGAGGAAGGTCACAATGCCACATCCCGAATCGATTAGGGTCCAAATTTACGCATAAATCCTTTCGGAAATATACCTTATAATTCAGTTGGAAAATCCCTTTCATCTTGTTTAAAAAAGAATAGCTGTCGTAATATCGCGAGCAAATTACAACAAAAATATCCGCCATTTTACTGCCTATTTTCGGAACAAATTAAAGCAAATAAAATGAAATCGGAACCAATTTATAAGAGCATCCTGGAGGAAAGAAATTTATGTTATCCTGCTAACGTGGTGGTTTTTTGTTCTTTTTTTTCGCATTCTCAAACAACAGCATTTTAGAGGAGTTCCACTGCGTTTTCAGCAGTTCAGAATTACTGTAATTGCATGCTATTTGTTCTCTGTACTCTTGGGAACTCACGTGATTTTATGTTTGAGTATATTTCACGAAAGTACATACTATATCGCTTCTTCCATTTGCGTCGTTTTCCGGAAAACAATAACTTTTGAACAGATTTAAAAGCAGGAATGCATAAACGACAGTCATCTGAAATATACGGTTATTACAAATTGAATAGTCATCCTGTATGAAGAATATGACATGAAAACCACATATACATAATTTTCATATTGCTATTGGAAAAGTAAGGCAGTTTGTGTATGTTATTAAAATTGTCATTTTGAAATTATCTCTTGCCATTTCAGTGATTTTAGTTATCATAAAGTTTCCCTTGTTATTCAGTAGTTTTGTCGCAGCTAAATTATAACTAGTATCTGATTGTTAAACTATTTCTAATTTTCCCTTATTCAAACACATTTCTGTTATTACGTCGGAGTAATGGAAAAATAATTTGAAAACTTTTGTTTTAAAACTAGAAAAACAATTTGTTTCCAATCAGCGAGTATTAACATGCCACTTTCAGTTACATGTGCACCCACAAAATTATTAACAAAAGCCAACAAAGCACGTTGTTGTTATTCAGCAGAAATGTAATACAGAACAATTGCATGTTTTAGACACATCTATTTATTTTACTGTATTTCTTTTATTTACGTCTTTAAAGAAAAACTAGCACAGGTAGCGCTTTAGAGCTTAAACAAACTTCACGTGTAACATGCACTGAATGCTTATATTGTACAAAGCGCCTCCCAGGAAAAGTTAAAAAAGTTTTAAATTGTCAGTTTTTTTTCGTTTTATCTATCTGCTATAATGTAAAAATATATCTATATTTTATTTTACATAAGGAAAGGAAAATTAAAATAATGTTTATGTATAGTTGTTTAAAGTTTTAACATGCACGTAATCAATGTAATGCCTGGAATCTTCTGTTCTCTGTGCGTTTTAATTCTTTTTTTTTAGAATAGAGTGTTGTGCAATTTATTGTTATGTAGATGGTAAATAGCACTATAGTCTTTTTAACTTAATAAAGTAAGTCACAAAACAAATGGAAAATGTTCTTAATACATTGATAGCAACGGTTGGCTTGACTATTTCGTATAAGTATATCCTGTTGAAGGTCCCATTTTTATCTTATTTGAGTTTGCAGTCAGTTACATAAGTACGTATTCAGTTTCACTTATAGACGTTTATACCTAATGTACCTTAGTTGTGTTTGATTTGGTCTATAAAGATATTTTTAGTTTTTAAAAGCTGTTGTTCTACTAGCTCTATTAGCTCATGGAAACGTCCAATACGTATTTCAAAATAAACATACTGCTACAATCGCAATTATTTTTCTCAAGTAAGAATGAGTTGCATTTGAACTATTTCTGTCGAAAACAAAAGTGTTAGACGAGATAGAACAACAAACCTATAAGGCATGATCAGGAAATTGTAACACATGTAGCTAGCTAAGTTTTGAATTGTCCTTACAAAAATGAATTATAGAAAAAAGTGTAATTTTTTATTTTAGTATTATTTCTACATAGCTAAAATATTTTAAAAATACCATCACCTGCAGCTGCACAAATTAAGATAAATATAACTAATGCAATAGGTTTTTTAAAAGAAGATAGATGGTGATATAATAAAAAATGTATTTATCGCC
>VTPC01091065.1:0-34301 GCA_011009095.1 Ignelater luminosus | reverse complement strand
GGGGGCAGGTAAGAGGCATAACAAAGAGCACACAATAAAACACATGTAGTTGTATTAAAAACAATGCAAAATATTTAGTCGGTAGCAAATATAATCAAGCAATAAGATTGAATACAAATCAGTACTGGTCATAAATATATTAAGATAAATAACAAATCAAGGCATCGAAGAGACCAACAACAGGAACATAATTAAGTAAGTATACAGATAAATATGAAAATTTAAACAAGTTAAAAAATATTTACAAACAATTAATACTAAAGTATATTAAACAATTTTCTTAACCCTTAGATTTTAGAGTCGTAATCAATAAATAGGTTCCTTACTTAGAAAACCATCATCATCATCATCAATTAACCCTATGCATCCACTGCTGGATGTAGGCGTCCCCTAGTTCCACCCACTGCCTTCTGTCTTGATATCGTCTGTCCATCGTGTAAGAGGTCTTCTCCTATTTCTCTTGTCAGCTCTTGGTCTCCACTCGAGCAGTCCTATTGTCCATCTTTTGTCTTTCATGTTCCACTTTAACTTAACTATCTGGGATGCAACATCTGTGACTCCTGTTTTTGCTCGTAGATCCTCGTTCCTAGTGCGGTCGTGCAATGACACACCATACATCGATCGCTCCATTTTACGCTGAGTTATTCTGAGTGTTTTAGCAGATGCGATGGTTAGAGTTAAGGTCTCAGCACCATAAGTCATAACAGGTAAAATACACTGATTAAAAAGTTTTCGTTTTAGGCTTATTGGAAAGTTGCTTTTAAAAACATCTTTAAGTTTACCATAGGCAGCCCAAGAGAGAATAATTCTTTTTTGCAATTCGCTGGTTTGATTGCCTCTTGATATTCGTATTTCATGGCCGAGATATGTGTACTTATTTGAAACTAGATTTAACATAAATTTTGTTTTAGATATATTCATTTTTAGTCCGACCTTAGCACACACTTTCTGAAGATCTTATACCATGATTTTAATATCTTCCAGATTGTCAGACAGTAGTACTATATCGTCTGCAAAATACAGATTTGTTAGGTTTTGACCATCTATATTTAAACCTTTTTCCTTCCAATCAAGCATTTTGAAGACGTGCTCAAAAACGGCGATGTTCAGTTGTGTCCCCTTTTTAATGGATTAATATCACAATTGCGTTGTACCACAAAAAGGCAAAGAGATCTTATATTTTTTTGAATAAACAGTTACCACCAATCTTGATTACATCAGCAAGAGCACATTCTTCTCCAGGAAACTTATTGTTCTTCATTTTTTTCAATCATCTGCATTTAAAAATCGTAACTAAAATTATCCACAATCTTAATTGTTTCAGAGAGATATTTATTTGTGACTAATGATCCAGTTGACTGGATGGGAGGTGTAGGACGCAGAATGTCAATGCCATCTACTTATCGCCGGATAAAATCTTATAGGCTGCGTTCGTATCTTCCATTTTGTGTCCCTCTCTTACCCCACTTCACCGTGCCCGCAGGCTAGAATGGAGCAACGAAAGAGCGAATTGGGTACAAGAATGGCATCAAATTGTATTCAGTGACGAGTCTCAATTTTGTTTGTGGATCCACGACAGTCGTAAGAGGGTCAGGCGGATGGGTGTAAAACGCAAAGATTCAACATTTTTTGTGGAACGCAATACAGCTCTCACACAAAGGATGATGATATGCGGCACAATATGTTATGGTAACAGATCACCCTTGGTCTTCCTTGACGGCAACTTAAACGCAGCCGGTTACATTACCAATGTGCTGGAGCCTGTTGCACTTCCATGTCTTTGGGGGCTGGAAAATCCCATTTTCCAACACGCTTTTTGGAAGAAACTAACGTTGTCGTCCTCTCATAGCCTGCTCGGTCGCCTGATTTGTCACCCATTGAGCATTTATGGGATGAGTAATTTACCACACCCTCCAGACAACTTGTATCGTCTTCGGCAGCAAATTCAGGAAGCTTGGAATGATAGGCCACGCCGTCTGAACGAGTGCATAGCAAATCGTCGCGAAGCAACTCATTGAAAAACTTTTTTTATTTGTTCTTTTGTTTTCAAATTTTAATCGGTTGTTTGTAGTGATGAGTTACATCGTTTGTAAAAATTTCAAGAAAATCGTTCAACTAATTCTAAGTGTTGCAATTTTTATGGAAGTCAGTATATTATGGAAAAGTAATAGACGCAAATTACTACAATTCATTAATTAAGTATAAAATTAAATGCGCAATAGTTATACTACACTGATAATTTCTTCTGCATTAGTTAGAATGATTAAATTTAATTTTAAATTATTAATTAATAATTAATAAAGAGAGAGGCAATAAATATTAAATCAAGGTGTACTAATATAGTTCATTATGTTGAAAGATTAAATAACATGGATGCAGCTTGATATACCTTAGTCGCTGTTATACAGACGAGACGGTATTGGTAGTTTTCCTTCAGAATATGGCTGGAAATATTTAATACGATATTACAAACGAAAAACCTTTCAATAATATGTCAATATTAACTCTACAAAAGGGATGATAAAAAGTTCTTTTTAAGCTAACCAGGCTCGGTGTATAGTAAATATTACTAAAAGCAAATATTAATTCTGAGATTATTGCTGGATTGGTAATATTGACGTACCGAAATTGAAGATTTATTCAAAATTATAACTAAAACAGAAATATGAAATTTGTTTCGTCTTTACGACAACTTTTAATCATCTTTCAGAAAGCTATTTGCTATTAACATTTATTTGGTTTCTTATAAGGTTTGGATTTCCAACAAAATACGGCGAATGATAATGATAACCAGGAATCTCGAGATTTTAATTAAAGCCTCTGCGGGGCTCGAGCCTCCTTCGCTTCCGCTCTTACCACTCAGATCTGCTATTTCTAATGGCCTTCATTAACTTGGCATTATCGTGTCCTTTTGTGTCCGATTCATTAAAGTTCTTTTATGTTATAATTTCCTTACTCCACTACCATTATTAGGGTTTTCATTCTTTGTGAACTACGCGCTTTTAGTGGAACCGATTTGTCTTTGATTACGAACTTGGAAAACATTTTTTAACACAGAATTAGGTCAAATCACCAACTGTAAATTAACTTTCTCGGTGGTGAAGAGCGAAAAACCTTGCTTTCCTACTTCGTTGCTCCTGCGACCGTTTGCTTTTAACAACCGAAAATAAAATTTTTCGTTTAAGAAACTAGAGGGGATTCATAATTTTTCCGTTTAATTTATTACCTATAACTAAAGTACACGGTTTACTTTTTCTTTTCTTTCTGCTCCGCCATGAATTAAACTGCAGGGTTTCTTATAACATCGTTGTAGTGAAGCAACCTTAGGTAGATAATCAATTCTTCTCGTACCTTTACACATAAATTCAAAGTGAATATAACAAATCTCGTTTCTCGAATTTAGAAAAACATTAAGGTTTTCAACCGTTTTAGCGCATATTACAATATCCAATATTAAAGCACTATTAAAGACGCTTTATTAGATAAAATTAAGCTTTGTTTGCATAATCAAGTTAATTACACTTACTAAAGTTTTACCAAGTTTTTCTTTTTAATCCTTAAAATCTTAAGAATTATAACCTGCTGAAAACGTTCGGAAACTTATTTTAATTTATAATAAATTCGATAAACTTTAAATTTCAAAAATATAATGCATGAATGATAATAAAAGTTCGTTTAACAAGAGTTTTTTGTGCGTTTTTTCTTAAGTTTTGCTTTAAAGTTAATCCTTGATGTATAAACATTTATTAGCATTTTATTAATTTAGATAAATAGGAATATTCAGAGTTTAAAAAATAATGACAACTTCTTATAAAATCAAATAATTAATCTCACAAAATAATTCTTAATTTAGTAATCTTGTGTGTCCAAAACAAGACACTCACAATTGGAATTTTGGAAACGATGAGATAGAAGGTTGGTTGCTTATTATGGAGATCAGTTTATATTTGTTTTTCTTTCTCCAAAATAATCGGTGGTTTTTGGTATATTTGTAAAACAAAATTTTTTTAAACTCAACTATTTCAGTAACTAATAGGAATATGGAAAATAAGTCAACGCAGAGTAACAGGAAATCCAACAATATGAAAAAACATCCTGGCGTTTTTTGTTGCAGTACGACAATCGACCACATATGTGACTTTCTTAAATAAAACATCTACTTGATTTTGGTAACATTGAATAACTTGTTTTGAATATTTCCTAGTGATATGAGGTTGTACTTGAAATGTTTTGTTAGAAATCAATTAGATTTGATTAGCAAGTTAGTAGCAGATATTATTCGATTACCATCAAACAGCAAACTCGTAAGTTTTGATGTTACTGTTTTATAACATTTCTCATCAAGAGTGTGTTCTTCTGTTGAATAAATTTGTAATTAACAACAATGTTGAGTTAGCTAAAGGGTTAATAGTTAATTCAATTATCGTCTAACAAGAGAGGTCTGTCTTTGAGCAGTTACATTTCTACAAATAGTTCAAAAGCTTTCTGAATTAGATTTCCCTGAAAAGATTGTTTTCTGGTTAAGATGTATTGATGCATTGTGCCGTGTTTTAACTGTATATTTAAAATTAAGGGATGATTTCTTCAGTTCTTATTAATTTATACACTATCATCAGATTTACACTAGAAAGAAAACAATAACTACCTACCAATTCCTTTAAAGAATATAAAGATCAATACAAACAAGTTTTTAATTCTCCATAGACTCGAAACCGACATTAACGGACATTATTATTACCATTAACTTTTGCAATCATAAATCTCACAAATTAGTCACTCGCGAATCATCAATAAACTTATTTAACTAAAACTTTACGAATTAGTTCACTTAACGCATCATCCAATTGTACACTTCCTTTCTATTCTTCGAGGACGTATCTAAAAAAGGTAGCTAGAGCCTTAACGAAAACAGAATAACACTAAAGATCATTCGGAAACAATACTACTATTTCAAGATTATTAGACAATGTTAAAGCCAAAGCATATAATCTCTTTATTGGGAGCATTTACAAATGAAACCTCTCATCTGTAACTTTGTGTACATCATACCAACGTTTATTAATGTCGATATTAGGCACAAAAGAACACCTACGCTGATACAAACACAAACACGCAAATAAATCCAATGCCAAACGCTTAATATAGAACGTAATCATTCAATAATACCATACAGTCTTTGCAATAATCAAATAATCATAACAAGTTAGATGTATTAGAAGTGTTTTAGATTTAGAAGCATAAATGCAAAGTACCTCTGATATATGAATACACCTACACATACCGGGTGTGGAATTTCAAACCCGTACATAGGACAATTCTATTATTAATTTATTTTGCTAATTCTGAACATTTTTTGGTTAATTTGTTGGTGCCAGATTGAGAGGAAACTTGTAACCTATCGATTGATGCATTACCTTTCCTGTAGGTTCATTTGCGGAGCAGGAATTACAAAAATCTGAATCCCCACGCATTGTCCTATGTACGGGTTTGACACTCCACATCCGGTATAAAGTTTTTTATTGAACATCTGTCTGGTTACATGCTTAAATTACACAGAAACACAAATAATATGAATTAATTAATACAAAAAGTAAATGAGTAACAACAACTACCAGCACAACAATAACAACAGTAAATGGAAAACTGACTAATGAATAACTGTAATATTTTATACCTAAACTATAAATACATAACTACTAACTCTAAACTTAAAAAATTAAACTAAGAAAATAAACTTGTTTATTAAATATTAATTTGATCCACCAAAATTTACGTTTGTTTTAAAACCAAAGAGATGATGGCAAAGTATGTACACTGAAGATTTTAAAATATTTGTAACTATTTCTTTGTCTAACTTGTTTTGTTTTGTTGAAGTTCCACAGAAATATTTTTAACATTAAATTTGTTTCTATAAGAATCTACTGTAGAATTATATTTATTTATCAAAATTTATATAAGAACATTGTACTTTTTGTATAAAAATTATTTTCTTGTGCTACTGAACATAGACTTTCCATAAAGCCCTAAAAACGTCTAGACATTTCATATTCTTTGGTGAATACAAAAAGCTGTTAGGAGTATCGTTAGGTAGTTGTAGTTAGCAGACAGAACCCATAGCAGAAATTTTGTTGCTGCAGGCACTGAATAAAGAATGAATGAGTGACGAGACAGATCAAGTATGTTGGATGAACGGACAGAGTACCATCTTGTTTTTTATTTATATTATAATAGTTTTCAATCTTTGAAGATAGTGTACAATTTGGTTGTATCTAAATATAAAATTGGATGTTTCAACATAAAATTCCCCCAATGCATCATTCATCATATATCTAACAAAAAAGTGGACTTTACAACAACGCATCGCTGTTATACCGTTAATGTTGTTGTTAATCACAGCATGGCATAGCTATTTAGGTATACCAGCTTTATATAGGTATCAATGACAAGCATCCGTAGTAAGCTATTCGCCGCTATCAAAATCAAGTAGATTTCCTATTTCAATTAACTACGTCATTTTAGGGTTAATGTGAAAAGTGCCTACACTCTTGAAATTCGGGGAATTCTGAAAAATATAAGGTAAATTATTAATATAACCTTTTACATTCTTTAATAATCTAGCTAAGTGTAAGGAATCTGATAGGGTGCAATAAATTCAATTTAGCTCAGAAATATCTTGACTAATCGAATGTTTATAATTTGGGTTAATTAATCAATGATTTACTGTATTCATCAGCAATATCAATGTGGAAATTATAAAGCGGCAATGTTTACATTAAAAAATGCCAATAAAATCGAATTTACAAATGAATTTATTGTGACCTTCTCTTTGGATTGTCTCGTTGAGTCCAACTTGTAATTAGGGTTGCAACGAATCCGTATGAATTTGAACATCCGCATCTGCAAATCTAGTTTTCCTAAAATCCGCATCCGCACATTTAATGAAGATATTTAGCGGATACATCCATTGGAGATGGTCGGGCGATAATGAGCAAAAATGCAAAAACGTTTTTTGATTAATTGTTTTGCTTTACTGGTTTATTTCACTTGCTGTGGCTAAGATTGTGATGAATGTCCGCATCCACATCAACAATTGCGGATAACTCGCATAAATTTGAACATCTGCATCCTTATCAGCAGCCGCCAATTTAATTTCTTTTTAAATCCCCATCGGTAAGTGAAGTTCCTTCGACATCCGCATGCTCATCCGCATCCGCTAAACCACTAGTCGTAAGAGACAGATTTTTAAGCGGTATTTCTCGTTCAAATTCCACTGGTAGCTGTTGTTTTTTATTTTTGCCCCAACAGCTACTCGTGATTTATACAACAAACATTGTTCGAAAGAATCAGCCTATTCGTTATATTATACAACGTGTCCAGGAAAATATGGAACAAATGAAAAAGTTCTTTATTATCAGTTTCTCAGAAAATCTGTTTATTTGTAAAATTGTGTGCTTTCTCTAATAAGGGAAATAAAAGTTTGATAGATAAAAATTAGAAAAAACTTTCTATTAAAATACGACTAAGTTCGGAATTTTGTTGAGGATCACATTGCATGTTTAAACTTTATACAGAATTTTATTTTTATTATTGGATGTTTAAGGTCGCACAAATGTTTTGAGAAATCAATAATAAAGATCGTTGTTTTTTATTTGTTGCTAAATTTTCTGTGTCAAGTAGTTACTGTCAGCTTTTCCAACCAGTTTTAAGCTCAACTTGAAGTGTAAGATACAGCCAAGTCCTAAGTTTAACTAGGTTTTTGCACGAAATCTAAACCACGTCTTATATATCCTAAGCAGAGCTTATATTTCAGTTCTATTAAATGGAACCTTAAGATGCAAGACCTAACCAAACACGTCAATATAATTTGAATTTTGGCAGATATGAATACTTTAGAACTTACAGGTCTTGTTGACGATATTGGTATTGTCATTGGTTATATAAAGAGTTTAAACGCAACAAGATGCAAAATTTTCAGTTTAAGTCAGAATAACCCTTTAGTTTAGTGGTGTAACAAAAACGTTTTCTAAGTAGAACTTATATTCAAGCTGGACTTAGCTAAGTTTTTAAATCATGTTGGATATTAGTGAACTAAAGTTCAAATTTCAATCAAGATTCAACTATATAGAGACATTTGTTACAATAATTGTTTCAGTTGAACGTAGATTCAAATTTGGATTTGAAATAAACAACCTGCCCTAAATATTCAAGGGTGTTTGCAAGAAAGCATTTTTTCTAAGTTTTCAGGTTGTAATGTGCTTGATGTTTTAGATACACTTGTAGTTAACAATCTTTTAGTCTACTTTTTTCACTTACTTTTTGTTTTCTTATTCTAACCATTATATTTATTCTCTTCTTATATTCTTTTCGCTTTGTTTAATTTTTTTATACTTACACAGTCACACATCATGCTCCGTCAAAGATACATAGTATCGTCTCGGCAGCGTAAAAACATCAAATAACCGAAAAAGACGCAGTTTATATTACTTTTTTCGAATGACAGAACACTGATATGTTTCAAGAACCGTTATATTGACATATTTAGCTGAGGGATTCATTTCAAGTTTGAGATAAATGCAGTGGCTTTCTGGAAGGATGTAAACTACAAAATTTCAAATTTTACATTTTTACATATCAGGTGAAAACCAATAATAAAATAATGCTGAACAACTTTTGTCATAGCTTTCTAGTTCATTCTGCACTTTGTTTGATGAATTCGGAGAAAACGTACACATTTCTTTTTAATAATTTTTAAAGGTTCTAGTTTAAATAAATAAATTGAGCGTTATACAACATTTTTTACCATTAGAAATGTTAGCGTTAAAAAAGCGTCGAATTAAATTACTCATTGTCATTTTTTTAATGAAACAAAAACTTTTATATTATAATGCGTACTTAACGAAAAGTTACATTTTTTTCTAAATTAAAACTCATTTTCGCAGCACGCTTACGTACAAAAATTTTTTAATGAGCACATTATGGCTTAATTATTATTTGGAAACTTTTAGTTGGTTTTTCTATTAACACAAAGCAGTGATTCGAAAATTCTAATGCACGCGAGTTAGATGTGTTGCATAATATCTGGAGGCATTTTTAACCAAAAATGCTTCTAATTTTTTTTATTAACCGTGTTGGGTAATTTCATAAATTATTTTTGTTTATGATGGACACTAAGGTATAAAAACAAATGTCATATTTTAATAAACGAACTGATATTAAAATTATTTCCCAGAGTATTTTGCGTACAATGAGCGATTAAACAAACAATGAACATGTACATGATAAAAGGACTGGTTCCAATTTGACAACACTTCCTGTAACGGTCAAAATTCCGCAATCGACACTGTTAACATAATTTTAAAGTAATATAGTACCATCCAACTTCAGCGGGAGGGATACTTCTGAAATCTTCAAATATCAAAATTAAGGGCGCCAACTGTTGATTGTATATCAGAAGGGAGTTCTGATAACTTAACAGCACGTTATAAGAATATCAAAATCATATGCACTTATCGTCAACTCAGCTACTTTAAAAACAATTTATCTTAAAAAAATCATCAATAAAAATATAAAAATCAATAACATTGGATGGAAAAGAAATTATCAAGACTCAAAGAGTTCTTAAGTACTTACTATGAAGATTAATAAAATTATAATAATTATAATAACAAAATAAATTCAAATAAAAAAAATATAAAGGTTATAGTTTACTATAATTGGAAAATTAAAAAAAAATAGTACGTAATCAATAATTTTAAATATTTGATATGAGCCCAATAATAAACGCGTAATTATCGATAACAAACAAATTCGGTTTCACATATTTAAGATAATGAGTTAGGTCATACTAAGGCGAATTAAACTTTATTTTCCGGTTAAATGCGCTCTGCAATCGAAACAAAAGCTCTGGGATTTAGGACCTAGGACCAATCTTGTACCAGCTCTGCACTTGTAACATCCCCCAGACTGAGAATACAACACTAGTGACCTTTGCTGACGATCATGACAAATGGGAACAATCTTGAAAAAGCCACGGCCAACCTACAAACCGGAACTGAACTCATCATTGGATGGACAAAAAATGGAAAATAACACTGAATAAACAAAACTCATGTCAACTTTACTAACAAAAGCATAGGGAATCTGCCACCATCAATGATAATATTATTTCTTGTGCAAACTCCGCAAAATATCTAGGCATGACATCAGACGCCAAACCAAGATGGAAGATTAGATTTTAGGGAGAAATTTCTAACTGTCAATACATAATAAAATACTAATACATAAACAGATTTTTAAACCGATCTAGGTGTGTAGCATTCAGCTTTGGAGCTGTGCCATATTAATAAGATTCAGGTTTTTCAAAATAAAATGCTACAGAATATTGTAACCGCTTCATGGTATGTGCTTAATAGTAACATCTACGAGATCTCGGGATAGTAGACGTTGTTAGTGAAATCAAACACTTTACTATCGAACACGAAACAAGACTACATAACCATGATAATGTAGAGGCAATCATCCTCTTAGACAAAGACAGTCAGTTTTGTAGATTCAAGAGAACTAGATCGTTTGAGTTGGTGATGTGACAGTGTAGCATAAGATCTATTAAAATCAACTTGACGGTTTCAATTATTTTGGTCAAACTGACAAAATTAGAATAATAAAATATTTCAGGATTTTCTTGAATC
This sequence comes from Ignelater luminosus, assembly GCA_011009095.1. Classification (NCBI taxonomy): domain Eukaryota; kingdom Metazoa; phylum Arthropoda; class Insecta; order Coleoptera; family Elateridae; genus Ignelater; species Ignelater luminosus. Next base: position 23,613 of record VTPC01091065.1, on the reverse strand, counting down.
CTATAGGAAAATACTCTATTTCAGTTGAAGTAGGCATTAAACACAAATCTAAAAATGGAAGTTTTCAAAACTTTTGGCTTTGGTACAGGCATACTACCTCTGCTATTTATTTTCCGGTTATCAAAGTCCATTCTAATCCTGGTTTAATATTTTTGAGGAAACATATTTTAATCAAAAACAGTAATCACTTTTATAAAGTTTTATAAAATAATTAAACTTTTTCAGACTTTTGAAATTCCAAGCTCTCAATTCGATAAAAACAATTTTGTTGAATGCATACTGTGAGAACATCAAAGATTTTTCTCTTTCTTTCAGACTCAAAACAATATCATGAAACAGGTTTGATGAGTTTGCCTTTGTTCTTTTTCAGTTTAAATTTTCTACGAAAGTTCTTTAAAAGTAATTCTAAACAAAAACGAAATATTTTGAATTATTCATACCACCATATAGCAAAACGTTTGTATGATAATTTCAACTTAGAGAGACATATAGTGTTTGTTATCCTCTACTCTGAGGATTATGTGTTACTGGTAACGCAAAGTAAACATACATATTTTCAACTAGAGAACAAAAGAACATCAGTAAGTTATTAATAAAAATTAAGTTGGGAATATTGTTATCCCTCTTTCAATTTTATATGTGAGAACGTAAAAAATTTACTAATAAAGCTCTGCTGTTTCAGCTGAAAATAATTGCAAAAGTAACATTATATTTCCATTAACTTCTACCGAACTCATACAATGCATGCAGAAAATGCTTTGCTGTTTTGTTTATCTTTATTACGTGCATGCAGTTTAATAGGCACACAAAAAGGTCGTAATATTTCTACATTGTACCTATATAAATGTGAAAATACCAAACTTTGCGTCGTTTTTAAAAAAGTGAAAAAGACTTTTGAATCTTTTACCTGATGAAAGCATCTTAGAGAATAAGTAATACCTTGAAAGTTATAAGCGGGGTAGCTAAAGTATATTTCATTTTAAAAGTTTGATATCTGATTAGTGCTTTGGGACTAAGTTTCCGTTTTTTTTGTATTCGTTATGTATTCAGCATGAAAAAAGGAAAAAATTTAACGGAGGTCTTGACTACCTCATTTAAGTTAGATGTGGTAAGGAGAAAGACGATTTTCCTATTTTTCTGTCTGGCCTTTAGAAAGTGGGTTCAAAGCATTAATTTGTTATCGGAGTTTTTGAAATAGACGAAATAGGTAGCTTGCATATTTTTAATTTTCTTTATTTAGAAATGAAGTTATTATTACTGGAAAAAACATTAAATAATGCCTGATTTGGAATCACTTATGTTCCTCTCTCATAAAATTTGACCTTTTGTTGTTTTCCATAACTTTTAGAAATATAATGCAACGTTTAAGCGTGAACTATCGGGGTTAAAATAGGTCGATTGAGCCTAATTGAGCCTTTAAAGTGAAGTAACTGAAAAACTACTTAGGCCTCTAACTTCTTAAGAAACCAATTTCAACTATTGCAGGTTGAGCTGAATCGGCTTATTTTGATTCCAACTCATTCTTAAATTTATTTATTTATTTTCTGAATTGCGTATCGGATTTCATATTTATTAAGTCTAGAAATCTACCAATAAAAACGTTATATTATAAACAATAACTGTTCACCAAAGTAGCGTAGCTAGCGTCCTCTATCATAAAACCAACTAGCATCTTGTTTATCAATAATAGAAATCTAAGTAAAGTTCAATTCTTACTTTTTTGGGATGACGTTATTATTTGATAATTTTACGTATGTTTTAGATTAGATTAGAAATAAACTCGACTTCCCTAAAGGTAACTAATGAAAAACGAATTTGTTGACAATGTAGTTGACAGAAATTCTAGTTAATAGTTAACGCTTCTTGTTGCGGCGTTTATCGTTGATTTAGGCTCAGGGTCATTTTCAAAGAACTGGGCCACGTTGAGTATCAACTTTTGAGCGTGTTCGTGGTTTCTTAGCATTTATCGACTATTATTTGTGTAGCCTAAGAATATAAAATTGGCAATAACAAACTGAATTCATCCTTTATGTGTCATTACTTTCCAGACACCCTGTATATTCTATATATTAATATCATATTGTAAACCATATGGTTGTATAAGAAAATTTAAAAAAAGATTGCCTGTAAGCATAAATCATTTGTGGAAAATTCGTAAGATGATGGTGTTATTATTATATTACCATTTTCATGAACATTAACTAAAGGCTGTTTGAATTGTTTGAATTTACATAGTAACCGAGTTGACTATTTTAAAATCAGAAAATTTATTCTATAAACTTTCCCACAATGTAAAGATACGGAATTTAGTTGAGAAAGATATTGTTATGCTATTATTATTTATAACAATATAAATGGTATTTTCTTTGTCTTCGATTTTAACATTCACTTGTCACGGGGAATTGAGCAGTTTTACGTTCCCAATTGGAATCATATACCATGATCAATGCCAAACAAAGCATTACAAAAATATTTAAATTTCACCCCAATGAATGCAATTTATTGGAATTTGAAAATACAATTAGGTAAAATTTCCATTTTTTATTCGACATTTGGTTGGCTTAGGTTGTTTTATTACTTTTGTGGTAATATTATTCTTCATTTAACAATTTATTTGTAAAAAAATTCAACTATATGTATATATATCAAAGAAATTCTGATACTTTTAGATAAAACCGCCCCGCCAGAAAAATGAAGAAGAATAAAATGAAAAATGAGAAACACGAATTTTTAACTTAAGATGTGAATCTTTGGAGGTAGAAAAAAACTAGAAAAAGAAGAAAATTTCTACTTTATGCTCTAGTTGCATTAAAGTTAACGTGGCTTCTATTTAAAACGGACAGGAGTATTTTAAAACTACTCTTGGAATAATTTATTAGGACATAAATTCCCAGCTTATCTTTTTCAACAAAGGTATTATTTAAAGTCTTAACTAATGTGCTAAAGAAAATTAACAATTTTAAATTTAGTTTTTCAATAACAGTTTGAACAAAGACTGTTTTTAATTATGTAACGCAATAGTGAAGCTGTAGTTTAATTTTATAAACAGCTGGCTCTGTTCAATTTTAAAAACGTAATAGCCTAACAACACGACCACCTGGTGTAAACACGTCTTTTTGTGCACTCCGGTTTAGGTTTAACTAGTAACTAGTTCCGATGCATATGTTGTTGCCTTTGCTCTAATTTTCTGCACGTGCATAGAATACATAGAAATTAATATGTACAAAATGTGTCATGTAGATAGCAACTAATACTAATAAGCTTTGCTTTTCCTCATGCGAAGAGAAAATTATTATTTTGTGCATAATATTTTGGTGAAACTCCAAGAGAAGTAGATTTCACAAGAGCATTTAATTCGATTAAAGCATAAAATATTCCTACATTTCTATTACTTTATTAAAGAATAGCTGTGTTATGTCAACATGATTTTATTTCATCTGTTTCTAGTAAAATATTCAATATTCCTTCTTTTATACATCATGAAAATCTAAAAACAACCATGCTAAAATTCCAGTTTTATACTTCTAAAATTAGCAAAGTCCTTCAACTGCTTCCCCTTTTCTTTTGCTATTATAGAAAAACCAAAGTAGGTTAAAACCAATTTATCATGACTAGCTACAGTTAACACAAGTGCGATGGTATCACTTTCGAATTTTCGCTTAAGCAAGGACAATAAGTTGTACTAAATTTTCCTTTTCAGGCATTTAAACTTTATTGCAGTGCAGCAGGAGTAGCTATACAAAATTCGGAGAATGCCGGCGCAATCAATTACAGTGATTAGATCTTAATGAACATGTATTGAATTCTTTATTGAATGTATTTTATTAGTTTCTATAACTTTTCGTGCAGTTCTGTCGGTTTTGCACACGAAATCGATGAGCTAAATACACAGGAAGTGTTAACAGCAAAATTACGTGATAAGGAAATTGCTTCGTGTTGACGTTTATTTTTTGTAAAAAATTTCACGCTCAAATTTACATATTAATGAAAACTAATTGAATGAAATATTTTTAAAGCTTAATCTAAAAACAAATTTTCTAAAGACACGAAGGTATAAGTAATTTCTTTATAGGCATATCGACATTCTTTCAGAGCTTTAATAGAAAACTAGATTTCACGGATAACTTTTTATAAAAATGCCAACAAAACAAAACATTGATATTACTAACGCAGAAATATCCATTTAAGTAAGAAAGTTTGCAAAGTGTACCTTAGCAGTGTCCTCGATACACATATTATGTAAGGTCTAGCATGAACAAAAAGATTAGACACGTATTTTTTTGCAGTATATGCCAAGTTCGTTGTTAAGTGGGTAATAAACGCTCTTGAAAATCCGTCCTTTTGCTTTTTAAACTCTCTTAACATCAAAATGGGAAAAATATAAAAAGTTTAAACTGCAAACTATCATATATCCTTTTATGTTTTGTCAGATAGTATATCGTAATGTTTTTTCTATCCTTTCTTTTCATCCATTTACAAGCCACCCTTTTTTGACAATATATGGAACTTTAAAAGTTATCTGTATTTTCTTGAAAGTAAAGAACCCTAAAGAAAAACCAAACTTTTAAAGTCAATAATTGTAATTATATTTGTGCCTAACTGTTTACTCATAAAATCCGACAGAGACTAATCAGGTAGATGCTTCTAAAATGTAAGATTTTAAGTACTGGAGTAGTACTGCTTGAAATTCTGCATCTCTAAAATACATATATTCAAATATGTCAAAGAAGTATTAATTAATCATATAACGTGTATGTAATTCATCTCACAAGCAGAGATTCGATTGTAAGAAAATGATGAAACCACTGTAGTTAAGTAGTCAAAAGGCTTAATATATACTTTAGTTTATAATAACAAGCCGGTAGTCCAAACTATTACCAAATCTTGAACGACTTCGTGGAAAGCAACAGTTATACACTTTTTTTGTTTACAACCATTTAAATTATTTCAATAACTGGCTTAAGTCGGTGAATGGCAAAATGATTCAAAACCCAAATAATTATTCTAAGCTTATTCTTCGAAATTTACTATCACCATTTAGCAAACTTTTGGGAAACTGCAAAAATCGAATTTTGCACGTTTAACTCTTTAACTTCTTTTGTATGACCAGTTTTTTGGTAATTCAATAGCAATTAAACTTGAAAAGGTTTTGGCCTGTTTTGCGAAAATTACTCTGACTGCATCAGTACTGTAGACTTGTAAAACACTTACAGTCTCTTTTTCTTTTAAGTATCTAAATACCTCAATAAATGATCTGCAGTGATGTAGCTATAGTCAAAGATATTTTAAGATTATAGGTCGTAGACTATTATTTCTTACTTATTTTGGTGCGAGAACATTGACTTGTTTTGTGTTATAAAGTTTCAATTTTCTGTATGCATAGGCACTCAAAGTTTATTTTACTTCAAAAACAAGAAGTGACTAATCTATCACTCCAGAATGCTTTTGACTATATGTCTTCCACATCGTTATTTTGGGCTAAGTATGGATCGGAAAACAAGCTCAAAGTTTTAAGTTGTATTTCTACACCAATTTTTGTTCCTAATTTATTCATTTTATCCCCATCCAGATTCTGTTTCTAACCAAGTGTATATAAAAACTTGTCTTTCATTTTGTTTGAATCTGAACAGGTAACGAATGCCATGTTCTAATAGCCATCCTTACTACTAATGCATTGGTATCATTCAATTTCGGAAATGGATGAGTTTGCATCATATCGAAGATCAAATTGTATTAGGATTTTTTTTATTAGCTTTAAAAACTCCATGCCTTCAATATAGAAACATCTTGATTTAGTTTTAATTTATTACCTTAATCGGATTTATTTTTAATTTTTATCTTCATTCAAGTAGCGAAACTGCAAACATTTTGTCGTTACTCGTGAGTGACCAAAACCGATGTTCAATTTATTGATGAACACAATAAGATTTACTAAAAGATGCTATAGATTGTCTCTTCTCCTTTTGGTCACTTTTCCACAACTCATATATCTGTTTGTGGTTATCTGTAGCGGTAATTAGACCTTGATAATATTTTTCCTGGTAGTGGCTTTTCTTACATTTGAATATTTCTATAAACGATTCCTTGCTTCCACCTCTGTTCTTCCTTGGAAGTCTGTGTGTATGAAAAAATCTTGTTGCTGTGTAATTAAGGCGATGATTTAGAATAAACTGGAACCATCTCATCATTATTGTGTGTTATAAAACATTTGATCAAGGGTTTGGAATTTATGAGATTTTTTGGTTGTCGTTTAAATTCTCAAATATCTTTTCTTTTAAGTCTTTTTGGTATAGCAATAAGATTTAGTAATCTTGATCGATTTTTGCTTTTTTTGCAAATTGATTTTTAAAGAAACTTTTTGTATTAACTGCTGCCAGAGCCCTTACGTTGCAAGTTGAATTTGCAGTGTTATGATTACAAGATATTACCCACTGTTTTCCTTCGCCACTAATAGCCTACTTCCTTAAAGTTTTTTTTGTGACTTTTTCTGCTTCTTTCTTTTTCATTTGGTTTCACGCTGTGGATACATTCTGAGTCATCTAACGATATACATTATCTTACAAATTCTCCCCATATTCTTTTCTACCCACCAATGTTTTTTAACCTATGACCTGTTCCTCCTTCAGGAATGTAGTGATATAGATACTAGCCCAGTTTTCTAGGCATCTAAAAGTTCTAAAGAGTCTGAATTTATCAATTTATTAAATTGAGTTACTTATTCCTATATTACAGTCAATCCTAATGAATTTACATATAGCGCTACTATGATTTTATGAATTTCCTCAATAAGCTCCTGCATTATCCATGTTATTTCATGGCCATTATTTTGTTTATTATCTTCGCTATCAATTACTTCAATTTCTTTTGTTTTATTTTTAAAATAAATATAAAGATACAACAGGAAAAAGCTTCTCCTTTCTGATATTGCCAACTGTCGGCATATTTCACAACATTAACGCATGGAAGTAGTTTTCTTATCATCACTGGATGAAGTATCTTCCAACTCAATTTAATTGCAGAGGTCGCTACGTTCCCTCACGCACACCTAACCTTGAGATCTTAAACTGTACATCCCCATGTGCGGTACGTCATTAGAAGGGAGATAACAATTATAATTTTGATAATTTTCTAGAAAATGTATAACATGACTTTTTGCAACTAGAGTACGAATTAAAGCATTTGAAATAGTTTCTTTACTTGCACAACGTGATGTGTTTCTATCTCTAAAACTAGAATTTTGTACTATAACTTTGGATCAAGTTGGCCGATTTGAATTTTGTCTTCTCCAATGGATTGCAATAAAATTGTTATTCCCCTTCAAACGACGTATCGCTTATGGGGGTCTGCAGTTTAAAATTTCGAGCTTAGGTGTGCCTCAGCTAACTCAGTGACCTCTACAATTCCGTAAATAGATTTACATATTTTTTATTTCGATATCTTAATTTTTTTAGGAGACATTAAACCTGAACAGTTTCTAAATGAACACAGTGTATAAGGCACCAAATTAAAATGTACGCTACATGCAACTAGAATTGAAACCGTTCACCTTCTATTGGATTTAGTGTGTTTTGACCAAATATATAGAAATAGTAGATTGTGAAAAAATTTTAAGCATAACTTTGCCAAAATTGGTTGCTTTTAGAAAATAGTTCATTTTGATTAAAATCAATATTCGCATTTGACGGCTTAAACAAAACTATACAATAAGATAGCATAGTGATTTCACTCATTTTGGCATTTTCTGAAGATAGTGAATATTAACCTCACAATTAAAAAGGTAGCAATAAGTTGTCAGCTTGTGAATAGGACATGCAACATGGTTTTTCCCAACAATCTGGGAAGGAGGTAGAGCAAACTTATTGATCTGCAGTTTACAGTACTGTTGCCGTTTCTACTTAGTATTGGCATTGAAGATTAGAAAAGCTTGTTAATTAGATCGATGTTATTATATTGGGTATTAAATTATGCTTAGGGGAGTTTTTCGTTAAAAGACCTTTGATACATAGGGCTATTTTAGATTCGTTGCCTATTACTTAAAAACAAACCAATCTATCTGAAATCGCCGTATACGAGCGAAGGTTAATAGTTCTAGAGAAACAAAGTCGAAATTTTGGACAAGACTATTTTTGATAATTATCCTTAAACATGCTTATATTGCAACGTATATCAGCAAAATATTGTTTAAATTTAGTGCGGTTACCTTAAACAAGGTTAAATATCGCTAAAATTGTGATAAGACATGATATTGAAGTCATGAATATTTTGCAGTCATTTCTTGCTAGTAGCACGATCATCAAATTATAAAATAAGTTTGTTCAGTTAGTAGTCAGTATAGTTCCGGAAAAAAAACAGGTTAGTTAATTTTTGCTTAAGAAATCAGAAAATTGAGAATTGTGATACTCTGGATAACTATGTTTCTTAAAATTCAGAACGTCTCCAAAATTTGTTTATAAAGGTAGAATAATTACATAGATTAACTATGTACTGCTGATTAACTATCTTACAGAACTTATAGCTTAAAATCTGTACCACAAATTAAATATTACGTTGCATCCTCGGATTTTACTGAGAGAACAAGAATCATAAAAATCTTCAACTTGTAAAGCAACTTGTACTGATTCAATATTATAAGTAATTATAAAATTCTATATGGCAAATGTCTTCTCTAAATGATCTCTGAGAGTATTCACTTTCATATCATCATAACAACAAGTTTTGTTGGCGTTAATGACTGACACAGCTATTTATGGTTCATGAAGATTTTTTGTGGTAGTTTGCTATTATTTGTGATTACCGAGTTTCATACTTTTGATGTACTCTTTGTACGAATTCGCTTTTAGGTTTTTAGCTTTCTATTTTAGCCGGTGTGTACCTAAGTCAAAGGATTGCGTGGTTTGCCACTGATGATGCACTCTGTTCTTCTCTTTAATTATACATTATGCATTTTGAAAAAGCATAGTGTATAGTAATAGATGATCGACTAACTTTTTTTATGGAACTGACAAAGTTTCGGACTACTTTACTGATATCTTGTGGAAATTCATCAGAATTAAGGATGGTCATATTGATCATGTTTATTGGTTTTTGGCATTCCATTTTGAAAAAGCGTAGGTAACATAGTTATTAGACGGTTTTACATTTGTTTTAAAAAAGTCTTTAGGAAACTTATAAAGCAGTCAGTTATATCATCAATTTTATTGAAACCAGTATCAACTTGCCTGTGATAGGTCTGTTTCATATTATTATTCCAAGAAAGTATTTCGTTGCAATCTCATTCAAATTGCTATCGAGATCAACTTGGACAGTCCTTGAAATTTGTTGGGTGCCTTTTCAAACAGTTAATATTTCGATGTTCAGTATCTGGTGTTTTGGGCAGTCTTTAAAGAATTGATTGTGATTTCTCGGGATTTCTATTTATGAATTCTAAAACTGTCTTAATGTAAAGTGCTTTAAAGGCTTTGTAGTATCTCGAAAATTAATATTGTTAATCACATTAATGCGAAATTTCTGCAAGAAGCCATAGAAGATATTTTACATGAGCATGGTTTAAACAGCAACGGGTATCTATTTTATAGAATTTCCTGGATAGCAGCGTGCTCTGTTGCAAGTTTAAACTTGATGTACAATTGCAAAAATTGTAATTTTTCTTTTTTTCTTTAAATTCCAATTCTTTTATTAAGAAAACATACATGCAATCAGTCTTCACTTGCTATTAATTTGCAAAGTACTCCCTATCTAAATCAAAGTTTTCTTTGCAGAATGAAACTGCAAATTTTACTTTATCTGGTTATTCGGATTTGCATTTGCAAATTGCCCAAGATTATATCTTCTTTAACAAACTTTACTTTTGTGCACTGTGATACTGAATATCTGCCTTCCTGACAAACGTCAAAATTTGATTAACTTTAGAATGAAACTGAATTTCCTCTTACATTGTGTCTTCTCTGTGCAGATTCCTTTATCAACCTTAGGTAGTAAGCAACTTGAACTTAAAATGTATAAGCTTGTAAAGTAATAAACGTTGAAATGCAAACTAGCGACAGTCTTTAAGTAATATGCACCTGAACCTTCAAACAATTTTGAACTTTATTTCTTTTGTGGATATGAACAATTATTATTTCTAATTTTAAAGGTATTAAAATGAATAATTGTATGTACAATAAAAATAATATTCTACTGTTTGTTTCTACTACTGGTATTATTAAACTGTGCATTTTATCTTCAAAAACAAGTTATTACATGTAATATAATCCCCTGCTGCATTTACCTTAGTTTATTTATACCTTTTTAACTACATTTACTTTATTCTTATTTTGGCGAATTTAATTTTTAGTAACTTTATATTTAACAAAATATTTAGGTGTACACTTCATTTTATTACGTTTCAAGGAACTGACGTCCATACCATTCTATTCACAAAGAACTTTTTATTTTATTATTAATTACATAAAAATTGAATAAAGATGGCGCAAAATACATCAAAGAATCGTAAGATTATAATTAATATTAGAAGAAGCTTTAAAACACTACTAAAGAGCTTAAAAGCGCTAAAAGCTAATGAGCATCGTATTATAGTCGAGGCGTGTTGATTAATTTTATTTTGAAAGCAACTAATTTTCTGCAACATTATGTTGCAAGATGTTTAAGAGTAGTTTTTAATTATCCAAAATATTTTGTTCTTATTAATTCTTTGTAGGTATTACTTTAATTAAGAATTGAGAACTGCCGGATAGTATATAAATCGATTTTGTGGTTAGTTTACTTTCAATCTTAAGTAAAATAGAATTAGTTAGATATCAGTTTCTAAGAACATTACAGTAAGGAAGTCAAACATGAAGCACTTAATTAAATTGAACAAATGAAACATGAACACACATACAGGAATTGTAATTAAACGACAACATATAAGAACCCCGGGCAACTACTACGACAACACAGCGAGCTTTTAGCATAGATAAAACTCTAAGATTTAGTAGGCTTTTATACAAATTAACAGCATCGTCTTAAACTAAGGGTATATAACTACACAGAAACTTGCATTCGTATTATTTCACAAGACGTTTCCAAAATTTATAAAGGGGGAAACCTAAGTTATTTTACGCGGTGCATTCGCACTTCCTCTCGGATGATATATACAGGATGACAATTGTTTGAGAGACAATTTCTACTAGGTTTATGTAAATTTATTCAACACGGAAGATAATAATTAAAAAGGAAGCTCGAGAATTAATTAATTTCATTTCTTATTCCATTAGACGATACTTTCTTAATGTTATTAATTAGTTTAACGATATTTCGGTATATAGATACGAAAAGTTTAATGGCTGAAAGTTTAGTATCTTAAACATGCCATTAGCAGAATAAAATTTTGATTTGAAACACTGGTTGTATTATACAAAAAAAAGTTGGTATACGAATTAGATTGCAGTAAACTGCCAAACTTTCAAATGAATTATGTACATTATTACCAATGAAGCCGAGAACAGGAAACCATTAAAAGTTTTTAATTTACAATAAATTTATGGTTTCTACATTTTTGAAAACAGCAGCAAAGCTGTAAATGTACTACTACTATTATTATTATTTTATTAATCTGTCGAGTTTTGCTCTAAACTCTAAACATTCATCAACTTTAGTTTGTTAGTAATTGAAGTTTTTAAAAATTGTTTGCCTACTTCAGTCATTCACTGCAATAAATTATTCAGGTAAACAATGTTTATAATACATAATTATTAATTATTTTTGTACACTCTTTACTGTCTTTTATTATAAAAAGTAAGTATGTCAAAGTACAGCAAAACATAAATATAAATAAAATACAAATTTGAGATTGACAGATGAGCTAATGAATTTTTAACATTACTTGTTGGAGAAAGTTGCACATTTCTACACTTTTTATTTTGGGTTGAATAATACTAATAATAAAATAGAAATTAGCTATTACAGGGAGTGACTGAATTAGGCAAACAACATAACTGATGTGTCCGGTGTCTGTCTGGAATAAATTTAGCTATTACTGGAAATAATAGCTGAGATCTTTAGTGAAATGAGGATCATCCTGGCTGTAACAGATTCTTTAATCTTAAAGAATATTTATACCCACATACTTGAATAGATGCGAAAACTATGCATACTGCAGAAAATTATTAGGACAATCCCAGCTGACAAAATCCTTTTCTTTATTCATTTACTGAGCCTTTGCTTTTGTCGTAAATGACATCAACCTTTCAGTTTTAAATAAAGCATCCTCTATACCTTTGTAAGTTATTGTTCCTTATTCAGTGCTGATTTCCGCAATGTAACATTATAGTAACCTAAACCTTCCAGTTTCAAAATTATTTGTCCTTGTCGGTGTAATTACTACAACTGACTTTGTTGACTCACGCTCACAAAAAAAAAATTCAGTTATGTCCAATCACTTACGCGAGAAAACATTAATTCCTGTCACACCCGCTTACTTATCGAAATTTTAAAACATCATAAAACTTAGAAATAAATTTTCCATTCGGTAAGAATTTGCAAGCACTATTCCCACAGATGTTAAGAGGCTAAGTTATCTGATCTAATCACAGATGTCTCGTTAGTCAACACTTTTGTTTGATTTGTTAGTACCGAATAGATCTTGCAGAGAACTAAGTTTTCCACACAAAAGGTTTTTCTGCTTTCCTTCTACAAGCAATAGTTCTTCTTTTGTTTAGTTGCAAAGTTAAGTCAATCGTGGTACTTAAGTTTACTTCAGACGTAAAAGATTTTTTTGTGATGCTTATATAAAAATTGATCTGAATAATGGCCTAACATGTTTAAAGCAGATTGCATCATTAGCTGTCAACGATATTTAATATGTGAAAAAACAAATTCATACTGATGTCCAATCGGAATTCTTTTAGTTTTTTTAACTGTTTAATCTGCATAATGAGTTAAATGAGACAACTCTTATGTTATAAAAGAAACTTTAATTAGTCCATTTTTGCCAGTTTATACTTTCGGAGTTTAGTTCAGCAGCAAGGCTTAAAATAACTTAGTTTGATAAGCCTAAACTTATATTTAGGAATATGACCCTTTCACTTCACTTAATCCTATGGCTTTTTACTGTTAGGTAGAAGGCTGGGAGAGTTGGTTTTTTTACACTTTTCTTTCTGTCCTGGGCTAACTGTTTGATTCCTTACCATTTTATTCCCTTTTTCTCTGCTTCTTCTCGCACACCGGCATTGCATGTTTTTCTGGGTCTTTCTTTTTTGTTTTTACCTGGCACTCGCGACTCGTACACTCTTTTTACTAGTCTATCTTTTGTCATACGACACACGTGTCCAAACACCTTAATTGCCCCTTTACTATTTTTTCATATATGGGTTCTATTTGTAGTTTTCTCCGATATTCATCATTTTTTATCCTGTCTCTCTTAGTTTTATTTTCTAAACGTCTTAAGAATCTCATTTCTATTGCTTTCATGCGTGTTTTAGACTTCTCTGTTAATGTCCATGTTTCGCTGCTATTCATGATTGCCGGCCTTACCACTTTTTTAACTACTTCTGTTTTTATTTTACTGGGTATCATCTTCTTCCCTAAAAATGTCTTCATCATATTAAACATCCTTGCTGTTTTCCTTATTCTATCGTTGATTTACTTTTCTATTTTTCCATTACTTTCGATTATTGATTCCAAATATTTAAAACTTTTTACTTGTTCTATTTGTTTTCCTTGTAGTCGAATATTATGTGGTTTATTTTTTTGACATTATCATGCTTTTTGTTTTCTCTATATTTATTCTTGTACTAACACTTCTAGATTGTGCTGTAGATTATTTTTTGTATCTGCCATTATAGCCATATCATCTGCAATCATAAGTTCGTTTATTTATATTTTTTCCATTTGCCAATATTCCAATTTTAATGTCTTCATCTTTTTCTTTGCTTCTTTTATTGTTATACTACTGAGAATAAAAGAGGGCTGAACACACATCCTTGTTTAACTCCTATCTTTGTTTCAAATTTTCTTGATTCTTCATTTTTGGTTTTAACTATGTTGCTGTTATTTTTGTACATTGATTTTATTACTTCAATATTCCTTTTATCTATACCTCTTCTTTCTAGTACTTTCCATATATCTTCTCTTCTTATCCTATTGAATGCTTTTCCTACGTCAATAAAGCACATATGTATTTCTCTGTTTTTATTTATAACTTTTTCGCTCATTTGTCTTATCGTAAATATTATAGGTCTTGTGTGCTTCTCCCACTTTTAAATCCACATTGGGTCTCTTCTATTGTACTTTCGATTTTATTCTTGATTCTGTTTTTGATTATTCTTGTAAATACTTTTGCAGGTACACTTGTCAGCGTTATTCCTCTATAATTCTCACAGACTCTTTTATATCATTTCTTGTGTATAGATAGTATGATTCCTACATTCCATTCATCTGGCACTTTTGTGATCTTCATTATTTCGTTCAATAATTCTGTAAGTTGTGTTATTCCTTCTTCTTCCATATATTTTATCATTTTCGGTATTGTATTGTCCATTCCTGGTGCTTTTCCCAATTTTAACTTTTGTGTGGCGTCTATTACTTTTTTCTTTTGTTTGTTCTATTTCTTCATTATCGTTTATCTTCTCTTGCATTTTCTCTGTGGTTATTTCCGACTTGGTTAGTTTTTCAAAATACTGTTTCCACCTTTCCGTTATTTGGGTTTCTTCTGTGATTATGTTTTCATCTTTTTCTCTTATATCCATCATGTTATATTATTTTTTCCGTCTAAGTTGCTTTAGAGTTCCGTAAAAAAGTTGCTGGTTATTCCTGTAGTTTTCTATCATCTTTTGACCAAATTTTATCCACGATTTTTGTTTCGTTTTCTTAGTCTCTGTTTTTACTTCTTTTTGTATTTCTTTGTATTTTTCGTAGTCTTCTGTCTTCCTTGTCTATGCATGTTTTTTCTCTTTAATTTTTGATTTTATATCTGTATTCCACCATTTCGTCTTTTTAATTTTCTTATTTTTTTGTTGTCATTGTTTTTTTTGTTGTTGGCCCTTTCCTGAGAACAAATAAATCATTTGCTTTTCTGATACATTACAGCCCAAGATTGTTTGTTGCAATTTAAAATTCGTTGCCACAAAGCGACCATCGATATCTTTGCTACACGTTTTGCTTGATCACGGTTTGCTGTCCTTGGAAAATCTGGAAGTCATTAAAACTTAAAATATTTTCCTACCATGAAGCCAAATTGAAAGGCAAATGCGTCATATTGTAATTTTGCGGGTATGATGCCACTGAAAAGATCAGCTTGTTTTGATTGACCACACGTTAATAAAGTTAATCATAATGCAAAAATAGCAAAGTCCATTACATGAAGGTGTTTGCTACAACGTTTAGTACTTTGGCCTGCTTTACAGATGGTAAGAAAAATGTCATTGTTTAAGTTTAAAATGGGGTATACATCTTTGAGGATTGTACCGTGCTCGCGATATGAATTACAAGATTTCTTCTTATAGGTATCCACCATTAATAGACAGCAGCATTCTGTTAAGTATTCCAAGACCAAGTAATTGTAAGTAAAATTGTTTGACGGGATAATTTTGCATAATGCTCTGCAAAGGCCAAAATTAGTTTTAGTGTTGTCTTAGCTTCGTTTTAACAATTAAGACGATCTTGACCAAACGCATCAACACCAAAACGTTTGATATCTTAGTCTCGGTTGTAATCGTATTCCTGAAATGTTTTTATAGCTTTCCTTTGGTTTGGATGACTTGATCATTAGCACAGTTACCAAACAGTTTATAAATTACCCATTTCGTGGAACTTTTTGGTCCTCCAGGAAGCAATAATAAGAAAGAAGATAAAATAAGTATGGGAATCATTTCAGTCTCGTTTTTCAATAAACAGGCAAACTTTTCATCTTGAAAAACAAGCTTTCAAAAGTGCTTTACTTTTCAAGGTATTCTATACAGTTGAAGTACGTGAATGTTGACACTTTTCTAATTACCACGTTTTAATTGATTTTCAAATACTGATCCCATATTAGATTATTTGTTTTTGAGATTTTTAAGTCAAACCATGACTTGGTATTTTCTGCCAGATCTCCTACTTCTGCTGCATACGTCGTATATTAAACTTTGCTGTTAGGAAAATCCAAGGGATAGGAGCAACTTCTTCCTAATTGAAAGCTCTCTAAACTTTCAGGTGGGATCAAATAAAATACTCGTCCTCAAAAAGTCTTATATAGAATGCATAAAACTAATTTTTTTATGATGGTGAATTACAACACAGGTGCAAAGGTGATGTGTACAGCACCCACAAACAAACAACACTCTTAATGAACGTGTGATTTTAGATTTCATTCCACAAAACATAATGTAGGTATATTTTATTTTAGGCTTATTTATTTTTCGTGAGTAAAAATCCAAAAAAAAAATTAATTCAAAACAATATTTATGAGTGTTTTCTGTAAAAAAACACTGCCTACAGTTTGTTTGTTTCCTTTAAGCTATTTGGTAAACCGCCTGGTTTTTATAATTGTACATTATCGTTGTTATTTTTTCTCGATTGTTGTGCTATGAAAATGTAATTACCTAACATGAATATTTTTCCTATTTTAATTCAACCCAATCAAATGCAAAGAAAACTGGTAGAAATAATTCAAAACTTACCGTGTCAATAAAATAAAAAAGTCTTTGTAAACTCTAGTGAGGATGCAAAAGATGTAAGCGATAAAAATTGCATGCTATAAAAGTTAATCGAAGCAGTTTGTCTTTATCTCTCGATAGGTTCGTAATAATATTGGATTTTTTCATATAACAGAGAAGTCGATATTATACAAGTTGGTTTTGTATATTGGCAGATAAATCAAACAAGAAAACTTTTTTATACGTAGCAATAAAATTTCACACGGCGCTGGCTTCGTGAGTCTAGCTACGCCCCATTGATGATTTATATGCAGTAATCGGTGGAAAAAGTAAGTATAACCGAAATATAAGGAAAAAGGAAACAGCCAAAGTTCAAAGGACCTGTGAGGCCCTTAATTGTGGCCCCGGAAACTTGTGACCAGTTATGAGAAAGGCAGGCAATTAGTACACGCTCCGCCACCCCCATGTCCATTTCTGACAACGCAGCGGTGGTGCCACTTTAACAAGATCACGTGTACCAGTCATATCTTCACATGAACCTCGTTTAATTAGATTTTAGATTTTAGGTTTGTCGCTCCGACACACCGGCCTAACGAACTGTACAAATCTCGTAATGAGCGCGCTTCAGAGATTATAATCAGATCGACTATTCATTAGCATCGTCCCGTTCAACTGTCCTTTTGTACTAACAGTTGTTACGAGAGGATTGGGATGGGACAAACTGCGCATAAAGTTACGAGACGTTGTTAGTAGCAGGATTTATATTTTGGTGTCGTGTTTAAAGAACAAAATCATTTTAAAGGACGGGAACATTTATTCTTTCTTTTTTTTTAGTAAACTTCATCCTAAATAACACGTATATAGAAAGCGAATGCTTTTATTGATTGTCAGTAAGTTAAGCTCGATAACCGCTGGAATATTTCCCATTTTACCCTTTTTACGTGTGGGCGAACACTTTACGATTCGGTCTTATAGCATTGCTCTGATATGTAATCGGTACAACATACATCGAAACTAATCGAATGTAATGGATTTAAGAAATGAACCGGAAAATCGCAATTTCAGATGTGAATAACCTTAATAGTTGTATTGTTTACATGGTGTTAATAATGCCCTAGAGTACACGTTTGTTTGATGTTGTAAATAGGATTTAGTTTGAAACATTTAGCGAGAATACAATTAAACGTAGTTAATGTTTTGTTTTAGATAACGGGGGACAGCCACAAGAAACACCAGCCCTAAATATCAACGTAAATCTGAACACATCAGCATCTCCACTGGCAGCAACACCCACAAACGCAGAATGTGCCAATTATATCCGGAAACAAGTAATGTCTGCAGAGATCTTCAGAGGAGTTCCGCTCAATAACGAATATGAGTTAATCCCTTTCAATCATTTCACATTTAGCAGGGTTTATCCCATAGATTTAGGTTTAGGTAAACGAGTAGTAGAAAAACCAATAGGATTTAAACGAAAAGACTTACTTGAAGCTTTGATGAAGGCAGTGGAGGCACTTAACAAGAACATGACGCAAGGCTCTGCAGAAAGTGGAATGCGAAAGAGCGTCAAGTACACCCTGGACGATTTTCTCGAAGGTTTATATCGAACAGAACCGACAACAGGGACCCAATACGAGTTGTACTTTAGGACTAAAAGTGTAAATAAGAGCAACGTGAATCACCATCCGCACGGTTTCACTAAGGTTGTGTTAATGAGACCGTTTGCTCCCTTACAGACTATAAACACGGAAGCGCTGGCTGCTCCACGTGAAAAAGAATTAATTCACATTATTCTTCCTTTGTCGGGTCGTACTGCCACTTTTCAGAGTTTCATGGACAAATTTGTGAAAATCGGTCTGAAAAACGACCGGCGGGTACATCTCACAGTCGTTTATTTTGGAGAAGAAGGTCTTTCGGAAGCGCGGACGATAATGTCGCGGGTGCTGATGACAAAGAACAGCGGCGGAAACGCGAATAACCTGCGGCTACTGGCGCTTAACGAAACTTTTTCTAGGGGTAAGGGGTTGCGCGTCGGAGCTGAACGGGCGTGGGGTCCAGAAGGACGTTCAGAAACCAAAGATGTTTTGTTGTTCATGTGCGATGTCGATGTGGTTTTTAGTGCGCGATTTTTGGACCGTTGCCGATGGAACACTTCGCCGGGCAAGAAGGTGTATTATCCTGTTGTGTTCAGTCTGTATAACCCACACGTTGTTTATACGCTCCAAGGGAGAGAAGTTCCGCCAGAAACTGATCAACTGGTGATATCCAGGGATACGGGCTTTTGGAGGGACTTTGGGTATGGGATGACATGCCAATACAGGTAATATCCTACGTAAATAAAATAAGTTTAAATGTATGTGCATGTTTTAGGAATAGGCTTTTTAAGTAAAACTGAAGTGAGGAAATGGAAAATTAAACACGAAGCGGTGTTAAAACATCTTAAATTATTTAAATCCATTAGAGTGTTTTAAAAATTAATATTTCTTTAATACTCAAAATCTTAAATTTAAAAACGTTTTCGAGTGTAGCTTGAAGGCGGCAAAGAACATCTCCCCTGGGATAAAAAGATTATAATCTCTATAACACCTTCCTCTCGCGATACGTTTCCCGTTCCTTTGCTTCAAATATTTCAGGCACATCTCAGAAAATCTCTAATTTCTCTCTTTCCCCCTTTTTTTGTTCGTTCAATATTAAAATTTATTATAACGACCTCCAATATTGATTATTAAGAAGCTACCTAAATAAATTTTTAATTATGAACTTTGTCATAATATTAAAGGCTTCACGACGAGCATTTCTGAACCCCACCACAGGGGATTCCAACTTTTGTTATAAAATTGCTAAGCTCGTTTGTCCTTTTTGGTCTCCGTAGGGATGTAACGGTCTAATTTTCCTACCAAAATAGTCCGACCTTAATATACCCTAAGTTGTATTATAAAAAGGAGTTGATTAGCTGTTGCCTAAATTATTTCATTTAGCGAAAATATAAAGGTAAAATTAAGGTAAAAATTTTAGTATAGAGGTAAAATAAATTCTTACAATCACAGTGTCTGCTTTGCGACACATAAAATGCGCTATAAATTATAAGTGAAACATATGCATTATTTATTCTACTACTGGAATATGAAGCTAACAAAACATGCATTTTTTATTGCAGTATGCAGTTCAAATATAGTGCATTGCACTTGTACTTGAGATGCATATAAAATGCATTCACCGGTGCTGATGGCGAAAGCGTTTACATGCCAAGCACGTAATGGGTTTATCTGTCAAACATCTTCAGCTTTCGTGCAAACATTATCAGAATAATAGAGTTTATTCTGCAGTGCAATGTATGACTTTTATTATAAAGGAAATTTTAGATAAATATTGGAATAATGATGCAATTTGGTTAACTACGGTAGACCAACATATTGTAGTAAGTTAACCTTAATATCTTCCAACATAAGTTTCAAGCCATTCTCTAGCAAGAGAAACTCCTTAGAAACTTAACAACGTATTTTCTTATCTTAAGAACACTTGATGCTCTTAAGGTCGTTGAAGTGATAGTTAGACCAAAACTATGTAACATTAGAGATATCAGAGAGGAACTGGCTGAATATACGACAAATTTTGCAATGGTTTTACCTGAATTTATCGTGTCATTATTGCAGAATATTACGAGCAAACATTGAACATTCATTAGTACAAGTCATGTATTCTACTCTCATTTATCAACAAATATTAAACTTAAATGGAGTATCATTACGCACAAATGTTGGGAGATATTTTAGGGACAAATCCTTTAGAAGATTCTTGGGTAGTAACATAAATGAATGGCAAGGAAATTGTTAGTACCACTAGTAGCAAGACAATATAAATTCTCCAAGATGTTACCTTTATATTGATAGTGTATCTGCTTCGTTAATAATACAGCTTATAAATCAAAATTTTAATATGTTTTGTAAAATTTAAAACAGTGCAAGCTAATAAATACAAATTTCAGTTTATTTAATATAATATTTCATGAATTAAAAATAGTGAATGAAAATGTAACTGGTAAAAATCAATTTACTTTCAACATATTTCTCTGTAAATATGCATACTTGCAAATAAATACTTTTGTAACAAAAAATAAGATTAATATATTATAAAGATTTCTTATTTTTCTGTTTACATACAGTCCGTTAATGAAAAAAATCTCATAAATTCCTGGCAGATTTTTCTTTTTCCTTTGAACAATACTCATTTCGACTTTCTCCAGGGGGTATTTTACTATTTTTTGAGTGCATCTTCTGGGCTTTGTTATACACAAGAGAGTTCACACATCTGATAAGTGTCCACAGTGGCAGTTTTGTCTACGCGTTTATAGAATTGCGTATTTCTACATATTGTGCCTATCTATGTTTGTTTCACCAACACCATGAATGCTCAATATGATGTAATAAAAAGGCACATAACTTTAAAATCTAATTGTCCGAATTAAAGAAATTTGTCAGGTTTTTCATCCAAAAAAATCACACATTATATTTTTAAGTAATGCACGTTTTACTTTACTTTAAGATTGAAAATTCGTTGTTCTTATATATTCACTATACTCTTTGTATTATGAAAAAACTGAAACTTAAAACAAGCTGTGACAAATATCTGTACCAGCACCATACTATTTTTAAAATTCCTGAACGTACATATGTATAAGTTCCATCGCAGGCGCAGTACTGATGGGAATAAACAGTTGGATAACCGCCAAATAGTGTCAGGACCTCCTCGTAACACACATCTTGATGCTGGGTATTTCCCAAAACTTTAGTCCTTTCTCCAACATTTTTCATTCTTTTACTGTTCTTTTCTATTTTTGCACCTTAAATTTATTTTTGTGAATCTGTCTGTTAACAACATCGACATGGTGCTTGGAATATTATTACCTCCATTTCTGTTAAGCAGATAATTTTCAAAGAAATTATTGTAAGCATAGACCTGGAAAAGTCAAACCCAATTTTCACATAGTTTTGATAACATCTTCAGTTGCCATCGTTTCCAAAGAGTGAACTGTTTCGAAATTATGTTTCTGAAAGAATCTCCTATCAGCTGGTCACGAAAGCCATTGATGTCATGTAGCAGTGAAGCTTAGTGTTTTCCACAGTACACAGAATCTTTTTCCCAACTGTTGCCCATACATGCTTATTCATATTTCTGAGATCTTTATTCGATCTTATCATACACTATCTCTTCGCTTACAGCAGGAATGGGTACTTGAAAAACTGGTTTGTAAAACGACAAGTGCATGTTTTACAGTTCTCCTAAGAAGGCGAAGTCTGACCTTGGGCCATCTTTGGTGACTCGTGCAAGAGCAAATCCTGAGCTGTATTCGTATTTAGCACAGTTAAGAGAGTTAATGGAGGTCAGAACCCTATCTTGTGCCAGTAGAGGTGGTGCGTGTGAGGGTATAGCCTGAGCTGTGTTTGTATGTAGCTCTCTTGAGAAAGTTATTGGAAGGCGAAACCCTAACTTAAGCCAGCTAGTGATCGGTAATCGCATCCCTTTCTACTCCGAGGAGGTTAAAAGAAGAAAATCGAAAACCATTTTAATAAATTTCTTATTCAAAGTTAGTTTTTGCTGATAAATCTGCCTTTATATAAGTCCATTTGGTTCAAGGAAAAAAATTTGTTTATTCCTGCTTTATAGGCTTTGAGCCTATTGCTTTCTAGTGAACTGGCTTTGTAATGAGAATTTTAGAATGGAACTTATAGTAGTAAGACTTGGTCTTCTAAAGACGTCACCAAGTATATTACAAAAAAATCCAAGACAAAATCCACTACAAGGTTACTAAAACGCATTGTTAAGTATTTTGTCCGTAAACCCGGAGGATATTTTCAAAAATGCCTTTTAAGTTCCTTGTAACCCACACATTCTCAAATAGCAAAAATGTTAATTCTGGACCTCGTTTTACTGAATATATTTTTTATATATTTCATCTTTTTGGCACAATCTACTTATTAATTTCTGGTATGCTTTAATAATCTCCGCTTTTCTTTCTTTAACTTCATTTCTAACTTTCTTCTAATGTATTGCAGGTACAAAACTTGAAAGAAGTTCAAATGTTGAAATGCTAATCTTTTATGTTTTGTCTCTCTTTCCATCATCTTGTCCGCCGTTGCTTTAACATCCGCATGTCAATATCTTTCCATCTGCCTATTTTGCACTTTACTATCTTTGCATTTGTTTTCTGTTTAAAGATTAAATAGCATGCAATTACTGACTGAAATATAAGTCTAGTATATCGTATAGCAAGTACAATAGTGAAAATAGAAACCATTTTGGGAAATGTTTAGTGTTTTTTAGGTGTTGATTGTTTGCATTCTTCTTTAATGTGCAATAATAGGTGCTTAACTTAACAACCGGTTAAAGGCAAAAAGTAAATAATTTGAAGCTTTTCCAAATGTAATAATAGCCTTTGTTAACTTTTTCATTAACAAATTATAGCAAAGGCATTTTGGGAAGATAGGTCATAAACTGCTATTTATTTTTCCATTCAATGTGACATTTTTCATTATAAAATTACAATTCTCAATGTGTATGGGGTTTTTATTATTTCCAATTCTGATTTACTTTCAGTCAGTGTCAAATATCCATTCAACATCAAACTTTAGCTGTTTTAGGCTATGTTTATAGCGTCAATGTAATGTTGCCAGGTCTCACAAAGATTATATCGACCATAGCGTCTCATTACTTTTTGCTTTGCAGAAAGATTCCTAGTTATTGTTGGCATTTTATACTGTAATTGAAAGTATGTGACAATTATTTATTTTGCATTCTGCATATTCTGATGCTTTTCTTTTAAATATAAATACCTTTTTTAGGTATTGCAACATTGTAGTCTAGACTTCAGAATTTTATAACTTTAGATTCCAAAGCCAGCATTACACAATTATGATCAGGTTTACACTATCAAAGATGACCGTACGAAGTAGTGAAAACAAAAACCAAAGAGTAGTCTCTGCCTATCTTTTCAGAATGCCTT
>VTPC01091064.1:124202-135986 GCA_011009095.1 Ignelater luminosus | reverse complement strand
AATGAGACGATCGATTTAAATTTTGTTTTCAGCAAAAGATTGCTCACGTAAGTGGTGGCTGCCATTTAAGATTTTGAGGTTAGCACGCGCCCAGCGACATCTATTATCAAGTTAACACTGTCTTCCCTTCATATATGAATAGACGTGTTGTTTCAGGTTTAGATATTTTCATTTGTTTGCGAGATATAAAGGGTAGGAAGTTTTTAAAATATCACCCGATATTTTTCTAATACAGAGTGTTCAAAAAAATAATCTGGCTTTAGTTAATCGAAACGTATGTATAGTGTTAACGACATACCGTATCTCATAGAATTTTTTGGTAGAAATAAACAGAATGCCTTTGATAATTGTTTTTTATATTTTAATAGGTAGAGTGTGGACACAGTGCAAGAAGAGAGTTAGTTAGAGGTACCTGCTTATTTGTTGCTGTTTGTTAACGCCCTAAATATTTCGAGAAACACACTTTAGATTAGAAATCACGTTTTTTTTAAATTTTTAAAACTCTTTTTAAACATGACACGTGAAAACCACCCTCACCCCCACTTGGGGGTGGAATGAAGGATAGTTTTGAAAAATTAAATGAGAACCCTTATTTTTTTTGTATTTTTTGATACTCTATGGAATTAAAAAATGTTTTTTTTCATGTTTTGGATAAGGATCCGATTTCACTTTCTCATTCATCTTCTCAACCACTATCCTCGCCCAAATGTATAATTAAACTATTAACTACTAAATCTAATTCACACCTCGATTTCCATTCTTCAGCAGAAAATTGTTCAAAAAGTTTCTCAATCTCCTTTAAATTAAAATTGACATTTCGTTCTCTTATATATTGTTTTAACGACGCCTTCTATCGGGTTCAAATTCGGACGATCAGGTGGTAATCTTAAAACATTATGACCATTTTCTAAAAGGATTGTGTCGATTTTGTAGGTTTTGTAACAAGGCATATACATTTTAATCAAGTTGTATAATTCCGGCTTCAACATACTGTCACTAAAAGATATATTTTTATTTGTTAGCCAGCTTCTCATATCTTCTTTTCTGCTTGTACTTGTCGGGCATTTTTCCGCCACTACATTATGATATGGAGCATTATCAATCACTAAGACGCTTCGAGGTGGTAAATTTGGTATAAGTTTCTCCTGAAGCCATTTTTTATAATTTGAAAAATTCATTTCGTGGTGGTAATCGCCCGTGGTACTTGAAGATTTGAACATCACTTCTGAATCCATTTTTGCTATCAGCATGCATAATTATTAGCCTTTGACCTTTCGAAATGGGTTTTCTCAATTCTTTATTGCTATCGTCACTCCATGAGTGGTTGAGACGTTTGATTCATGTATACTACTTTATGCATTCTTCTTCCCTATATCTCTTCATATTTCTTTAAAAATCCAGTTTTTGATGTCGAATTTCATGTTTTTCCATTAGGGTTTTTCTATTTGTTTTGGTTTTTTGCCAACGAAGTCCTAGACTGTGAATTTCTTTGCTTAAACCCTCTTCATTCTCCGTATAACCCACTGCTTCCTGAAACTGTTTTAAAATGTTGCGAACCGCAGGAACTTTTTTCTCTGTAACGTATAAATTAGTATAATTAATTTTCCCAGTCTTCTCGGTCAGCAACATCAAGGTTTGTTTTAGTACGGCCCCTCTTTCTTTTCTTAGTTGCTGTTGTAAACATAGGACCTTGGGAATTTTAGCTGTTTCTTGTTGTATCGATTGTACTGATCGTAAGGAAATACCCGTAGCCCGCACAACACCTTAAACTTTTTGTAATTCTATAATAGGTGCACTTGGGTGCATCAGCTTCTGCTTCTTCCTTCATGAACTTTAAAACTGCACTTATGATTTCAAGACATTGACCACTCAAAATTTGATTCTTAACTCTCGATTTAAATTAAATATTGTTAATTTTATTAATTAAATGAAAATATCGAAATATGTAATTTATAAAGGTATAATACTAATAAGACGAGAAACTTCAAGGCTGAATCCCGAATTTAAAATAGAATTTAAAAATCGATTCGATAAGTAATCAATACTATAATATGTAAATATAATAACAAAGCAACAATATTAAAAATATAACTAATAATAGTAATAATAGCAATTACTAGAGATAAATCGAAATAAATAGTAAGCTTACTGCGAGGTATAGGAAAAAATAACAGTGATACTTTTTTTTCGAATGTACACAACTTATTGCCTGGAAAGTCGGCTTTAAAGTGAACTATCCCCCCATACTTCTGAAGATTTGCCAGTGCACATCAAGGGTTTACCCTCAAGCTTACACTAGGTCTACTGTACGTATTATTCATTTGTTATAATGGATAGGTAGAGGTTTGTTTTTACCGCCAAATAACAGATTGGAATGCCGTACTATCTTCTTATATGGGTTATGATAGAGATCTTTTTCAGACTGATGCACTGAAGAAATCTCATAAACAGCTCACTGGTATTATTTTACCTTCAAAAATAAAAGAATAATCACCGAGAGTAGCTGAAGCGAGCTTTAGAAAAACAAGAAAGTTTTAAAAATACTTTTTTGAAATATACCCTACTCATCAAAGAACATTTTCTTATCGTTTTTGTACTACATTCATTTGTTGCAGAGATATTTAGCTTTGTAAGAATATGAAAAAGTTTCAGCAGATATCTAGCGAACTACGAATCTTTGTAATAATGCAAAAATTACAATAAATAGGCAGCATTTTTCTAAGTACCATTTTCGTATCTTTTATAATCGATTTAGTGTACAGTGTTAGAAAATTGTATAGGTAGACTACGGAATGGACTAAATTGCTTAAAGAAAGTCAATTTTGCCACAGAGTCGGTCTTTGCCTTTCACCTAGGTTCCTGCGGTGCCTCATGGTCAGACTTTACCATTCACCAATAAAATACCTATGGTGGCTGATAGTGGAATTTCACGTAATGGCTAACGATCGGACTTCAACTTTTACCAAGCCGCCTGAGGCGACTGACGCTTGGGTTTTGTTTTCCATCAGACGGTTACTGTTAAACAAGACTTCTGAAACTGGTAAGAAAACTAAAATATATATTCACAGTGGAATAGACTGTAGATTTAGCTAAACAAAATACAAATAGGTGTATTTGTCTTTCGGCTAAGAACATTTACAGGGTGTCCGAATATTACACCGAAAACTCTTGACTGTAGGTTTGGCGGATTAAATAGAGACGATTTATCGAAAAAAAATGGTAAGTAAAAAATTTTTAGTTTTTGAGTTATAACAACGCTTCAAAGTTGATAGAAAAAAATAATTATTTCTTTACTTACAAATGACTTAACGAATCTTCTTCAAACTTGGTACCATTAGGTGCTATTAGGAGTGGTAATTATGCTAAAATATCGTCGAAATTTACAAATCGTATCACAAGTTTTCATGAATATGCTACTTTAGAAAATCTCAGAATTTTTTGTACAGCCAATATTTTACAAATTAGATGCGAACACATAAAAGCAACCTTAGTTTATAAAGAATTTTCCCTCTTGCAATTGTTTTGTAAACTGAATCATTTTTGAGAAAATCGAAATTCTTTAAAACACTCAATTCCGCGTTGTTTACGTTACTGGCACAAAAAATTCGAGGTGGCGAAGAAACGCGGCGCATTTTTGTTAAAACAAATGAAACTAGTGTGTTGCTTTATAATAAAATTAATTTGTAAATTTCGACGATATCTTAGCATACAGTGTGTCGCATTTAAGATGAAGACACCCTCATATTTTCGATAATTGAAGAAGTATATGTTTGAGTTATGCACAGTAAAACAGATTGATGAATCACATTTTTATTATTAATTATGAATTTTAAACTGAGCCAACTACGACTTCCCAAACAGTCACTTCATCAATTCAACAAAATTGTTGTCCTTTACCCTTGAGGCGCGGGTCTATAATTTTCTGTAGTTCTATTCATTTATTAATCTATTTCAAGTTAAATATTTCCTTCTTACTTAATCTTACTTGTTGACAGTGAGACGCTGGGTATAATTTTCCTATTTTTAAATATATTTGTAAATCTGGTTGTCTGGTGGTTTTGTGCTGTGTTCTCGCAGTAGCCATCTTTGACGCGAGTCTCAGTGTTTAAAGGCCTAAATCGTAGGGTAAGGATAATTTTATTATTGTTGTGCCCTTTCTGATGCATCATTCGTTTTTTTGTACTATTAGCCTTTTGGAGGAGCCATTAATTAACCTGTCGTTTGAGAGTTGGATTTCTGGGGAACAATGAAATAGGAGTTCTTCTGGTAGGATTTCTCAATTTTAAGACCTGACTACTTGCCGATGTAATAAACTCTTGAGAAGAGGCGTATGAACATCCACCTGATCAAAAGTGCTTCCGAATTTTCCACGGTTTAATGAGTACAGAATTGTGTTGTATAATTTTTAACACGTAAATTTAAAATTTTGATATAATTTTGTTGGATCAAATAAGGTAAATGAGCTGGGTTGTCTAACTTGAAATTGAAGTGAACATAAAACCGCTTGGTTTATTTAATTTTTTAAATAATGTAATTTTTGTTGGAAAACCTTTTAATTACATTTGTCATAATTAGGTTTGTCAATTATATATTATATATAAAAAGAGCGATATTGATTTTTTTTCTCTTTGCTTGTTTTGATTAATTTTCAGGTGTTTGGAAAAGTCCAGTAGCGCTACTTGACCTGACCTCATCCTGATATAAACTTGGTGAGTTAACTAGTTATAAAATTATATTTCAATGTCGTTTCTCATAATTTTTTTTTTATAAATTATGTTCACTTAAAGGGGTTATTCTTTTTATAAATTTAAATTTTGGGGGTTAAATTAAAGCGTCATCATAATATTGTTTTTTTTCTTTTCCTTTAATTAGAATTTTTTTAAAATAAACATGGGTTATAGTTAACTAAATTTTAATGTTGCAAAAGATACGGTATTTCTTATAACTTTAAATTTTTAAAAAGGTCAAGTTATAAAGATTTTTACAATTCGATTCATTTTATGTGACCGGCTCGTTTGATAAATCTTTATTGTTAGAAAAATGTAAAATAAATTTTCTGAAATCTTAATTTCATACTTTTAAATTTAGCCTGTTATTAAATTAAAACTAATATCAATTTTTTGGTAACTTGTTTGTGGTTTCAAGTATTTTAAATTAAAAGCAAAAAAAACCTTTGCGCTCAACATATATTTATAATTTTGTTTTTTTTGTATTATGGTTCTTCGAATTAATAGAATATTATAGAAAGTGAATTTCTGTGTTTTATTGTATGTGTAATTGAGAACTTTCACCTAAGGCAACCCCTGAGCTAGTCTGGCCTAGGACCTTTGTTCCTAGATTGAAAATTTCATAATTCTCTTTGTAACGCAAGGTTACGTTGGAGATATCGAAAAAAGTTACTAGAAAAAGTTGTTCACAATATTATTCTAATTGCATATACCGAATTTCATGACAAAATCCGCATTTTTAATTTTTTCCCATATCAATATTACAAGTTTATTTTTCAATTAGAGTGCCATGGAAACTAAAAATTTGACATTTTCCATTTAATAGTATCATAGAAGCTAAACCTTTATTAACAAATAACGAGAATTGGCCCTGTTTGGGAAGTCGTAGTTGGATGAGTTTAAAATTCAAAATTAATTTGAGTTATCTTAAAAATGTGATTTATCAATCTGTATTACTGTGCAAAAACTCAAACATATACTCCTACTGTATAAGGACCACCCTAATGGCACTTAATGGTATACCAAGTTTGAAGAAGATTCGTTAATTCATTTGGACACAGTAAAGAAATAATCATTTTTTTCCATCAACCAAGTTAAAAGTTTTCGGTGTAATATTTGGACATCGTGTATGTGTAGTGGCTAAACGGCAGTATGCTCAAAACCCAAGGTTTATCATTGGAATTTTGAGAACGATATTTGTGAGATCGAGTATAAACCACAGAGTTTTCTAGATTTTTTTAATTTCAAATATCTTTGTAAGGAATAGTAATATGGCAAAGCGGTAATGCAGGGTGACAAGAAATCTAACTTACAATGCTGAAAAATATTTTTGCCTACTTGATTCTGAAACTATTGAATAATTATTTTGAAATACTATTTTAAACCTTTTTCGTTCTTGACTTTAGTATACTTAAAAGGAACGTCACAGAGACGTTAGCTCTTTTACTTATATGAGACGTCATATATCTGACGTTTACATTAATGCCTATAGAGGTCAGTGTTATTGGTTATTATTATAAGAAAATAACAGTTAAAAAAGTAATTTAGTCTACATGTACAATTAAATATTTTCAATACTTATCCATAAAACGCAAGGTGTAAGGGTGCTTGTTGGTGACGGTGAATAGATATCACCGCTTAAGCTTCATGCTACCTTTCATTGCTATAGCTCCATAGAGGCAGCATTATAAAATGTCATCTTCTACCAATAAGATCAAAAAAGATTAAAAGAGATCTGTCTAGACGTACGTCATACAATTCTCCCATATTTAAAGTTTTTGGAGTAAACGAAGAGTCTTTATTAATTAATTAGAACTAATAACTACAATTCGAGATGGGTCGACTTAATTATACATATACAAGTATGTAGTAGTTTTAAATTGTGCGGTATTATTTTTATTGGTCACCTATAGATTATTATTTTGACTAAACAGTGACGGTTTATACACGTTATCTGTGACGTTATATTGACGTCAGTTTATGGTCATAATAACTTAACTAATGACGTTAAATAAATTATAAAAACGTCATTATGACGGCTGTTTTCTAGTTGGGTTGCTTCTTATACTTTTCAGCAACACAGGATGTGTAGTTATTTTTTTGTTTGTAAAAAAGTGAACAAATACTGATTGGTTTCAGCATTCTGGATGGAGTGCATTCTAACGTTCTTTTTCAATAAATGTCTAGGTTTATTCTGATGAGGTCTCTTCTGAGAAAGTTCTCGATAAAAGTAAAAGATCTCACATTAGCATAAGTATAATAGTAGAAAATAAATGTCCACTCTTCAAGGAAGTATTCTACAATCTTTATATGTTGACCTACCATAAATCTTAGTCCAAGGTTTACTTTATTAGAGTTGCTGCACTCTATTTAAATAGGTGATTCTCGAAAAACACAAGTTCATTTTAAGAGGAGAAAAACGACAATTGCTGCATTTTATTATTTTTGTGAAAGCTGTTAAGGCCCTTGACCAAGGTCTGAAATAGCAAGCTCTTTTAAAGACTGGATGTTTTATAATCTTTTTAGTAGTAGGCAGTCATGCATATTCTCAAAAAGCAAGTATCTTAAGGTAATAAATTATCAAGGTTATGATTCTATGTTGGTACGTTTTTAACAAGAAGGAGACCCACGATGTACTATTTATACATCGATAAATTATAATGACAATTTACCTCGAATTTTTCGAACCAAAACAATGCAGAATTCGGTAGTCTTACCAATAAGACTGACAGTTAGCTAGTGGTAAGACACCTCTAGCTGCTTTTAGCAAATTGTTGAAGTAATTTGTTTTGTTTAATTTTTTTTATTTCACGATAAATTATCCAATAAAATACACCTCTACAGTTGGCATACTATCATCAACGCTCTGGTTTCCACTCAAATACGATTTCCAAAACACAATTTCTACTTGGTAAAATTTTTATTTATAATCAGAGATTATCAGGTTAAAAGTGAAAAGGTGATTTCTTCTTTTTGTCAGTTGCGTTATACTATGACCTACACATCAGTACAAATAAAATAATCACATATCATACTGGAATTAAATTTTTATTTGATTTCATTTTGTAAAACATTTATTTTAAGACATATTACTATTGTACGGGTTAATAAGAATCACAAATATGTTATAACATCACATTGAAGACTGACGGCTTTTTAGAAAAGGTAAAAGGTTTAATTAAAAATTATTTTTCTTACAAAAATAATACGTACTTGGTCCCTTAAAATAAAACGTCATTATTGTGTATGTAATAAAAGATTCTTCTATGGCAAAAATTGATACCTTTTATCTTTCCTTTTAAAAGTCTGACTTACAGTATTGGTAATTATTATTTACAATTATCTAAAGTCTAATAGTAAAATAAATAAAAAACAGAATGACTAGAAAAACAAGTTAGAAAAATAATTAAACACTAGTCAAAGTAGAATCTGCAGGAAGATCAGCACTAAATTTTGATGGCACACTATTGACATTTTCTAATTTACTTTTAGTATCTCTTTTCACTAAAGGAGATTTTAATTGAAATTTTGAATCCCTTTTCGTTAATGACCTAGGAGAATGAATTGGCACACTAGCACCTGGCACTTTTAAATTCTTATAAGCGTCGATTCCATCAACTTGCACGTAATCAGCAGAATCTAATTTTTTGGCATCTTGTAAGTATGGAGAGTTCCGATCAGATTTGCTGACTTTGTTGTCAAGTGATTTGATACCAGGAGAGGAATTTCTTGTCTGAGAACTAACCATTGGTTCAGAAAGCAGTCTTGGTACGGATCTTAATACTTGTCCGTCTGAATGATTTGATGCGGATACAGGAGTATGGGGAGCTGATTGTGAAACTGTCATTCTGGGCAAAGCATTTACTGGAGTATCACGATCGATAGATTTGTATGATTTAGAGTTTTCTAAATTGGTTCCAGATCCAAACTGTCTCATATTTGGTTGTGACCTATAATAGTATAAAATATAATTTGTGATTTCAATTGATAAAATAAAGTTTTTTATATTTACCGAGCATGTAGATTACATCTATGTGCTCTAGTAGTATTCCTACGAACTGGATTAGCAGGAGTACGATGAGAAATTCTCATAGAACTATAATTAGGAAATATTTTTTTGCCAAATGAGTCGCCTCTTTGTTGCGATTTTGCTCTGCCCATAGCCCCACTTCCAGCTAAAACGTGATTTATTTAGATGGGAATTTTATTGTTGTTAATCATTTTGCCCTTACGTGTATTTCCTGTTTGTTTTCGACGTGCTTGTGCCATTGCATAAACCACAGCAGCTAAACTACTATATTGACTTGGTTGTCTCTGGAAACCTGGAGGTCGACCAGAATGTCTTCCAACAACAAAGTATGTCTCCATTTTACCTTTACCTTTAACTTCGATTAGACCTCTTAGTTTTAATTCGTAACCACGAACTCCCAATAGCTGCAAGATAAAATTTAGAAACAAAGTAAACGAGCAAGACAGTTCTTCTTACTTGAGCTGTATATTTAGGTACTTGGATTTTCCCAACTTCACCTGTTGAGTCCATTCGAGAGGCTTCATTTACTGTGTTTCCCCAAACATCAAAAACAGGTTTGCGAGCACCAATTACTCCACATACTAAAGGTCCACATGAAACACCTACTCTTAAACCAAAATTGTTAAAAGAATGAGTGTTTACATCTTCTAATCTTTGTTTCATCATAATGGCAAAATCTATAAGAGCACATAAATGTTCTGGACCTTCTGTATTTCTGCAGTCCTGTTGTAAATGAAACGTTATAAGATGAAAGGTAAGATTAAAAAATTGCATATAACATACTTTATGTTTTGGATTCAATCCAGATGCAGCCATATAAGTAGCGGTTGCACTGACAGTTTTGATTTTTTCTATTGTACTAAACCTTGGTTCATCTAATAGTTCGTCGAAATCAGCTGAAACGATTCAAAATGTTACAACAGTAATACTTGTAAAGTATAATCAAAGTTACCAATTATTTCATTTAATAATCTAATGCATTCCATTCCTTTATTTATATCTTCAGAATAGAATTCTATAAAATTTGGTATACTAGCAAATAATACCCCGACTTCATCCCTATATTGGGAATATAATTCCTAGAAGAATTACAATAATTTCATTAGATAGGATAGACACTAAAGTATTGATAGCAATGATAATTTAACTTACATCACTTAGTCTTTCACTTCTCAAAAAGTGTTTTGCAACATGATCAGGTAAGATATTCTTTAACAATTGATTATTATTATGGCGTGTTTCTTGCATATCGGCTAATTCTCTTTCTGCTTGTTGTTTCCAAAGAAAATCAAGTCTGGAAGTAACTTCAACTAATCTAGCGTGATAGGCAACCATTAAGAAAAATATCGCCATCAATATTAACATCTGCCCTGATAAGGGAACAAAATCGCTGTAAAAATAACAATCTCTTAATTAGTTTCGATTAACGATTAGTTTTATACTTACTGATCTTCTGGTTCTGGACCTTTATAATTAAAAACAGGGTCATAGGGTACTAAAATGAGAAAAGTATAGGAAGCAACCATCAACACAGCTAAGAACGTCTTGATTAGGTAATATAATTTTAGTGCAGTCGCTAATGCGATTAAACATAAAACCCAACAAAAAACAACATATTCTGGATATGAACACTTGAAAAATTCATTAATATGTGGTACTTCTGAATCAAATGGCACAATTCTTGAGACATTCTCGTATGCTCCAATTATTGAGCGCTTTGAAACGGAATGAACGTAAAAGTTCTTATTAATATTATTTTCAAAATCTGTCAGATTTGTCTTATTGTCTGCGCTTTCAACTATAATATCCGTATAATTTACATCTTTAAAACGAAATACATCTCTAACATGTTTTAAACAAGTTTCGTTGCAATGATTGTCGTTACTTGAATCACTTTTATCA
Source organism: Ignelater luminosus (assembly GCA_011009095.1). Taxonomy (NCBI): domain Eukaryota; kingdom Metazoa; phylum Arthropoda; class Insecta; order Coleoptera; family Elateridae; genus Ignelater; species Ignelater luminosus. The sequence continues at coordinate 125,327 of VTPC01091064.1, read as the reverse complement.
TTAAAGGTTATATTATGATGAACTGTAGCAGTTACAACTAAATTTAAAACGATTTCTTGCTTGTGTACGGTTGCATTCTCTGAGTTTCCTCCTTGGTCTTTAAAACTTCTTCCGGGATTGAAATAAGTTTCATTTGTTTTCAAAGGCATAAAGCGTTCAGACGAGTTACCATCGGAACTAGGATATGCATCAGGGCTGATTAAACCCACTGTACTTGCAACGGCCATAACGAGAATTATTCCACAAATAAATGCATTTCTACTTCTACGATTGTGAACTAAAGTAGAAGAGATTTTCTTTAAAGCTGCTGGCAACTGTTCAAATTCCTCCGCCATAACCAATACTGTTGTTGAAGTTAATAATATAGTGGAGACGGTCAAGCAGACGATAGTCGGGACGCAACTAAAACATATCAGGTATGTATTACTTTAGAAAATCTAGCAAAGTAAGCAAATAAATACTCACTGTGGAACTATGGTAATCTGGCATATAACAATAAATATCCAAATAACAAAACAACATAACATGTTAGACTTAAACATGTCTTCCCGTAGCTGACTAAACTGAAAAAGAGAAATAATGATTAATTCAAACTTAATTTAAAAACATTTTAACTACCTACGTCCACAGCAGTAACGTTGGATTAAAGAACAATTTAGGATTTGTAGAAATGGAATTTAAAACACGGAAAAATTGTAATTGCGAATTATTTTTCATCGCGGAATTTTAGGTGGTATTAACAAACTTTTTTCGTTTTTAAATATTAATTTTGGGGATGTATTAAAAAAATAATCCTCAACGTAGTAGTACTTGTATTTACAAAATGTAATATCATGCAAATTCATTTCAATTATTTAATACTTAATTCTACTGTTAATTGCACATTGTGCTTACAGTCATCAATATTTTATTGAAGTTAATGTTTATGAGGTGTTCTGTTTCATTAGTAAATGAGTATAGGAAATCGAGTTTAATGATCAAAACATATAGACAAGTCTTCCATTTCCAGTTGCAGTCGGGAGGTCGAAAGTACCAGGTTGTAGCATCTTTCCTGCCTCGCAGCCCAACGGACGTCCATTATTTAGTGCTTTCCCCAGGTTTGTCTTACCAAACAATGCGGTTTGT
>VTPC01091064.1:92420-114202 GCA_011009095.1 Ignelater luminosus | reverse complement strand
ATAGTTATCCTCGATTGTCTAATTCCGTTTTTCTCTTTAACGGTAAATGGCATTGTTGGTTACAATCAGAATGACGACTTCAAGAGAAGACTTACTGCTCTAAAAATAACGGCCCAAGTAAACATAAACCAGGATAAATTCATCAGTGTTGCTGCTAAACACAGATTTAATGAGATAAGGTTTTGGTAGTACAAAAAATGTTGCTGAGCTTTTTTAATAGAAAGAAAAGATTAAATTTAGTTATGCAATATAATAACTACATAACTGAAGATTGAAGAAAAGTTTTTTGACGTCACCTATGCAAATTTGAAGTTTTTGGTGCAAAGCAAAGAATTTAGTTTGCAATTGCAGATTGCCTACTGAAAAGTATATTAGACGTTCTATAATGATATAGGGTGTTTTAGTAAAAATACAGTGCCCATCATCCACAGAATTCAGAACAAGATGAGGAAAAAGAATTTGTATTTTAGATAACAATGGTACTAATATTCTGTACTCCTTGCAAAGAATACAACAACATAAATTGATGAAGAAATAATGATGTGGTGAATGCAATCACCTGAGGTCTACCAAATCTGGTTTTTGTGGAATGAGCACGACAGAAACGTCAAGAAAGTCAAAATATCATCAGAATCGCTGGAAGATATACTCTAAATAGTTATTAAACATGACATTTGTATCGTTTACCACCAATCAATAAATATATTAGATTGATTAAAAGAACAAATACTTCTGAGCGATAGTGCTTGTCATAATTGCTATCATAAAGTGTTCTGCCTTTGATATAAACTTAAAAAATTTATTTGTTTACCCTGTTTAGATGAAAAAACAATATCTGTTTTAATAAAGAGTGATTCTAATGTTAATTTTGTCCAATAATTATTTTATTTTCAAATGTGTGAAAATAATATCAGGTTATTTATATTTATATTTAGTTGTTCTGCTTTAATATTTATGGCGTGATAATTAAAAGAAAGTTCCTTTGTATTTATACAAACAAGTTTTCAAAAAATACGTTGTCACTGTATCAACAATGAAACCTTGTAGTCTGGAAAAATAAGATGTGAAGACACATTGATAATAAATTTTTTATTCATCTGCATAACAAACTAATTCTCTTGTTTACTTCAAAAATTACGTTATAAATTATGACTTACCCTGGAATCCCTCCAGATTCCATATGATTTGCAAGTCTGACATCGTACGACCATATATCAAATTGCCATTTACGTAAACCTAACACTCCACAAAGGACTGATCCAGAATGTATACCAATTCTCATATTCAAATCAACCTGTAAATAAATAAAGGATTGTAGATATCACCTCTATTTTCAAAAAGAGCTAAATCATCACAGAAATGATAACATTCAAATTGTAAAAGAATAATTTGTGTTGTTTACAGAAAAAATTCTAGCATTTATGAGATTTAATCTCTAATCTTCCACAATTTATTTAATTACAACTAGTTGTTCTATATATAGCAGTTCCGTCGGTTATTATATAAATTACAATAGATAAGATAGCGTTTATTTCATTCTCAACGGACACATAAGTTAGTAGCTAGTAAGTGAACTGCAGAGAACGTAGATCATTATTTTAAGCGGTTGTTCCTCTTTCTGGCTAGTTATTCGTTATTACATAATACTCATCAAAAGACAAAACTAGAAGAAAGATGACGGAAAGTCAGCTCAACGAAGAAGAATTGATATTAACTGATGATATAAATAAAATTCTTGCCAAAAAATTGAAAACTACAGAATTTAATATTGTAAGTTACAAGTTAGAACCATTCGATGAAAAAATTGGACTTTTAGGTGATCATGCAAATTTGAAGGTTGTGGTAGTAAATTTAAGTAAAAAAGAAGAAAGAGAATTTTATTTTTTTGTCAAATTCTTTCCATTTGTTGATGTATCGGCAGTTTTTGCAAGAGAAACGGGAGCATTTGCTAAAGAAATCTTTACAAACGAAATACTCTTTTCTAAAATAAAGAATTATGGTATTGAAATTATAAAACAATGTGTAGGCGAGTGTTATTTAACTGAAGCTGAACGATTACTAGTTTTCGATGATTTGACTAAACAAGGATACGAAACTCTCGATAAACGTAAAGATTTTAATTTCGATATGATATTAATTGTATTAAAATCTTTAGCAAAATTGCATGCTAGCAGTTTAATATATGAAGAGAAAAGATCTGAAGAACTAGGACGAGAATATAGGTTAATTGAAGATTACAGAAACGAATTTGAAGAAACCTTTTATAACGACAGAGAGGGTTTCATTAACTTACAAGGTGTAGAGGCATCTATAAAAGCTATCTTCACAGAAATAGATTTGTTTAAGCATCCATCTAAATTGAAATCAGGTAAAGATTTTAAATCTGTTGCTGAGAAATGCTGCTATAAAATTTACGAGATGGTTAAGCCTTCTAACAAATATCGTAATGTAATCTCGCATGGGGATTTGTGGTCGACAAATCTACTTATGAAATTTAATCAACACCGCACACCTGTTGAATGTAAGTTTGTAGATTTCCAAATGACTCGTTATGCACCACCTTCTCACGATGTGGTATCCGTTCTATATCTGACAACGTCAAGGGAATTTAGAAAACAACATATGTATGAACTTTTAGGTTTGTATTACACAGCTCTAGAGTCGAATTTAAAGTTAGCTGGTTATGATTTAAAGGCCTTAATACCTTTTGGAGATTTTCTGCAGAATTGTGAAGAACAAAAAGCTTTTGCATTAGCGCAAACCGCCACGTATTTTCAGCTGGTACTTGTAGAAAGCGACGCTCTTAAAGAATTTTATGCAAATCCTACCCTTAGCCGTCACACCTTTTTTGAGGATAGAAGCCCATTAGTGTTAGCCTATGTTAATAAGGATGAATATTATCGGAAGAAGCTAGAGGAATCAATTGAAGACTTAAAAGATTATTGTGAAAGACTGTAGGATTTCTAGGTTATTTTCAATTTTATTGTTGGTAAAATTGTAAAAGATGCTGAATAAATAAATGCGATTAATTTTTCAGTTGTTTTGTATTACAATCTTTTTTGAGCAGTGATTCTTTTAATTCTTAAATTATTTTTGTTTTGCTGTTTGCCTTTCTTAAATACAGGGTGTTTTAGCTTGCTAAGAACATAGGAATGTTAATATGAGAAGAATTATTATGATCAAAGTTTGCTTATGTCTATTACAATCAGTACGAATAATGTAAAATGACATTTCAAAAAACAAAACAATAATTCTTTAATAAATGTCATCCTGAGGAGTTCATGACATTTATTGTAAACAATAATTTTTTAATAAATGTCATGATAGAGTGATTAAAAAAATATTGCTTTTTTCTGAAATGTCATTTTAAATTATTCTTATAAATGATATCAAAAAACATCTATCGCAGTCACCTGTGGATTTATTGACGCGTTATGTTCCTAATCGAGATTTATTTTGCGATAGGAATTTTTGAATATGTCATAAAAATTTCAATTAAAACACACACAGATTTTTTTTATCTCGATTTCTGTAGATGTAATCATATAAAGAAACAAAAATTAGTTGATAAGGCCATCTTATCTTAATGTTCACTTATAAATTTTATAAGCATATAAACGGATATTGTACTGAAGAGATGTTTTATTGGTTATAGAAAGTACAAGTGTGTGATAGAAATTTGATAATCCCATTGTATTACTTGTTGCATCTAGTAAATCTAGTCCTAACATCAAACGGAGTGCGAGTGTACCCCAGAGATATACAAGGTGCTTCAGTTTAAATATTGATAACTTTGGGAGATACTAGAACGGCGAGAAATAACTGCACTTTGTCAGATCGAGAAACGCTTAGTTTTCAAGATGCAAGACATCAAGTATCCACAAACAGATTTTTATTTCTTAAATATCTCCACAATGCCCCTAGATATTTCCTGCATGGTTGCTAAGATTAGCAACAAATAAGAAATAATACCTAATTCATTAGAATAAAGTGGTGTTTCATTTAAAATTAAATTAAAAAGTCGATGTCATTTTCGTCGAAACGAAAAGTTCAATAAATGAACAGACAACGCAATATGTAACGTGACCTTGCGTTACAATTATAAATTAACTCTAGATAACTAAGATCTCTGTGGTCCTAGGCCGCCTAAGCTCAGCAGCGCAGAGGTATTCACCAATCTAAAATGTTTAAATATTGTAAGAAACATCCTGTATAGCGTTCATCGTCGTTTTTAGATTCGGTGTCTTGAGAGATGCTCCGACATGCTACTCAAGCACCAAACTTTCAGTAGTAACCAATGGATATAAAACAGTAGCTGATAAATTTTGACACTTTCTTTTTCAAAAGTAATCTATTAGTATCAGCTTACTTTGCTACTTTTACCAGTAATTGTTCGAGGTGTTCGATGGTAAAAAACTAGCAAAGTTTTTGCAAATCATCATAGTTTAGGCTCTCTGCTGTTCAAAGTTGGTTAAACTTAAATTTTTCAAACGGCCTGACCGTAGTCTAAGTACCTCAATACAATCTTGGTTTCTACAGATATACGTACACACATACATCTTTCAGAATTTGTCATGATGGCGATAGCTTATCCAAATCTTTTGGGGAGATTTCCTTCTACCAGAGTTTTAAATCTCAAAGCTTTAGATTAATATTTTTAATTTTTTGAAATTTTCCGATTGAGACAAATTACCGTTCGCCTTTTGCTTTTCTATTGGAATATGTTTTTGAGGATAAATCCAAAAACTCTACTCTCCTATCCCTTTTTGTTTTAGAGTAAAATAATTAGATTTGGTTATGAAAATAAAACAATAGTCTCCCTAAAAATTGGTTTATTGGCTATTCTACTATTCGGCCTTTTTCCATGAAAAAATAGTATAATGGGAAGACCATCTTCAGGTTATAGATTTAGTACATTATAAGTTGAGTAAAATTATTTACGCCTTCATGTTAGTATTAACTTTATATGTACAAAACCAAATGTCATATAAACTGATATTATAAAATCGTTTTTTGGGGCGTGCACAACTTGTTAGTAGAAACTCTTAAAATCTACTTAGCGATTAATAATAATAATTAATGACCTGGTATAACCTCTTGTCATTAAAGATCGCAAAACTGTTATCAGTGTTACATTTATAAATCTCATAATTTTTGTATATTTGGGTTTTTTAGATTTTTCAATCTAATTTAAATGAAATAACAGCTTTGCATCCTTCGGTACCACATCCTAGTCTGTAGACCCTTGAATTCTTCTTAGCTGGAAGAGTGTCGCGATATTTGAAAAAAAGCACTTCTTGAGTATATTGGGACACTAAAAGCTAATGTTATATCAAACTTTCAATGGATTTAGCTATATAATCAGACATAGGGCTACAGTGAGATAGAAGGTAATGAATTTCTTCCTTTCTGATCTTTATAGAAATCATATCAGTGTTTTCAATTTTTGTCTACCGTTAGTTTAGCAATGAATAATTCATCAATTTGTTTCTGGTCGTAGCCAATGTCCAAGACATTTTGTTTGAAAATGTCTAGTTTTTTTTTTAAATTTTTGTATCATTGAATTCAACGCAGCTAGTTTCTGGGCTATGGATGTGTTATTATTAGACGGGATGAAGTTACAACTACGTGTTGGTTTTTTGTAAATGGCAAATTCAAACTTGTTTAAAAGTGACATCTTCAGTTTGTTTTTTAAAGATAAACTCATGTTACTGCACCATGAGTTGTAGTATCCAAAGAAATTATTGAAAGCTGGGACCTGCCTTGCAAAAATGCAGAAAACGTCGTTAACGTACCTATACCAAAACATAATCTTATTTTTAAAGGTGGCATTATCCAGAAACTGTCTTTTAAAGTTGTCTAAGAATTAATTCGCTAAGTAGGAGAAATAAGCTATCTCCCAAATTATTTTGTGCCAAATATGTATTAAACAGTTCTATCTGGGTATCATCTAGGTTGCTACTTTACAAGTGGTTTTTAATCAGGGGTTTACATTCCAAGGAGGAGGGCACTGGGGGCATCAGAAGTAAATTTGGAGATTTTTATCAATTTTATAGCATCGACAAAAAATAATTTAAGTGGGTTTCTATATAGTACCTACCCAAATTTAGTAACACTTTTCATCTGTATTTGGATATCTTTCAAAAATCTAATCACGAACACTATTGTCTGCGTGAAAACAATTACTTACTTACTTATTCCCAATCTCTCAGTTTATTGCTTTTAAGTCTAACCAATTTTATTGTTAATGAGCTCTTAAGAAGTAGACATGTAGGAAAATTAGCATGCTATTCTGATCCTCTCGTTCTCTATTCCTGTCTGGATGAAGTTGCTCCAAATCTCGCCCAAAGTGGGATGAAATAAATTAAACACGCAAAGTGCCAAGAATTGTTAGTAATCATTCTTTTGTTTTTTCCTTTTTATTTTCTTGGCGTGTCCTACAAGGAATGGGTAGAAGTTCAGTAACTGATAGTAGATGTCACTTTAAGTAAAAAAGTTTCTATAAGCGTAGTATGTCCGATTCTGTTTTGTCTCATATCTACAACTATTTTTATTTTATTGCTTTTTGCAGAAGTAATGCTGCTGCTAAATATCGCAGATGGATTTCTCAACAAAGCATATCAAATCGAAAACTGTTGACCTCTACTATCAACTCCCGAAGTTTTGTCCATTCCTCGTGGGACACCTTGTATAACGCCCCAACCGCATTGTTCTTAAAAACTTTTTTACCATGGAAGTATATAATAAGTAAATGGGGAAATACGTTGTTAGTAATTAAGAATTAAATTTTAAATGTGCCAAACAAGTTGTACCAACAGGGTATATACCATGGAGAGTAATTATTACATGTACGAAAGCACAAATCATATCCTTCTTAAAATCTTCTGTTACTGTTTGTGCAGAGGAAACGCGCAAAAATCTAGATAGGAATTTATAACTCGCTGAAGACGAAGTGTCTTTTTCTTGGCGTAGTTTGGGTGCGGCCGAAATTAATAAATACGTAACTTCTAATTTATTTCGTAGCTTGTCTAAAAAAGCAAAATCAGGCAATGTTTGTTTTGAACTTGTCAATCGCATTAATTAGTGAAATTTGTTGAGTGATTTATAAGATTGTCATATAAAAGAAAAATAATTTGATTGTAGTTTTGAAAAATCAAAACGGCGTCAGATGTTCTAGAATTGTTGTTGTAGAGAGTAAAAACTACTTTAAAAATCTGATACTGAATTTTAAACAAGAGAGTTGATGGCGAAAATCGAGAATGGAATTTTTCAGTTTTTTCTAGATATCTAACGCATCAAGTGAGACAATACAATGTGCTCTTGAGTGATTAATGCTTTACGGAAAAAACCATACATGACTAAATTTGGAGATCACTAAGCAAGTTATCAAGAGTCATCCCAATATGTAACTATGAACAACTTTGCGTTAAATGTTTGAGGTTAACAAACAAATTTATCATAAGGCGTATTGCTACTCACTTTGCAAAATTCTAATGCTAATTACAACTTCATATTATATTAAATAAAAAGAAAATATATTTTGAGACAAAATTGCGTCTAGTTTTGTAATAAAAAAATGGTAAAAATCAAACAAGTCAAGCATTTACATAAAAGCTAAGTAAATATTATGTACTAGTGTCTAAAACAGAGCTAATCAGATTATCAAGGCAGTAAATCAGGAATATCTCTCAAACTATATGGGGGAAAGGTCATTTTATGTGGTTATTTTTGACCTTGTCTTTCTGCACGTGCCTCAGTTACACTTATTTATGTTCAATAATCATTACTCGTTATCATGAGCAACATACCCGTGATATAATAGTAAATAACTATTCTTGTTCTTGTTTATCTTAATTCCAGTTTTGATTAGATCTTAATTGTAGGACGAGATTATGGAAATTTTTCATTAACATGCATTTTTACATAAGAAACATTTTGTTTGCTGTAATTCGTCTTATTTACAACCTATTATTAAACAAACTCGTTAAATAACGTGTGGTAGCAAAGTTGTAAATATGTAGCTTTTGTTTAAACAGAAATACTTTTTACATTTGGGAGAACTCAAAATATCGTAAGGTAATAAAATATGTAAACGTGCTGTACAGATATTGTTATTGTTTCGTATTATTAGATTTAATCAACTTATAAATATTTAAACATTTTCATTGCACACAGAAGTCGTGTAAAATACATCACAAGTGCAAAAAACATATTGAAATAAATTTTTTCAAAACAATATTTGATTTGTTAAAACAGACCTTGAAATTATATTGTAAGTACTTGCATGTATCAGTCGCAGAGGAATATCTTAAAGTTTATGGTCTCTTCTCTTCAAGAATTGCTTAAACATGTTAAGCATTAAAACTATCAAGGCAGAAAGGCTTGTCTCACATGAACAAAATCATGCAAACTATTATGTGGAGAAGCCGTTATGCTATAAGTAGATTAATTTGACAGCAATAAATTTTGATACGATGCTTATAAGTAATAATTAGTTCTGAGCTAGAGATACCTTATGCTTACAGTTCACAACTTTTAGTGCATAGTCTTTCGGAACTAAAACGTTTACGACTCATCCGTTTCAATTGCAATAAATAAATCAAAGGCATGTCGAGAGATTGCCTTAAAAGATCACATTATCCCAAAAAGTTCGACTAGCTTGAAGAAATTCCGTAAAATGCTTAGCCCAAAATAGTTACTCAATCAATCAAGATATTTGGTATAGTAGATTCGAAAAATAGAAAGTTTTTAAAATGCAAACCCACTTCAGTCAAAACTTTAGACTGGGCTATGCGATGATCTAATTTAGAAGTCTGAAATGTATTAGACCTATTTTGCAAAATTTAGTGCTGACATTGACAAGTATGATAGTTAACTCACGTTGGTATATTAAACGTACTCAATTCAAGTAGAAAAACTGTACTGCGTTTGACATTTATGTAAAGTTAACTGTTAATACTACTCACTCCTAAAGCCTTATGTTTAGGTTACTTTGAACTGCAGAAAAAATTGTCCTACTAAGACTAAACTACATTGCAATTATGCTGGTTAGCGTTGTACTGAGTTTGATGTTGTTTCTTTTTTTGGACCAAAAGATTTTGGTGAATAGTTTACATTCCATGGTTTCAAAACAAAAAGTTTGGCAACGTGTGTTGTGCCTAATAAATGTTGTTAGGCGCGATTTCATGATATAACATAATAGTGTTGCGAAATTACTGCAAAGCAAAGTTTTCTCAATTTAGCTATTGAAACTCTAAACTCAATCTTTCTCTTTCCACTTTCTACGTTTGATTGTTTGGAATCCTTTCTATGTATCACAACAGGTTTTTGGTAAATTATACTTCAGTTTTACCATTTTTGTGTGAATATGCACAGCAAACAATAAGAGCAAAGCAAATAAATTCTCATTAGATCTAAAAACAGAGCATAAGATAATTGCTATCCGGAATAGACAGTATGTGAGTATTTTAGTTATATAGCCATATTCTCTAGTTTTTCACAAAAGAAAAAACAAGCATGTTGCTTAAGTTATTTTTGATGTAAACTACTGATAATGATAGAGGAATTTCAAAAGATAAAACTTGTAATAACAAGAATTCTGCATTAATCACTTCCAAGAACACCATTTGTAATCAACTAATATAAAAGTATAGTTTATTTTATCTTTAAAAAATTGATCACTCTTATAGATTATGGTATATATCATAAGCTTTTAGTTGGTTTTACTTAGATACAATAATCTTTTACAGATTAATATTTCATATTTTGTGAAATAGTTTTCAATGAAATATAAACGATAAATCCCCGCCAATTCACGAATATATTTTCTTGCATTTATCAACTTACACACCTACCACAGCTCAGTTCTAAAAAGAGCAGTTTGAGAAAATATCCTCCAGAATGACAGAGAAAGAAGTCTTGTCTGTACAAGACTGCAAAATGCTAATTAAGAAGTATTTGCAAACAGAAGATTATGAAATTATTGAATATGAAGTAGTTCCTACAATATTAGATGGATACTTGAAAATTAAAATAAATGTATCCTGCAATGGAACCAAACAAGTGATAAAATTCGTTGGAAGAAAGTGTGATGTTATAATCAACCTTCTAAGAGAAAAATGTGTGTATCAGACGGTTTTTAAGAACTTTTACGCAACAGATATACATTTTGATACCGATTTTGTGCCAAAGTTTTACTTCACAACTAGAAATCTGATTGTTTATGAAGATTTTTTTGATCAAGAATTTGTTTTTGTTGACACTTTTGATTTTGATTTGATCAAAATAACTTTGAAAACTTTAGCCAAATTACATGCTGGAAGTGTTAGTTTTGAAGAAGTCAAGAGAACAAATGAAGAAATTTATCAGCTAGAAAACGAATTTAGAATCTTCAAAACAACTGAAGAAGTTCTAAAAGATTCTTCCTTTAAGGAAGCATTTAATGATTTAAAAAAACTGATTGTCTTATTTCCAAGCAGTAAATTGACTAGCGAAGAGCTTGAAGAACACCTCAATAATCTTTATAATGATGGAGTGGAAATTTCAAAATCAAAAAACAACTTTTATAAGGTTTTGTGTCATGGTTTTATGTGGAACAAAAGTGTTATATTTAGAAAACATAACGAGTGTAAACTTATAAATTTCGAATCAGTGCAGTATGGTCCTCCAATTTTAGACGTGTTACAATTTATTTATATGAATACTACAGCTGAAGTTCGAAAGTATTATTTTCATGATTTATTGGAATTGTATTACAACTCATTAAAATTTGAGTTGCAAAACAGAGGTTTAGATATAAGCAAAATAATGCCTCTAAAAGAAGATTTTGAAGTATCAGTTCATTATTTTTTACCATTGGTAAAACTCCAAATTGCTTGCTTTCGGTTAATTTTAAATAAAGATCAACTCATCGATAAGAATTTTAATGAGAATTTCCAGGAACTAATGATCGAATCCATACAAGAATTGAGTGATATAATAATGCATTCTAAGATAACAATAGAAGATTGCTTCAAGATAGTTGAAAATAAAATTGGGACAACTGCTTATGAATTAATTGATTATAAATTGATACCTGTGGAAAGAAATCTGGACAATTGTGAAAATCACAATAAACTAAAAATTGATATTTTAATAAACAATAAAATAAAAACGTTACATTTACTTGCTAAATTCATTCCTGAAGATAGCACAGCTTTAATTGAAGATTTTGATAAAAATAATAAACGTGAATGTTATTTCAGTCGATATAATGATGTTGTAATTCTTGACGATTATGACACGGAAAGGTGAGAAAAACAGAAAAGTTAAAGAGAGAAGAAGTAGTTTGAAGTCTAATGAAAAATCATTTCGTTTTAATGTACTTTGGATATATCGGAAACAAGCAAACAAACAAAAGATCTTCTTTCAAAAGGCAGTCGAAATTCTCATATTGTTTAAGGAAGTCTCCATTGGATTGTCACAGGAATATGACTCACGAGAAAAAAAAGAAATAAAATTACGCATCTGGTTGCTTTAATGCGTATATTAAAGTAAAACAGAGAGTTCACTTACATAACCTCACTTTATTAATTTATGATTTTTTAATACAATACCATTTTAATTTTTTAAATTTTCATTTCTAATTATTTTTATACGTAGGTCATTATTTAACGAAAGTTCAAAACTGTGTAGAAAGCCTTAGTGGTTCTTGTAAATTATAATTTATGTTAATATTATATAATAAAAATTAATATTGTGTAAATTTGCGTTTGTTTGAATACAGGCATTATCATAGTAATTACGAGATAATGTTTTCTATGTTTAAACAAGTTATAGATTAAGGATTACTTGGAATTCCTGCGTTCAATGACATTTCAGTTTTAGCGATAACTTCCCAATATTGATTGGTGTTATGTTTAATATTGGTTGAAAGATAAGTCGAACATGGGATTATTAACTTTATTGCTTAAAAAGAACTTTGCGAATAATGATGTAATCTAATACCACTGGTTAAAAAACAGTTTTGTTTAATACAGTTACATAAGTTCTACAAGTCATATGCAACAAAATGTAGTTAATATGGCAATGGCCATTATATATTTTATAGTTCTTTCTATTGTTCTATGTAGCGTGCCAAAATTTCTAAGATGTAATTTATTTTACTTATATGTTTTGAAGCTTAAGGACTATTTGTTTGCTGCCTTTGGAATTCCATTATTGACATACAATGAAATTCTGTTCTATTCAGAAGAATTACTCAAGAAGTCTTCCGTCTTCTTAGTAAGTAGCTCTCAAAATCTTTGTTTGTTGCCATATAAACCAGCAATAAAAGGATTTCAAATAAAAACGGAACCAATCTCTTTATCATTTTCCTTCTCTTTGAATTTCTTCTTAATCCATTATGACGTTCTTAAAGTATATCTAATTCACTTCAACGTTGAATTATTGAGTTTCATTATTAATAGCACGGTTAGAGGCCTTTTTCCATAGACTTAGAGTTCGTTTATGAAACCCAAATTAAAGCTTAATTGAAATAAAATTTAATTCGACGTTGTTGCTCCGATACAGCGAAATTCTGACCAATCAGATAATCAAAATTGACATTTAATTACATTTTAATCTCAATTATATAATAAACTGGCTCTTAGATATCTTGCTGCTAAACAGCTTTGAGCAAGCCATAACACAGAAAATAATATTGACAGTCTTTTATAATTGAAAACCCCATCGAGATTCTGATCAAAGATTGCCATACATTCAATAGATCATATCGGTCTAGGTCAATACTTCTGGTTTGAGTTTTGATATAGATACTATTTACTAGGTAAATATGACAATTAAGCAAATTTTTAATTTACAGCTTTTCTCTTTCAAACAAATCTGTAAAAACAGAGAAATCACTCTGCTCAGAGAAAGGTATATTGCTGCGAAAACAGCCAATTTTGCAGCAGGGATTAGTATCTGAACAGGCTACAAATTGAAAAATGTTTTAAAACATACCAAGAGCTATAAGCTAATTATAAGATTCCTCTAAGCAGAATCTTTGTTGTTGTTGAATTTGGCCTTTCAAGAGGGAAAAGGCTACAGAAATGTTCACTACAAGTAGAAAACAAATGGAAAGCCGAACACCCAGGTTTCTTCTTTTATATTTTATAGACTGACTAGCTCTCAACTAGAACAGTATATCAAAAACAAGCATAGCTCAAAAATCAAGCCAGATGGCTACCAACCTTTTTCTTAAATGGGGGAAACATTTCAAATCACACGCTAATGATAGTAGGAATTAAAAACTTAGTGACAAGAAAAGATGGAATTATTTTTCTCTAACTGGCGCTTTACTACACACATCGAATTCAGCCAATTGAAGTTCATTTCTATGGGTCGTCAAAGATGTGATTATTTCAATCGGGCGATATTTAAATAAATGAAAATTGCTCAGGTCATGTTGTCACTCACACCTTTTCAAATTGATGTAATGAATTTAGAAACACTGGAATCTGAGCCATGAGTCGCAATATCTCTCCCAATAATGCATGACGCATATGTAGCACCAATAGGATGTTCCAGACATTGAGTCTTATATTCAGAGTGTCACCCCAGAACCCATGCCATCGATTGCAGATCAAACAAAACTGTATAGTTCTAACAAAGAAAATGTTGGTTTCTTTCAATAGGTACTGCTTAAGTACCCCAACTGACATTTTATTACCTGATCCGCGTGGAAGATTGCTAAGTGACCAAGGAAAAGAAACGCCAAAAGATCGACAGCAAAACCTCTATCCCCAATATGGAAAAACCAGCTGGAAAACGGAAGAGAAGAGTTCAAAAAACTTGATTAATTGAAATCGCAGCAACAAAAATTCTGATTATCACATCAATGATTTTACAGACGATAGTCAATGCCCATGAATTTATGTCAACAAATGTTAATTTCAGTATGTAAAGACGTGGCCATTTGGACAATAAATAGTAAAATGATCAATGCACTAATTTTGTCACTCAGGTTTTAAGAAAGAGTCTGTATTTCAGGCCTTGCATTGAAGTCATAGATCAGTTCTTGTTTTATGTTTATAGAGGGTCACTGGAAGTTACTTTCTGATGTATAAAAAGGGAAGAATTCGTCAAGAATCAGTGCAAAATCACTTTATTTGAATTATTTTCACGGCAGTTTCTGTTTGTCTTTTTCTCAAGATTAGATTAGGCCCCAGAACAGCTTTAAGGGTCTCTTAGTGACACGAGTGTTGTTGCTTGTATATGGACGTTGCTGGAGAAAAATTAGAAAGCTTTAAAATCAACTGTGACAACTAAACTGTATACCACTGGTCAACTGATCAATTTACTTACGACAATTATAATTTCTAATTATAAGCAGAAATCAATTTGTCTTCAAGGTTAGGAGGCAAAGAGTTCACAGAAAAACACAAAACAAAAATAATTGCTGCTCCTGTAATCTGTTAAAAAACAGTTTATTGCACCAGCTACCAGATTTACTAAATGAATTCTTTTGAGACACATATGCAGTTACTTTTTTTGAAAAGAAAGTTGGTTTGTAGTCACTTTTCTAGAAGTAATCTCGAATAGAAGGTTTGGTGTGTTAAGCAATAGGTAGGCAATACTTTTGGAATAAATTCTTTGGCCAAATATAAAACCAAATGTCTTGGTAAAACGTTTTTGAAATACTGAATGTTAAAGCTCTGTTAAATGTTTCTTGTATTTCCAATATCATCAGATTAACGCATAATACTGAAATAAGACTTTTTGCGTTGTTATCAAAAGCGTTTTATTGATTCTAGAATTTTCTCTCAATTGCCTATATTTATACAGAGGCAGAGATATTATAAGGGGGAGGATTCCCTTTGGGTATATGTTTGTTAAGATATGTATGAACTTTAAATGATCATGTTAGGAAGAAAATACTTGATAGCACAAGCTTTTGCTTTATTTATCTTATACAGAAATTGATATAATAGAACCTTGTCTCTAGCAGTACAGAGTGCAAACTTTTATAACAACAGATAGCTAAGCTTTACAATCAGACTGTAAGCTACGGATAAATGTGCTTGCCAAATCAAGTAGGATACAAGTAGGTCAAAAGTCGAAAAGTTAACTAAGAACATGCCAAAGTCTTCATGACCACACCTTCACTGGTTTCCACAAGTAACTCTGAACAATAGCTACAGATGTACAGATTGTAAAAATTTTCGTCGGCATTGTGTGTCAAAAAGTGAATTGAACATAGAAATTAGAGAAAATAAGAAGATTGCAATTCTGAAGATAAGTTGTAAATATGACTTTATAGGGAAGCATTGTATATCCACGGAAAATTTTTAATTTCAGTGAGATTTCCAAGATACTGTGTCGAATACTAACAATTAAAACTTTCTCTAGTACCTATAATTAAAATTTTATTTAGTATTACATTTCCGTTATCTAAATTTTTTGGTAATTTGTAAATATTTTAAACAAAATCAATCGATTGATAATTACTAATCTTTGAACTATAGATCTGCGTTTCCATTTTTAATAAGTATTTTTCCAACCAAACAAACAAACTATTTCTGGGAAAGAAATTGACTACATTGGATATAAAAATATAACTCTTGCAAGGTATTTTTATTTTTTTGCAACAAAAAAATGAAAATGAATACAAATATAAAAATTGCAAAATTGTGATATTAAGTTTTGTAAGTGTAATTAGCTATTATTTTCATGCTACCCCCCCGTAATAAAACAACACCATACGTTACTGTTAATAGTTTTTTCAAATTCCAACTGTTTTTAAATTTTCTAGATGTTGTTTGATATGGCTTATACAATATTACATTTCAATAATGTAAACATGTGTTATTAAAGCACAGGTTGTATCGACCAATTCAAATTAAACGTAATCGCTCTCTTAAATCAATGTTTGGACTATCGATTAATTTGCTATTTAATAAACAACCATAGGTGTTTAAAAATATTTATTTTACAGTTTACATACAGTTTACGTTAATACATACATACTAGAATTGCAAATCTACTATTTATTTTTCAATTTAAAATTTTTTAATCTAGGAAATCTGCGTTTTCACATATTTCTCGTAGGTCGGTAATACACTCTCTCATTTTCTCTTTGTAAACAGGATCAGCTTCACAGATTTTCTTGATAAAAGGGCTTCGGTCCTCAAATAAGATTTTTTTGGCGTATTCTTGATCACTAAATAATTCTTCCATTTGTTCGGAGCTTAATATAATATTTTGGAAGTGTTCGACACATTGTATGATGGCGTATTCTTTTAAATCTTCACAGCTCATCATAAATTCTTCATATGGCAGAACTTTATTTGTATCAATTCCAAATTGATTGAATACTTTAGAAATTTCTGAATGATAATAATTTAAAATTTCTTTCATATATTTAGATCTAAATTGACGATCAGTTGATAAATATAAAAAACCCATTAAGTCATGTGCAGGAGGATTGTACCTAGTTGTTTGGAAATCGACAAATATGCAGTCAATTGGGAGATTATTTTCGTATTTAATTAAAATATTATTTGACCAAAGATCTCCATGACAAATAGTGTTACGATATTTTTTTGATGGTTTCACGTTTTCGATCATTCTATATATTGTTTTGGTCGCGCGTTTTTTAAATAATTCTTGATTCATTCTTGAGTTTGGATCCGGAAATAAATCTATCTGAGTTAGAGTTCCTTTTATTGTAGCTTCCATTGCGTCCATGCAAGCTTTGGTATCTCTATAAAATCCTTCTACAAGTTCTTTTTCGTAATAATCACCTAACCTGTAAGTAGTTCCTGTTAGGTCACTCAGCTTTTCCTCAACGATTAGAGAACTTGCGCTAAGTTTTGCAAGTCTATTTATTATAAGTAGCACAGTTTCGTAATTATAAGATATCCTTGAACTTAGAGTTATATAGCCCTTCAAAGTATAATCATCAAATACTAACACGTCATTCAATAAAGCCAAATAACATTTTGGAACACAATCTTGAACACAAGTTATACTATTTGAAATCATCTTAGGAATAATATCCATGAAGAATTTCATTTCCTTGTAAAATAAACTAGAACTTACAACGAAATTCTTCTGCCCTTTCTCTTTTGGGATGCTTTTAACAAAGAAACTCAAATTTCTAATTTTGTTATCCAGTTTTATTTTAACTTTTAAATTTGAATGGTCACCTAAAAATCCGCACCTTTCGTTAAAAGGAACTATTTGATAATCGATTAAATCGTATTTAAACGTTTCAAGTTTATTTCTCACTATTTTCTGACACTCTTCAATTGTAATTTTTTGATGAGTAAAGAGATCTTCTAGATCTTCAAGTAGAGCAGTCATTAAATCCCTATAATCTTTAGTTTTCTCAAATTCTTTGAGAATAAATTCTGAACGATCATTAAAAGTTACATAAGCATACAACTGAGGATCATTAGTTATTTCTTTATAACTTTCTTTACTTATCGCAGATAGGGATTTATAAATAGCTTTTGTCAATTTAATTAATGGAAAAACCGCTTTTATACTTAAATCAAATTCATCCTTACTTAAAATATTTTCAACTTCATATCCAAATTTCTCAAGTTCAACTCTTAATGATTCATAATAATATTCCAAAAGATAATCGAAATATTCTTGGCGTATTTCTTTCGACGTTGTTTGATAAATCATAAACAAAACATCATGTGCGGGTGGATTATAACGTTGCAATTGAAAATCGAAAATTTTGCTACTTACAGGAATACCATTTTCATATTTAAACATAACGTTTTTGGTCCATAAATCTCCATTGCACCAAACATTTCTAAATTGTTGGCTAGGTTTGACATCTTCAAAAGCTTGCGCGAATAAATCTTTTAATTTATTTTTAAAATCAGATGCTGATAAGGTTTTCTTTGGAACTACATCAACGAGTGCACAAACACCTCTCAAACTGCTTCGAAGGTATTGAAACCCCAAATATTCTTCTTTGTTATAATACAAAGCCTCATTAAACGATTCACCGTAGTCTTCAATTAGACTGTATTGCCTACCTAATTTTTTCGATTTAACTTCTTCAAACAAAAAACTAGCCGCGTGGAATCTTGCGATAGCATCTAAGGATAATTTCAAATGTTCTAGATCCAAGTTCAAGGGTCCATCCCACATCTTGTAACCACTTTCTGTTAAATCTTCAAAAATAATAAATTCATCCCCACGAGAATAATAATATCTAGGTACAAAACTTGTATCAAAATCAGGAAATTGATTTTTGATGTCTTGTAAAAATTTGTAACAACTTATTTCTTTATTGAACATTTTACCATCTTTAGCAAATGCAACTATAGCGTCTTGTTCTACCAAAAGGGTTTTTGCAAAAAATCTTAATTCACCTTTAAGACCATTTTCCACATTTATTTTCAATAATAAATGATTGCTCATAAATCCATTTACTTCGTCAGAAATAGGTCGCAGAGAAAAACCTTTAAATTTATATTTTCTCTCATCGGTATAATAATTAGCAAGAATTTGTTTACAGTCATTTTCGGTAATTGTTACCATATTTTTTAATATAATATTGTTTGCATGCACTTATACACTGGAGCACCACGTGAAATGATTTGCTTTTGGTTACTAAATGAATTTAAATCTTTATAAATGGATAAATTATCTGACGTCACTCGCATTATTACAATAGATGTTGTTTTATTTAGAACAATCAATGTTCAAATAAAGAATTGTTTTAAAAATAAAATAAGTCATTCACGAGGTGTTAGACGGGAAAATTTAAAAATCTAGAAATTTATTACTTATTTCAGACAATAATATGTTAGTGTTTACTGAAAGGGATAAATATAACCTGTTTGCAAATAAAACAATATAATACGCATTTTATATGATGCAGTAACGACTAAAATATTATAATAATGTGATTATTATTCATGCGGTTTAAAAATAAAAAACCAAGCAAAAATGGAATTCATACATGTCTGGAAAATGTTTATTCAGACTTATGGAAATATGTTAAAACTTTATAAATTTATTAATAAGCTTGTCGTAGAAACATAAATTTACAAATAAATCAAAATACCTTACTATTCTTTACTTCCAACAACACCATATATGGTTACTTTGGTCAAGTAAACCACCTCAGTGAATTATTTCCTTAATTATTTAGTAAAGTTTTATTTTTAAAAACTACAGTCGAACTTCAATCACTCGAACTCAAAAGGACGAAGAAAACATGTCCAACTATCAAAAGTTTAACTAATCAAGATATTTTTACATAAATATATGTATACTGAGAAACAAAATAAATGAGACCTTCTCTTCTATTGGCGTGAAAAAAACAACCCATTGTACAATTGTTTTGAGTGAATAAGGTGATCATTAAGTAACCTTTGGTTACCTGTGAGGAAAGCTTTTATTATTTTATTTACTCAAAATAATTGTACAGTTGAACAGGGTAACTGATTTATTTTGACGCTTAGTTTACATCGGTCGTTTGCTATAAGTCCGCACAAGCGAGATTCAAGTTATTGAAGTTTGGGTTTCAACAAAAGTAGAAGCACTTCTATCTCTTATTACATAAAGCAACTTGTTAAGGAAATGTAATACTTGAATCAATTTACAAATAAAATCAAAAATATATGTAAAAATCAAAATATAATAATCCACTCTGTATAGTAATAAAACCCATAGTATCAAATAAGAACTGATCCTGTTCTCTTAAGTTGCAATTATAAATGCAGGGTGTTCTATTTAGTAAAATTGAGATAAATCACGACTTTTGAGAGTTTTAGAAAACACTACAGTTAAAAGTTGAATAGTACAGACAGTTAGGTGTTTAGACCCATATAATGTTATACTGTTGTAGTCAGCAAAAAGTCTGAAGTAAAAAATCGAGACATATAGATATTCAACTTAAAACATTTTATAGAGCACTCTGTATACATGAAATTATCTGTTAACGCAGAGATGTCCTGTATAATATTTTTAGGTATTTCCATACCTAACCTACAGATCGTTGTATAAAAGTAGCTATAGTAAAAGCACAACTAACATACCTTTCTGCACCATAATTTATCTGCACGTTTAAATCTACTGAAGCTAAATAGAAAGGTCTAGTAAATATTGAGTTAAACGTAATTCTTAACATATCAGATCATCAGAGAAAATTGCAAATCATAATAAACCTAATTGCAGAATAAAAGCAGACAAACTAAGCAGAGGCAAAATAAGATGGTAGAAAAATAAAGAGAAAAGATGCCCATAAAAAAATATTCATAGTGTTTTAGAAGTTTGGCAACAAGAAATACTCACAGCAAAAAATAAACAAGTGATACAATCAGAGAAATGTGAAAGCAACAGTTCAAAAATTTATTTCAATAAAAAATTCCACTGGCCTGCAAGAAAAGAACTTGTTAGCAAGTAAGATAAGATGCTAGAGCAAAGGTCGTTGTTCTTAGAAGAAATCCGAAATATATTTGCCAAATTCCTTTCTCCAAACAAATGAACAATAATAAACAGTATACATAAAAGTCATATTTGAATAAATAAATACTTACTAAAAGTCATTTTGCTAGCAATACATCACACTTATCTGAAAGACCAGAAGTTTAAAGGAAATTGATACTAACCATGTATCATAGTGTTGCAAGTTGTTTTGTAAGATATTGACCAAAAAAAGGTACTTCACTGACTCTGCATGGTAGATGCCTTGAAAGTAACACAGCAAGGATAAATTAAAATATTCAAAGCAACAAACGTTGTCCTTCATTACATTTGCTCTTTGGATAGGTTTCGGATAGTTGCCCAAAAGCCCATAAAAAGAATCATTCTTACGTGATCTGCCCATACATAGAATGCTTAAAATTTCTCATTACCGTACATTCGATGCATAAACAAAGATATTTAAAAAATCAACAAAAAGGCAAAAAGAAAAAAAGTGTAGCCGTGACGCAGTTAGTTTTGTCCCAAAACTACTGACAGAACGGTTCAGGCCTGATATCCAGTTAAAGATTACATTACATTACTACGGTCATTTCTTTCTTAGAAACCACAGAGATATACTCTGCTCAGAATATTACTCTAGATGGAAATGTTCTTGGTACTTATTATTTTCCTGGAAGCAGCAGAGCATAAGACTCAGTTAACCAATAGCATAAACACGTTTCCAAAAGCTGATAATACTGGTATCTACTTTAATGTGGATAAATGAAAAAAAGCCGGCAAGTAAGTAAACGCTGCCGATTTAAAGAAGTGTTAGAATTAATTATTTAGATGATTAGACCAGAGTAGAATAAAGTAAAATCAAATATATTTAGTTTTAATCGAGCACAAAATAACACACACGACAGTTTTATATTATGTCAAATTAAAAATTGTTTTACATACTGTTACCCACTAGATAATTATAAATTTTCTCAACACTCCCCTAAATTTATAATTATTCATTTGAGTGAACAATAAACACAATATTGTTAATGTTTTACAAAAAAATCAAAAAGGAATTATACATTATACATAAATCAAAGAAGTATTATGCAATTCAGCAGGAGTTTCAAAATCATTAAAAAAAACAAACATTAAAATTACAATTCTACAATGCTCATAATTTTATTTACATTTGCTTCAAAATGACTCGGATTAGGTTTAGTAAAAATATCTGCTATTTGCATTTCAGAAGGACAATATTTTACATTAATATTCTTTTCATTTAGATTTTCAGTTACAAACTTAAATCTCGTATCTATATGTTTTGACCTTTTGAAACTGCTATTATTTTTGAGCAATTTAATCGCACTTTGGTTATCAAT
>VTPC01091064.1:0-87420 GCA_011009095.1 Ignelater luminosus | reverse complement strand
TTAATTGTTTTTAATTTTTAACACTTCCGAACCACTTTTATAATTTTCTTTAAAGTTTATAACAACCACGGATCTGCTACCATGTTAGAATTAATTATTTAGATGATTAGACCAGAGTAGAATAAAGTAAAATCAAATATATTTAGTTTTAATCGAGCACAAAATAACACACACGACAGTTTTATATTATGTCAAATTAAAAATTGTTTTACATACTGTTATCCACTAGATAATTATAAATTTTCTGAACAAGAAGTTCTAAACAAATTGAAAAGACTGCTTACCTTCCAAATGGAAACTTCCTGATAAAATGTTTATTCTTCAAGGGATATTTGTCTACTTAAAGATACATTAAGAAACTTAAGAAGTCCAAATCTCTAAAGTTAGATTCAATACAAGCAAGATCAGAAAACTCACGACCGGTGTTTTGGTTCTAGATTCAAGATTTCTGTTTATTTTTTTTGTTAAGATCAAAAGCTTTTTCATTGCGCTCACGTTGTCGTACTAACTGCTCTTGAATACAAGCGTTGTCACATCTGCACCCTATATTTATATTATCCCCAGCTGCGTTCAATGTGTAAAATTCTTGCTTTTAAATATTTATTTAATTTAGGAAAAATCAACAGAAATTAGACAATCTCAAAAAGCTATTTCCTGCTTTTTACCCATTTAAACAATATTGTACCATAGTGATTGTAGTGTAGTGAGACCTATCAGCGTCATAACCACTGCTTTTGGAGTTGCAATTTTCAATACACATACAGTCTATAACTTTTCTCGTTTAAGAATTGTTAGAAAAATTTTCAATGTGCTTCCATATAAAATTTCTAAGAATTGATTGATGTGACATTTGCACAAAACTGTTTAAGGACTAGACCAATATGCAGGATCACTGAGAAAAAAAATTGCTTTCATATCGATAGGTAGAATCTAATCTTCCTAAAACATGGTCCAAACGGTGATAGAGTACAGAGCATTTTTGGAAAAAGTTGTGTTGCATTGCCCTACTCCTTTGCCCATAACAAATGAACTTCAGGTAATGGTAGATACAGTACAGTAAAAAATCTTATTTTAATATTGCATGTGGTGTCTAATCTTGGCTCAGGAATTTAAAAATTAAAATAGTTTCTTTTTTAAAAAGTGTGACCTTTTAACAAAACAACAATACGGTCAACATAAAGCTAGAGACATTTTACTTTTCTTACACTATTTTAGAACAAAAGTTATACAAAACAACAGAAAACAAGATTTCCTTTAAAGAATCGAAGCGTATCAAACACTCAAGTTGGTAATAAAGAAATCGAACATAAGTTAGATTTATTTTTTATATGAAATCAGAAGTTTCAGGATAAGATATAAAAATAAAAATGAAAAACTCTTATAATGTAAATTCATAATGATAAACTTTTAAAGGAATTTGGAACTTTGTATGCTCATTTATGGATCAGCAACATTCAAACGAAAAACCTACCGACTGTAAATTTTCAGCTTAGTAGATTAGTAGATGATAAATTAGATTTGTATAGTTTATGTCAAGGTTTTCATAAAAAAAATGTATAAATACATTTATTCTTTAAAGTTTAGATGATTTTTACGAAAAGCATTGAATAGATGTGGCATTACAAGCTTTTGGTCAGACTTCTTTATACTGTCAGCTGGCTTTAACAAATCCATATACTTATTTGTAAAAGTATATCTGTCATCGAACAATCAGCTCAAGATATTCTTTATAGAGATCGAAGAACTTTTATATCTGATATGGCTAAAGGAGACTCGCTTTTCAGGAAACGCACACCTGAATTCATCCTAGATTCAGAAAGGTTGTATAAAATACTTAAAAACTTTATTTATATCAAATTTCTTTATTAGTCTTTTTTATCTAGAATTTTATCCGCTTAATCATACCAATTCTACTGATACTAACTAATAATGTTTATTCCATCTTAGTAAAGATTAAGTAAACAGTATATGCATAATGGAAAAAATCAAATCCTAAAAAAGTGAATGCCCTTCTTTAAATTTCATTTCCAATTTCAGTTCAATAAAAAACAGGATATTTTTAAAATGATTCTTAAATGTTGTTAAAAATGATTTTTCCTTTATTCGAAACAGACTTGAAACGAATTAGATGAGCACGTGTTTATGGTACAAAGAAACTATCCATAGCAACGGTAAAAGAGTTTTTCTCTAAACTGTAATAATATATTTTTATTTAATCTTTTTCAGATTTTTTATAACATACTTATATCTAACGTATTTAATAACGTAATAAAACATCAGAATAAGTGTAACAAATTTCCCATGCTATACAAGGTGTTCCGTTTAACATCTTGTACTTGACAATATAAAAACCATTAAAGCCATTAGAATGAAATTTAATGAAGTAATATAATCCAATGCAACGTCTAGATTACCAAGCTGAAATTAGAATATTTATTAAAACAGCCTGTTAAAACAGAAACCATCTTCATTTGTTAAATAAAACCACTAATTCTTTATTGTTTAAATCGACTGCCCCTGAGGTTCTTAAAGAAAAAAAGGTTGAAAGTTCAAGACAGGTACTATTGATATTAAATTAAATCTGTTTGTATGCTCTCTTAAAATACAATAACGGTTACCGAGTGTTCTGCTATATGAAACTGAGAAAAACTGTGATTTGTATTTCTTGTTAATCTAGATAATAATTTTTTTAAAAACCAGTCAGACTTAGAGAAAAATTACAAGAATAAGAAAAAGTACTACAAAAGCCCAAAGTTCTAGGTTTACAAAACATTAAAATTGCGAGTAGGAAAAAAAGTGGTGTCGCACTGAAATTAAACATCCTGTATCTGGATTTTGCTCAAACTCACCGTATAGATTACACTAGCAGGGAAGAAATATCTATATTTAATAAAACAAGCCGTTCTACAAATATTTCAAATAAACTGTATTTTTTTCACGATTTTGTCAAAAACGGAACTAACGCCGCGCCGCGTCCGCTATAAATCACTGAGATGTACTATAAGTAAATCACATTTGTAATGTAAGGTGTTTTAACAATCTATGGACTAAAAAAATATCAAAAATGTTACTGAGAAAGATAAATATTTTCAACTATACAAAGTGTTTCATAAAAGCATGTCTTACTTAATTTTTTGGTCGATTGTTGATTACAACAAAATAGTACTATAAAATTCTAAAACTGTTTCGACGTTATTTAATTTTTTCTAGTTTTTCCAGATTCTTCAGCTCAACCTGGTGTTAATAGAAGGAGTTTTAGATGAGGTGCTAAGAAACTTTCATTTGCAAAATCTGTCCTATGTATTGTATACCTAGTGGCCTAAGCAATGGAACTTTGGAAGAGAGGTTTTTAAACAATTTGGGCACCACCAATCGTCTTCTGTTTTTTTGTCAGGTACTAATGTATCTCGGGAACGACTAATTCTAAGCAGTTAATGTTTTCTTACCGTATGGTTGTTAAGAGTTTATAGCAATCACATGCATAATATAATAAGCTTAGAAATGTAAATTCTTGCATGTGGCAATCTATTACAAAAACGACTTGTTTAGAATCAACATAAATCAAGAATCATTGTGTTACGATTACCAGCGCCGGCGCTACCGATAATGAAGAACGTGCATTTGCAGTGCGGAAAATTTTTAATCCAGAACATGAGAAGAAACTGAATTTTCAATAAAACTTAATTTTTGAATTTGGCAAGTTTCTTCAAGAAATTTCAGTTACACAATTGTTACTTTCTCAATGTCGATGCAATCCTTGATTTTTGAGGTGACTGCCTCAGGTACCAATTTTACAGAGACACCTAATAAAAAACGCATTAAAGCTTTACCACCAAATGGCACTTCATTCTAGTCATTAGAATTAATACCTTATATATTTTCTTTATATTTTGATGTCAAAACTGGAGCATAAGAGTGTCTACTCAAAAAGTCAATGGTTCCGACGCGACGGTTGGTTGCAAAACGAGATTTGTTTTAATGTTTCTCTTCATGAGGGGCGGTATTTCAGATATTCGCTTCATCTCATTTTTCTTTGCACCAAACCTACTCTACTGCAATGAGATGTGAGGCTTTTGGAATCAATGAATTAAAAAATACATAAACTCTTCTTCCAAATTTTTTGGTTTATTTGTTATTAGAGAGTCGTTTCAAATGGAAATTTCTAAAGGAAGCTCCGTCTTGCTTGAACTTTCGTAACTATCGCATTGTATATATGTGCATCACTTCTAAACTTTAACTCTCTGTGCTAAGTTTGAACAAGTATTTTAATTCACAACTAAAAAGTAATACTTATTGATCTACTGAACATTGTTAAAAGGGGTGTCTCATAATTCAAAGCTTGCGTTCACACATTTTATTGTATGTGGTCTCCTTATTAATAGGTGTGTATGAGGGTTGCTATTTATGTATCAGAAATAAACAATAAAAACAAATAGTTATCATTGAAAATGGTTTTATTGTTTTTCAAAATATTCTCTGCGATGATCGATACACTTTTGCATACATGTGGATTGGTTCACAAAAGGGAAAGGGAACAAAAAGAAATCATTGGGTGCCAAATCAAGACTGTACGGCTGATGACCCATCAATTCGAGGTTTTGTCCGGTCAAATATTGGATGTTTGGGCCGATGTGTGGGAGCTGGCATTGTCGTGGTGAAGAATGATCCTGCGTAGCTGGTTGTTTCTTCTTATTTTCTCAAAGACTTCTAGCAAACAAATGGTTGTGTACCATTCTCCAGTCACACTGTAGTCACATGTCCATGTATCCCAAAAAACAGGCAACCATTTGCTTTGAAGTGCTTCTTGCGTGAACAACTTCTGTTGGGTTCAGCTCAACTTGGAAGACCCATACAGTCGACTGCTGTTTACTTTTGGGCTTATACGCATAGTTTCAAGATTCGTCACCTGTGTAGATGTTATACATGGCTTTTGACGCACCACGATTGAATTGTTTGAGTATTCCTTTGCACCAATCGATGCGAGCGCTTTTTTTTGAGCAATTATCAAATTATGCAAAATCCAACACAAACAAATTTTTTTGACGGCTAAATGTTCATGTAAAATCTTGTGTATGCTTGTCATATTAATGCCCAGAGATGCCTCAACCTCACGGTATGTCACATAACGATATTGCATTATCAGTTCGCGCACAGCATCGATGTTGTTTGGCACAACCACCGATTTTAGACGACCTTCTTTAAATTCGTCCGTGAGAAAACGACGGCCACGATTGAATTCACTAAACTAGTGATATGCAGTGATTTTAAAGAGTGCTTCATCACCAAAAGTCGAAGTGAGTTGATCGAAGCACTGTTGCTGAGATAATCCACGTCGAAAGTCGTAGTAAATCATCGCTCGAGAATTTTCACGAGCTAATTCCATTTTTTGACTAAGACGAAATTTTCAAGTAACTGTAAATAACACAAAGAGCGTCCGTATGACAAAACGTTCTGGGTACAAATACGTCAAAAATGGCAAACTTTACGATTGATGTGTCAGATGGCCAATTCCGAGTACATAAATAACAACCCTTCATCGTAAATCTTTTCTTGCAAATTTTTTACCTTCATACCAAAAATTCTGCTTGAATATACTCTTCATTAGTCAGAACCATTTAAAATCGTCAGTAAGTACTGTAACCACTGGTTCCCGAGCTTTCTGTCAAAAAAAAACCCAGAAGCTGAATCCGAGTCTTACTTTTTTTTTCAAGACGATCCGTTCCGAAATGCAGATATCTCGCAAAAAGAAACAAAAAAGTTCGCTGCGGAACTTCCTGTTCCAAAATGTTTCCTGTACAAAGCCTTTGACAAAAAGCAATAATCTCTTATTATAGCAATTTCAATATTTCTCTATTTTTACTGAACATCCGCGAACTGTACGGTAACATGGGGAGAGGCGGTGTGGCCAACTGCCCAATCGCCAGTCAAGGTGGATATATTCAAATACCTACCACCTCAACTTCTGTATGTTTTATAACAATTAAATGCATTTGCTAAAAGCATAGTTGCCTATTCGGTACCACAGCTTACAAAAAACAGGTTTTGAAAATAAGACTAAAAGTCTTTGACTTTGTATTGCAAACAGGCTACTGCTTTATGATAGGATATCAGATAAAAGCTGTTTCTGTGCTTATCCCTAAATCGTAACAACAAATTGCATTTTCTATTTGGAAAGATCAGAAGAAGTAACAATTAGTGTTTTTTGATCACCCTTTATAATAAAGTACCCAGATAAAACTTCAATAATGCCTTTTGAAAAGCAAAATTCAAAGTCTACTCTTATAAAAGTAAAACAACAAAAACTGTTTTTATTAATATCAAGGAGAGTTGAGAAACTGGGCAAGAAATGGAATCAACAGACTAGCTTAAAGTCAGACAGTGTCGCAGTATATAGAGAGTTTTATTCAACAAGAAAGTAGTTTTCAGACATAAACATAATTGTTCTGTACAAATTTTCCTGTGAAATTGTGCAATACTTCTACGGATAACGACGTTATCTATCGTCTACAGATTTTCAAAATACCCTGAAAGAGCTTCTACGATACCTACCTAAGAAAATCAACTATTATTCTTTATGAAAAAGGAAACCTCTAATAATACGTAAACAAGTTTGTTTTGTTGTTGTAAATTTTTTCAAAATGATTTTTTCAATAACTTCGATAAAAATAGCAAATTATTATTTTCAGTTAGAAAGATGTGTTTGGATCTGGCAGAATAGACAGGAAAATAACCTCACTATGTAAAAGAAGGATGATGTAAACTAATCAATTTACTGAAGCTCAAGTACCAATAACGGACTATAACCTCAAACTTTAAGATTTATGAAATTTAATTCTATTTAGTCTGGCGTGGGAGTTGTTTAAAGTGGAGTTGTCAAAATACGGAGTACCGTGCGATCAAATGAAATAGATCCAACAAACTGTGCAATGGGGAAATTCCATAATTGGTTTTTCTGGATATTTTTGCAATGTAAGTTATTATACAATGATCAGAGTTATGCAATTTTAGAAAATTCCTTTTTATACAGCAGTATGCGCAAAATAAAATTTAGAATTTTGAAACGTACGAATGACCAATCAAAACGTATAATAAACGTGCCAACAAATTTCATTGCTTAATAGCTGACACTGATTCACAGTACAATGCAAGGTCATTGTGATTCTGTATTCTGATTGGTTAATGGAATCTATACTTTTACATTTTCAAACTGAAGACCTTATTTATACCACATATGAGCATGATGAGTTGTTTATGGTGATGCTCGTCACTGTATGAGAATTTGATGAACTTAAAATCAATGACAAGAATCTCAACGTTCCATTACATAGAATATTCCATTATTGATTTGCTGTTTGCGGCGAAGTGTAGCTCAACTCAAAAGAAATAACAGTGCTGAACTTATCAATTCAAAACACTTACACCTCGGGTTTCAGAAATAATCCCAAAGTGCATTATGATGGCATCGAAAATGGCAAAAGTCTTCTGTGATCAAACACGCAGAATTTAAAGGTTGGGGGAAAAGACGTTACCTTTAGAGACGTACTGATTCACACTTGATCAAATTCTAATCCATAGACGTCCATCACTAGAAGATTTAGCCGCTAGAAGACACGGAAAATTAACTCAAATTTAATTTGTAAGGCCCTTTTTCTCGATAACGAATTGTACATAGAAGACCATCATGGGTGTTGTTTAAACAAAAGTTTTCCGGTGAAAAACAAAAGACAGTTGCCCAATCTAGCCTTTTGGCAAAATGTCGAAAATGCCTAACATTGACTGGTAAATACGAGTGTGTGTCAAACAAGGTTGGTATAAGTGCAGTTTGATTCTCTTATGTTTTTTTTTCATTTTCACCATCCCGACATTTAGGAAGAGATGTGTTTTTTGGCATATTTCCGGAACGAGATTTTCTATCGAGATGGTCAATGGTACTTAATGACTTAAACATATAAGCGGGTACGGAAAATTAAATTTTGACCACCTTTGACTCATTGTAGTTGACCTTAGTAGGAGTCTTTTGCAAAATATCTCTCTCTACCTTGAAGGATCAGTCACTAAAAAGCTCTTAACTATACCCCATAAACAGCTAACTTGATTGTCAAATTTCTAAAAAACAGGAGAAACCCCACCGGTTTTAAGGTAGCGTAGTCAAATGATGTCTACTAATAGCATTTGACGCCTTGAACACGAATCCGAAAAAATATCCAAAAATCGATTGTTCAGAAGTTATAGATGAAAAACTTTATAACAATGTGAATAAATCATGTACTTAATTCACGTTACAAACTTTCATTTCAGAGAAAAATAGACTACTTTGGTCAGACAATGAATTACCTAACCGATAGTTTGTTTGAATTGCAATCAGGATAAAAAGGTAGTGATGACGTCAGACGCACGGAGTTCACTGTGGAAGATGATTATTGGAGATTATTTTTCATGTGCCTGATGTTAGAGTTATTACAGATATGAGTATAAAAATCTATTCATAAAGAAATTCTTGGTGTATTTTGCACACAGAATTCAAAAACTGGACAGAAATTTATTAGTTTATTATCTATAGATGTACATTATGTTTAACAATGTGCTACATAAGTAATTTGTTTCACTAGATTGCGCAATATTCTAAGTGCTATGCTATGCTGAGAATTTCTTTTGTTATCAAAAAGAAAAAAAGCTCAACAAATATTTCAGTTTCACTTAAATTCTTAATACCAAACTATTACTCATTGTTCAATTTTTATTTATTTGCTTGTTTGTTAAAATACCCTAAAAGAATAAATCATAGAATATTAAATAGTCACATAAATACGAATAAACAAACAAGATATGCATAAATAGATACCATGCAAAAAAGAAAAGACAAATCTAATTAAAACAAATAAAGAAGTCATTTATAAAAAAAATGATTATTAAATCATAAGATTTCAGGAACTATTGTTTTCAAAAGTAAATATAAACAAAACTTAAATCAGAAAATAAGTCACAATGACAAATCATCTGTATATAAAGGCGCTTGCTCTTTCGATTATTATTAGTGTCGAAGATGGTGTTCAAAGAAATTATTTTATCAGTAGAAGAGTGTCATACTCTTGTGAAGAGATATTTAAGATCCGACGAATTTCAAGTGTTAAAATATGAAGAAGAACCTTCTGAAGATTTTGAAAACTATTTTAAAATTAAAATCAAAACTTTGAATGGTGTTCAATCAGATTTGAGCTTCATTGGAAAAAAATTGGAAAAGAACGCAGAGAAAATATTTTCTCACGAAGTCCTGTACATGGATTGCAATTTTATTCCAAAATATTGTTATGGACAAGAAGATAAATTTATAATTTTTGAAGATTTTACCAAAGAAAATTTTATTCGGCCTCAAGAGATGGATATTGAGCATATAAAATTAACTTTGAAGAATTTGGCTGGATTGCACGCAAAAAGTGTTGAATTTGAAATGAAGAAATCTAAGAAACAAGGAAAATCTTATAAAATAATTGATGAAAATGATCAGTTTATAAATGATCCGCTAATGGAAAGCTTGTGGTTTCAAGAAGGTTTGAATAACTTAAATCTTCTAATTGATTTACTCCCAGAGAACCATTTGGATTCAAACAGAATCAAAACAAAGATTGCAGACATTTTCTATAAATTTCAAAATAGAAATTCTGGATTCAAACAAGTCTTATGTCATGGAAGCTTATGGAATAAAAATATTTTATTCAAGTACAACAACAATAAAAAGCCAACTGATTGTAAATTTATCAATTTTGAATATCAGCACTATAATTCCCCAGTGGTGGATGTTTTGCAATTTATATACATGAATACCAATCAGGAAAGTCGCAAAAAACATTTGCATGAACTTTTAGAATTTTATTATGAATGTCTCAAAAATCAACTTGAATCAATGGATTTGAAACCTGGAAAAATTATACCAAAAAATGAAGATTACGATGTTGCAATTCATTATTTTCTACCTTTAATTAAACTTCAGATGGCCTGTTTGCAACATAATAAATACTCTGAGAAATCAATTAGTAACTCTTCAAAACGATTTATAAAAGAATTTGAAACTAACGAATATTTAAGAAAAGCCCTGACTGAATCCATAATGGAATTAAAACATTTAGTGACTCATCCTGGGATAACACTAGAAGACTGTTTTAAAATAATTAAAAATAAAATCGAAACAACCGATTATCAGTTAATCGATTATAAAATTACTCCTTTGGGAAAAATTTCTGGCTACCTTGGTGATCATAATAAATTGAAAATCGAAATTATCGTTAACAATGAAAAAAGAGTTTTGAATCTCTTTGCAAAATTCATACCTAGAGGCCAAACAGCAGTTAGTATCGAACAAGATACGGATGCTTTCTACAAAGAAATGTTTTTCTATCAACAGTTCATACCTTTGATTAAAAATTATCGAATAGAACTTATTAATGAATGTGCGACTCCATGCTATTTTGCAAGGTATAAAGATGTGATGGTTTTTGATGATTTAGAAATTCAAAACTTTATTAGTTTAGAACCTAGAAAGCCTATTAGTTTTGAATTTGCTAAAATGATCATTAGAAAATTGGCTAAATTTCATGCGTCGAGTATAATACTTGAAGAAAAGCTGGGTGAAGTAACAAACACTAAATACAGTTTAATTAATGATTTTGCTAAAGAATTACAAGAATCGTTAGCCACAGAAAAGGAGAATCATCAGGGTGGTCAATGCATGAAAACTGGAATTAACGCAGTAGAACACATGATGGAATTGTTTCCCGATCCGAATAATAATCCTTCAGTATCAAAAGAAGAAATGAGAATTAAAATAAAAAAAGCGTTTGAAGTTTTTTACGAGGCAGTAAAACCCTCAAAACGATTTCGTAACGCTATTTGCCATGGAGATTTATGGATAAGCAATACGTTAATTCAGTGTTTTGATGGAAAACCAACAGATTGTCGTTTTGTCGATTTTCAGATGTGCAGATACTGCCCTCCGGTACAAGATTTGTTAACTTTTATTTATCTTACAACTAACCGCAGGCTTAGAAAGGAACATTTCTCAGATTTAATCGAGTTATACTACAAGGAACTTTCAAGAAATATCGAAGATTATGGATACGATATCAAGAATATTTATCCCTATAAAGAATTTATGAAAAGTATTGAGTATACGATACCCCAGGCAGTTTGTCAAACTACTTGCTTCTTTCAGTTATGTTTGATAAACCCAGATATCTTAAAAGAATACATGACGAACGAGGAGTCTGCTAGAAATGTTCTTGTGGGAGATCGAAGAGATTTTATTAGCGATATGTATAAGAGAGATCCGCTTTTTAGGGAACGCGCTGGTGAATGCATTCAGGATTTGAGAGAAATGTGTATAAAATATTTTTAACTTGTTTATTTTTAATTTTTGTTTATCAAACCATTTTGTATTAACCAATGTATTAGTTATGTAGTAGTTCACTATCAAGACTATCCATACCTTAGAATTTAATTGAACATCCATGTATTTTAATAAATAAAAGGGTGATTAAACTTTTATGCCCTTTTTGTTGTGTCGATATTATAAAATGTCTCATTCCTCAAGATTCCCACATGTTTCGAAGCTCTAATATCCATCAATCATCACATTTTATATACTACATTTAACACGGTTATCAAAATCTTTAAAAATTAAATGCATTAATTGATTAAAGTTCACGATAAACTTGTATTCGCATTTGAAGAATTGCTCGGTTTCTAAATATTTATTTAGAAAATTCCTTCCCATAGAAAATCAAAAAAATGTTGCTTGTTGGCCTGCATGACATTATCTCATGCTCCTTTATAGGGAACGTGCAAAGAATCAGTAAAGACTGTATAAAACATAATTTCCGTCAGAGACATAGAAAAGAAAAGACGTAACATATAAAAAAACTGATAACAGACATCACGTATAGAGTGAATCTGCAAAAGATCAAAGAGCGAAAAAGGTGCTTGGTTGTCGTGTGATAGATAAAACAAATAGAAAGCGATTCATGATAAGGATACCCAAAAGTACGTCCTCCTTTGCAAATGTGAACGTAACAAAAAGTGTAATATGAAAAATTTATTAATTGATAGAAAAAGCATCAACACTACCAGAAATTTAAACTGATCAAGAGATTTACAAGATTACAGTGCGGACAGTTCAAATCAGTTGCTAAGATTTGTCTTCTTGAAAATATTTTGTAATAAAAATTAGTTCTGTGTTCTAGGAAGTTCGACATCAAATTAAATCATATGAATAATACAGTTTAGCCCCTGCATACGACATAACATTGAATTACTCATTTTTTGTCTTGGAAAAAGTTTGCAATCTTAGATTCTAGGCCTACTTAGTCACCTGCCTTGCCATATCCATAACTACATTTTGACTCAAATCCGTTTCCGATTTAAAGTTTTCATTTCTTTTGTAAATTTCAAAATTTCAGAATTAAATCTTACCTTTCTATTCGTCTCAATGAAGAATGAATCTTGCGTATAAAGTTCTTTTCGTCATCCTTGCATTGTCATTGAAGTGCAAATGGAAAAAGAAATTACAAAACAATTGCATTCTATCTTTGAAGATATGCAAAAGTTTCTCAGTTTCTAAAAACATTTTTTGACTTTGATTTTTGTATAAATTTGTTTAATACACTGTATGTTTCAGTGGTGTCCAAATTCAGGAAGATTGTACTAGTATGTGTGTCCCAAAACTTGCATAAATGGAATAGAATTGGGTCTAAAATTTCGTTTTCTCCATTCCACCAACACACTAAGATGAATAGCTTCGCGGTTCTCAAAACCTGCTGCCTGATCTTGGCCTTACTTCTTCTATATTATCTTTATTACGTAAGTCCATTCGACCACCTTTTCTAAGTATTTAAGCTTGGGAAACTCAAAGGTCTTAAATTTCGAAAGATATAGAAATTAGAAGTAAAAATAGGACTGGTCGCCTCTGCTTTTTCTTCGTATGGTCGGCTGGTAATACCGAATCCCCATATCAGTACAGATACCTGCAGTGGTCGTACTCATAATCTGAATTCCAAAAGGCATTTCATTCATATAACGTAAACTGTACATCCTGTTAAAGCGACATTAACGGAAAAGTTATTATGTTAACTTTTTTAATGTTTGTATTCATTTCTGATTCTTTTTTTGAAAGCAATAGCTGTTTAGTAACCGTGGTAGCTTCAGTAAAATCATGATGGATGATAATGATGGTAGCAATTGAGGCAACTGACAGTTGTGATATTGCTTGATTAGAGTTGAGTCGACCGATGCGGATTTGAGTTGAAGTGGTGGTTGATGTAGACTTGTAGAAGCAGAAAGAACAGATTGCCAGCAGGTAATTATGAATAGTGGTAGTAGTTGGTAATAGAGGATTATTTGCGAAAAGAATTGAGGATGAAGTGGATGAAGAGTTGAAAAAAGCAATTATCAACCAAACTAAAAAAGTTCGATTACTAAAATCGATTTGTCTGTCTGTATGTGTCTGGTCACTCTATTCCCACATATGATATATGATTTAGACGTAGAATTTCACGGTGATTACGAATATAAAAATTAAAGATGGCGCAATAATAAAATGAAAAATGAATCATTTAGTTCGATTATAATAATGCGTTACATTTTTGTTCCAATTTGTTTTAGAATCAAAACCCAGGATTACGCACTGGCTGAAGTGTTGGTGCTAGCAGGCTCGGTGAGTCTCCTGATCGTCGTAGGTGAGAGTGCTATTGGATCTGCACAATCCAACAAATACAAAGAGCCAACCAGAGTGGAATATGAAAAAGAGCTGCAGTTAGGGCTTGCCCCCAAACCGCTGAATGAGGAACAGCTGACTTCAGGCTGACCGAGGGAGTAGGATAAGTAAGCTTTTAATAGCCTTAATTCATGAGGATACCTTACATGTATATAAATTCAATCTCTCTTTCTCCCATATATTGTTGCAACCATTTTGTCTTTGGAATTTCTCTTGAGTTTTTATACATCATTCCAATCTTTGCTTTCATAATCCTTTCTGAACTACAAAATATTATTTTTTCTTGTCTATGTGTAAAGTCCACGATTTAAAGTAGATTCAAAACCGCCAAAACCGTTCGAAAACACTTCGCTTTAAGACGATTTTTTGGCAAGCGGTACCTTGCCATTTCGAGAAAAAAACGATTGTAACAATCAGATGTAGGTTCTGACCAGGGATTGAAATCAGATAACTAAGTCAGATGTCTCGGCATTAGATTTAATTATAACAATTCCGTAAGTCTTCTAAAAAAGTAGACAAAAAGAATTACTGATTCTTATACAGGGTGTCTCGTGACCAGATGGCCATAGCTTAAAGACGTATTGGTCAGGTCATTTTAAATCAAAAATATCTAATAAACATATGTCTGAAAACCAATTGTTACCAAGTTACAGACATTTTAAGCTATTGTTAGATTTTCTAATTTGAAAATAAAATTAACATAAGACTTTAATGCAATTACAGAAGCTGTTCAGAACGTCGTTCTCCTCTACCCACATTCTATCTCTTTCTACAACGGGAGAAGTACTCTTACGGTGGGCACAAGTGGATGTAGCAGCATTCATAATTCTCAGAACAAGTTCATCCCTATCACGTAACCCTTCTGCCTAAATTACACTCTTCGTATGTCCCCAGAAATAGTAGTAAAGGAAGCTGACGTCAGGCAATTGTGGTGACTAAGAAACTGTGCGTCCATTTTCAATTTTTGTTGATACCCCATAATAACTTGATGAAATGACTGTAACTTCGTAACGATTGATTTTTGGATATATGTTCATTAAAAATCTTCGACTTAAAACGATCTAGTCAAAAACGTGTTTAAGCTATGGCCATCTGGTTATAGAGATAAAAGTTGTACATATCTGAAACATGTTAATGTCATTCAAAAAGATGTTGAAAAGTAAAATGTGAACCTTGTGGAACTCTCAAAAAACGCCATAGGTTTTGTTACTTTTGGATAAGGATAACTGTGTACATCGAAAGCGTTTGCCATCGTGCTCGGACAAGTATCTTTAGCGTTTGGAATTGCCGATTGTCGCAGATCAGTAAACTCAAGCATTCTCAATGTGCTTGAAGTACTGCAACGGGCAGCCGTGAGCATTGTGAACCAGGCATGCGCAATGCCACCGTCATCAGCTTCATTTCTATCCTTGATCATTTTTCTGCGTTGCTATAACGTGCTTTTGCATTTGGTGTATTTTTTTAATGTAAAGCTGTCCCTTATATTTGAAAACAAGCTCTACACTGGTTTGTTTACTGCTTGGTTTAAGTGTACTATGATCAGCTAATCGCAAACTTCTCCAAATGCGTTTAGCATCGTTTAATGTGAAACCGGTCACGTGATCGATATCCTTATCTGCCTCCTCTAATCTCCAAGCGCGATGGCACCCCGCATGTGCTTGTAAACGTAAGCACATAATCATAATAGTTATGAGGTTCGAATTTTCAATTTCCAAAGTTGCTTCATATATATATACCTAACAAGTGTTCTTGCTAGTGACCTTAACAACAAGTATTCTCTGTACCGAGCTGGAGATTTTTTATTTTCTCTTAATACTTTATGTCGTAAGAAAGATTTTATTTAGAGCAGAAAAAAATTGAGAAACAAAGCAAAGTAAATTAAGAAAATAAGCTTAATATTATGTCTCTATAAATTAAATTTAACCTAGACAGCGCGTTGCTGATCTAGCACTTAAACATTATCTAAGTAGGTGGTTTACAATAGTAGCAACCTCTTAACTAAAAGACAAATATATAGCACACTAGTAAAGATTTGAGACGAATGGGTTTGTAGTATGTAGACTGTAAGTTATTGATCAATAGAATAGTCTTGTTAGACAGTTCTTACTGAGTACTAGAAATAGAGCACATATACAGGGTGCATCATGATGTTCTGTACAAACTCCAGAAAGGGCATTTTAAAACAAAGAGTTCCTATTAACATCTGTCCAATTTGTTCTCGTTTTCAAGATACAGAGTGTCAAAGTTCTTTAGAATAATTGCCCAGTTTTTCAAATCTTCAATATGGTAAAAGACATCGAAATAAGATTTTGCACAGATTTAGAACACTAATGTTATCAAAATGTTTCTGATATGTTAGTTAAATTCTTTTGGGGGTGGCTTTTTAAGTCTCAATCTGGCAGTTGAAAAGTCTAGAACGTTCTTCACAAATTTTGTCTTTTGTGAAATTTTAATTCTGTAGCCGTTTTTGAGATAAATCATATTTAAACATAGGATATCAAAATGCAATATCATAATATGTATACCACTAGAATATTTAAAAGTGTAAAGGATTCATACACAAAAAGACATTTTTTATACAGCGCGTCCCCAGAAAAGGTTTAGAATAGGTATAATGGACCGAAAATTGCAGGATAAAAAATGTATTCTCTAGAAAAATTTCTGATTGCTCCAAAGACAACTCCAAACGGAAGGTTGAAGCCTATGGGTGTTTTTGGCTCCTATATAATTATATAACGTACATAAAAATGTAATTTTTCTATGGCTTCATAATTGCTTTAAAAGATACTCCCATGCTAATTTCAACTTGAATAGAAAATAAAACCAAAAACTGATTACGACTGTTGATAGAAGTCAATGTGTCAGGTTGGCGCCTATATTATGTTTCCGATTTCATTTTTAAGAGAGTGCATGCATTGCTTAGTTTTTGGTCTGGAAAGAGGTTGAGATTGTGAATCTCGGTACTACTACATGATCCCCAGACTGGTTCGACCCGTCCAACGGATAAATGTTTGAACACTCTTTTCTGTGTTAGTTTTTCAAAATTATTATAATTTATCGTCTGGCATTAATTTTCATTTTAGCTGGAAATCGCTAGAAATCCAAAACTTCCAGTTAGACTGAAAATTGATACCAGACATGGAAGATCATAAAAAACTAAAATAGGAAAATTCCGACCGCTCTGCTCTAATAAGTTATGTGGTTTGGAATCTGTAGCTAATAAAATTCTCTTTGGCAAATACTGGTTTGTCACTTGCTGTAACTGGAGATGAAGCTAACAAATTAAATCATTAATTGCACATACATAAGGCAAGCTTACAAATTTGTTGTAAATGCCCTGTTCAAGAAAAGAGTTATCAAATTTATCAAAGCGGTTATAAAAGCTTCAAATCGTTTCAAGTTAAATACGATTAAACAAATAAAACTAATGCTAATGAATAATGATGAATCGTCATTCGATATTCATGAAGAACCTCCACTTGAAGCAGAAGATTCATGTACGAGGTGTGTTCAAAAAGTATCGCGAATTTTGTGTTTTTTTCAAAAATTATTTCTTTATTCATGAATATCTATTTTGTCCCCTTCAAAGTAACCCCCATCAGATAATACAGGGTTAGTCATATGAAGTGTCCCATAGAAAAACGGTCAGAAAATGTGGTGTGAAATACTTTTTTTATTGATAAAAGCACAAAAATGTTGGAAAATAATCAGGAATTCAGAATCGAGCTACTTTGGCTCGATGTGGCCACCTTTCGCATGGATTATTGCCTTGAGACGGCCGGGGAATGACTCACAGGCTGCCCGAATGTGCTCTAGTGGTATTTTGGCCCATTCACGTTTGAGTGATTGTTTCAGAGCATCCATACTGGCGTGTTTTTTTGCGCGCACTTTGCTCTCGAGGATGGACCAGATGGAATAGTCCATAGGATTTGCGTCTGGCGAATTCGAGATCCATTGTGTGGAAGAAATGAACCTTGGAACGTTGGTTTTCAGCCATTCTTGGTTCACACGAGCTTTATGAGCCGGTGCTGAGTCTTGTTGGAATGTCCAATCCGCATGACCGAATTGTTTACGTGCCCACGGCTTCAGAGCAGCTTCCAGAACACTTTCCCGATAATAAGTCGCATTGACCTTGACACCAGGCTCGATGAAAACGAGTGGAGAGCGCCCAGTAGCTGTTACAGCTGCCCAGACCATTATTTGCGATGGGTAATTGCTTCGGGTCACCAATCGATGTTTCAAATTTTCGTACGTGCGCTCTGTCAAGTAAACACGATCATTTTGGGTGTTTACGAATTGTTCGATTGGGAAATTTTTCTCATCAGAGAACACAATGTTCGGAAAGTCGCCACTCGCGGCCAAGCGAAGCAACTCCTTAGCTCTTTCGAATCGAACTTTCTTCTGGTTCGGTGTAAGATCATGCGCTTTTTGTTTCTTGTAGGCCTTAACTTGGAGCTCATTTTGTAGTATGCGACGAATGGATGATTGTGATATATTCAGTTCTTTTGCCATTTGATTACCACTACGTCGTGGATTTCGCTCAAGCCGCTTCTTCACCTTTCGAACCATTTCTGGTGATGTTGCTGTTTTTTTCGGTCCACCTCCATAGCGTTTTACAACGCTGCCAGTTTCATTGTAACGATTTATGGTGCGATACACAAACTTCCTATTCACTTTGATGTGTTCGAGCTCACGCACAATAGCTGATTGGGATTTTCCAGCCAAATATAGAGCAATCACACTATTTCGTTTGAATTCCATCACGAATAACTTTTTTTCTATTTGACCGATACGCAAATGCTTCTGGTGGCTTGTAAACAATGTATTGAGCTGTTATCGGAACAATTTTGGCGCAGCTGTCATGAACGGTTTGACAGCTGTGAATTGCCAATAG
The DNA here is from genome assembly GCA_011009095.1 of Ignelater luminosus. Lineage (NCBI taxonomy): Eukaryota > Metazoa > Arthropoda > Insecta > Coleoptera > Elateridae > Ignelater > Ignelater luminosus. Next base: position 68,764 of record VTPC01091064.1, on the reverse strand, counting down.
ATGGGGACACTTCATATGACTAACCCTGTATACACTTTTTTTTTCCAATCCTCGAAGTGTAGTGTAGAACTCATGATGCACCACGCCCCTGCAATCGAAGAAAACTGTAAGCAAAACCTTCACATTAGACCGAACTTGGCGCGCTTTTTTCGGTCTTGGCTCGTGCGGCAGCTTCCATTGAGATGATTGAGCTTTGGTTTCCACGTCATAACCATAAACCCATGATTCGTCACCAGTTATGACCCTCTGGAGCAAATTTGGGTCGTCGCGGACAGAGTCCAACAGCTTCTTAGCAATGTTAATGCGATGCTGTTGTTGGTCGAAATTGAGCAATTTTGGTACGAAGTTTGCGGCGATCCGTCTCATGCCCAAATCATTGGTAAAAATCGAATGGCACGAGCCAATCGATATGTTTAGGTCCTTGGCAACTTCTCTAACGGTGATTCGACGATTGGCCAATACTATTTTCTTCACTTCATCAATATTTTCGTCTGTTGTTGACGTGCTCGAGCGTCCAGCACGCTCTTCGTCGTTCACATATTGTACCACCAATAAACGTTGATTCGGTCCAAGGTAGCTTCACCATATGCCACAGTCAACATTCGGAATGCGCCCGCGCACTTAATTTTGTTTGTCACACAAAATTTGATACAGATTCTTTGATTCATTTTTTAGAATAGGCAAAAATCGAAGACGAGCCAAAACACGTCCAAGCAAAACAGCTGTCAAAAATTAACTGAACATTCAAAATGGCCGAACTTGTCGGCATAAGTGATGGACATGAGTACCAACATAACGCCACAAAAAAATCGAAAATCGAATATACGTAACCCGCGGAAATTCAAAATTCGCGATACTTTTTGAACAGACCTCGTACATACATAATAAATAATGCTTTAGAACAGCATTAAATAAAATTCGCTTTAAAATCTGGTACTTATATATTTAAAATAGATTTATTATGGTTGGTAATTGGTTATAATTATAAAGAAATTACTTCCATAAGAGAGAAATTTGATGGATTTAAGATAGAATTTTGAATATGTAGTTAATTAAATAAACAACTTTACTAGACAACTTGTATGAATACTTTCCCGAGTCAGTGTAATTCAGTAATACCACTGAGAGTGTGTATTGTAGATTGAATAAAACACTTCAGGATCTTGTTTTAGGGAGGGAAAACAACAATTTATTTGAATTAAATTTATGTGCGGTTCAAGTATGAAAGAGCAACCGTTACAAACTACGCAAACACCACAAACTTAAAATCAACAACGATTTGTTTAAAAGCACGACTTTGTACACTTACACATGGTGGATACGGCGCGCTCTAGGAATTTCACAATGTTACGGTTTAGATGTAAGTGAAACTGCGTTTAAAAATTATAAAATAATGACAAAAATAAATTATTCGATTTTTAAATCATGAAAAAGAAGCCGTGCTGTGATCAATTATAGATCAGAAAAGTATACCAGTAATAAAGTAATTGATTTAATTGGATGCTTAATAAAATTATTAAAACGTGCCCTTTGATAATTTAATTAACAGAAATTTACAGGAAATTTACAGGAAATTTATTTTTTTAGCAAATTGATGAAATACATCGTATTCTCTGAGTTAAAAAAATAAATCCAGTAGATGTAAAGGGTTTTTGATAATATTTTCTACAAGAAAAATAGAGACATGATTCGTAATTAGCAAACCAAAATACTTAATTTAGTTAAATAATAAAAATAGAAACTGAGGAAGAAATACGAGGTATGTGAGAAAAGTAATGAGACTGATTTCGTACTAACCAAAGTTTTTATTTTTTTCAAATAACAATGTTATCCCCTTCAAAGTAGTTCCCTTGGGCAGCTATACACCGGCGGAGTCGTTGTTCCCACTCTTGGTAGCAGCACTGGAAGTCTTCAACTGGTATGGCTTTTAACTGGTCGGTCACAGTCTTTAGAATGTTCTCCAGAGTTCCAAAATGACGTCCTTTTAGGAAATGTTTCAATTTCGGAAAAAGGAAAAAGTCACAAGGACTCAAATCAGGTGAATAGGGGGGATGAGGAACAACAGTAATGCGTTTTGAGGTCAAAAATTCACTGATGGAAATTGCTGTGTGACACGGAGCATTGTCATGATGTCTGTCAAAATTTGATGTACGGTGAAAGTGTTTAAATTTAACTGTTCACTCATCATCCTTATTGTTAAACGACGGTCTGATCTCACAAGAGCCCTCACACGTTCAACGTTTTCGTCAGTTTTTGAAGTTGAAGGTCTCCCTGAGCAAGGTTCATCTTCAACGTGTTCTCGGCCGTCAAAAAATGATTTGTGCCAGCGAAAAACTTGTGCTCTTGATAAGCACTGTTCCCCATAGACCTGTTTTAACTTTTCAAAAGTCACACTCGCGGATTTACCAAGTTTAACACAAAACTTTATTGCACAACGTTGCTCTAAATTCCGATGCTCCATTTCACACAACAAAAACACAACTTCACTGATGGCGCTGTCAAAAATAATGTGTTAGCTGTACAGAGTTGTAACTCGGACTGAGAAAGTGGAAGCGATAAACAAACCGATTTAGCACAGGCCGGTAGACACAACGTTGCCAGATCTCCCGCAGTGTTGCCAGTCTCATTACTTTTCTCACACACCTCGTATAAACAAGCATTTTATTTCGTCTAAGGAAAATTATTTCTTACAGTTTAATAGTTTGCATCGTTTTTATCTACCTAACTCAAAAAGAGTATCTGCTAATTTCAAAGTAATATTTAGTGGGAACACCAAGAAGAAACACGCTGCTGACAATTGCATGTTTACATATTTATGCTTTTGAGCCGGTATAGCTCAGGATCATACAAATTCTGGTAAAATTCCAGATAGAAGAACATATTATATACATACTAATGCAGAACTAGACATACTGATTGGAAGCTGAAAACCGTGGTGACATTCAATGACAGTCTAAAAAGTAAGACCAGCACTGTGAGGGAATAAAGCAGCTAAAGGAAGGAGTCTGCTACTTGAAAAATGCATCTGCGTGGCTTTGTGGTAGATCTGCCTATTTGTATCATATTTACCAGTAATAGATGTCTAATAGTAATAAGCTACGAATTGTCTTTCAAAATTGCTTTCCAGAAATGTGAAATTCAAACATCTGTGTACTTTAGATATGGATTTCTGTTACTTTCTATTCCCCATTTAAAATTCACGTCACTCACTTTTTACACTTAATAAAAATTTTTTGTAGATGGAGATAACTTGCTTTTATTAATTTAATAAATTTTGTTTTCAGAATAAAATTCTAAATATGCCCCGAAATGTTACTTGCTATAGCAGAATAAATAATTTCTAATTACGTTCATGTCGTCTGGCGTACGCAGCCATAAATCTTGACTATAAGTTAAACCTTTAATGAGAATGAAACACCAAACTTGTTTCGAACATACGATGGAAAATGTTCATAGTAATAACAGAAAAACAAAACATAAAAAGTGATTGATTGTAGTAGTAGGCAAACTGAAACTAGACTTGAGCTTTTAATTAATAAAAACGGCAATTATTCAAGCAAAATATAAGTGTCATGGTATAAAGATAATTTTTGTGCTTGTATTTCTTTTAAATCAAACATAACCGTTTTGGAACTCTTCAATTAAAATTGTTTTGGTACATACAGGGTGAGTCAACTGTCCGTGGGCGGAGGATAGTCTTGTTATTTGTAGAAATATCAAAATATGTTACTGACGAAAGTTGTACTGCAGAAATCTTTTATCTCTAAAATATTTTAAGCTATACAGGTGGTTTATAAAAGCGTGACATGCTGATCTTTTGTTCTGTTTGGGTAGACGATTCATATATTCTGATATCTTCGTACTCCTATTTTATGTACTGATAATTATAACTACATACTTAGTATTACAAGAGTTTACACTCAACCATTTTGACGTTATTCAATTGTTTGTTAAAGTTTTTCCAAATTTTAAACGATGTTTCTAATGTTTCACATTTACACTTTTTTTAATCTTTAGTTTTTCAAATCTGTCATTGAAGTTGCACATAAATGGTTTATATCTAGATAGATTTCTGCACATTTCTCTAAGAAATCACCTTATATCTATTCAGACATCCATTTTCACTCATAATTTTGGTTTTTCTTTGTAGATGTAAGTTACAAATTTACCTTTTACTTAAAAACTTGCTTTCTGTAAGTTGTGGCTTTTGATAAATTTATTTTATTCTCAAAAACATACGAAAATCAAGATTTCGTATGGAAATCAATGCTTGAAGACTCACCTTGTATAATAGGTATAACAATTAGGTTGCATAAATATAGTATGTGCCCAAAAATAACTTTAAAACGTAAAGGTTACGTACAACTTCCCCCAGCAAATTTGGTTCATATTTCTACAAATAACGAGGCTGTCCTCTCTCCATAGATCGTCGAAATATCCTGCATACAGGGTGGTTTGTCCATAAGGGCTGAAGTTTGATAAAATTGTTCTTTTAGTCCAGAGAGTTAAAAAGCAGTTTCTTTTTCAGAATGTGTGGGAAAGTTGCATGTCTGCGGATATGAAATATGAGATGTAAAAAAAAGACTATCTGAGGAACATAAGGGTTATAGTACACACAAGAAAGCATTTCTAAATAAAAACAGAAAAACAATTTACTGTTTTAGGAAACGCAACCTCTTTCTTGTACGTTATGGAAAAAAAAACGCAGAATATTTTAACATCTATCCGTATCTTCTTTATTGAAAAATTCCAGTATTGATCTTGAAGTATTTGTTTTTGTATTTTTAATAAAATTTTAACGAACCAACTCTGTACCCAAGACATCCCTCGTAAGCCACCTGTTTGAATTCCACAAAAGACACCTATTTTAGTCAGAATTACTTACATACCAAACAAAAAATTAAGTTTACGTATAAAAACCCTATCTACAATACTAGGACTGAAATTACCTACTACAAAAAATAAACGTAAAAAGATACGTCAGAAGAAAAAATGTAATAGAGTTATTTCAATGTTTTAAGCAGCAACACAGAAGAAGGTTAGAGAGCAGCCTTTGTAAGATTTGTGGTTGTAATTAGAGTAGATATCAGTTCATAAAGTAGAGAATTTATTTTTCTTGATGGCGGTAATTGAAGTTCATGATAAAGTTCTTTACTACGTTTTGTACTGAAATATAGGGTGGTAGCAAGATTATTTCGATATCATAAAACATTGTACATGGGCTTCCAGAACCAAATTATTTTTTATTATGGAGTCTGTTTTGAGATTGTAAGCACGTTTGGTAATTATTTTGTGCTTCTGTTGTTATCAGCAATCTATCTGTACTCTTAAAAATTGAATGCTTGTATTAAATCAATGTGTAATTGTAAGTAACTAAAAACGGGCTGTCTTAAAATGTCCCTAAATGTGAATTTATTTTCCAAAGCTTTCCAAAACAATTTGTAAATTCACAAGTAATATTATGAAATTACGTTCCTGCGTTTAATCATGAATGCATATTTGTAAGAATGCCACTTGAAATTTGTTTGTAGTTTCTAACAAGAAGTAAATTAAGTTTTAAGATTTTAATTTAGATAAAACAAAAAGATGATCACCTGTTTCACTTCAGATAAAATTGAAACGTTAAATCTTCCATTAGTCTAGCCATAACATATTTGAATATACATGGGTTATTCAAATATAAGCCGGAATTCATTTTTATTGTTTTATTGAGCTGAGAAAACATTACAATTTTTTTTATTTTCCTACATATCCTCTCTCAACAGTAATGCATTTTCTCCACCGGTTTGTCAACGCCTTTATACCTGCATCATAAAAAGATGACGGACGCTCCAAAAGTCATTTGTGCACAAGCTCCACAACTCTTGCGTCATCGTCAAAATGCTGTCCTCTTAATGCCTCCTTCAGGGTGCTCAAGGGTTGTCCAGAGGATTCCCTCAATATCTTCTCGTGTATGGGCTGTGCGTTGTTATAGAAAAAGAGAACATCACCGATGGACTGATTGTGATTGTCAAGCAGACTACAGTAGTACGCTGCATTTACAGTTCTTCTATCATGACTAAAATCCGCTAGCAAATACCATTGACATCAAGAAAGACGGTCGCAAGAATTTTTCCTGCAGAAAGAATTTTTCTTGTCTTCATTTCTCCTCCACTCCATACTCGTCTTCTTGTTTTCTGGCGCATAGTGATGGACCCACGTCTCATCACACGTCACAATTTTATTCAGAAATGCTTCTTCTTTTTCAAAACGTTTCAAAAGCCGCTGACAGATGTCTTTCCCAACATGTTTTTGTAGATCAGTGAAGAGACGCGGAACCACCTCGCCGATACTTTGCAGAAGTCAAGGTGTTCTGAAAGAGTTGTGTAGGCACTCTCAATACGTATCCCCATCTTCAATGCAATTTCTTTAGGTTAGGCGTCACTCAACTTCGACAATACCATTGACAACTGCACTGTTGTTATAAGTGATTGTTGACCACAGACGACGTTCGTGACTTGCGTTTTCTACGGCATCGGGACCACCACGAAACTGTTTACCCCAATCATACACTTGTGTCTTAAATAGTGTTGTATTCCCAAACTGTGCTTTCAGTCGGGTAAATATCTCACTCTATTTAACGCCTTCGTTGGTGAGAAATCTGATAATAAAGAGTTGCACAACAGACGATGGTATCTCTCGCGCGCTTATGGTGCCACTGACGAGCGTAGGCCTTGGAAGGAAGGGACAGCAGGATTTCCCCTCTCCAGAAACCTCATTCAATTACCTAGAGAGTCCCAGCCACGCTCTCCTCTCTCCTCAGTTTCAGTATCAGCATGTACCTACCTATCCTTTAGTAGAATATATATTTCTATTACATAGTTCGTATTCACGAACCTTTACAGTAAATACAATCTCAACAGTTTATAAATATTTTATTATAATCTGAAGCGCAAAGTAGATAAGAATGCATGATCAAAAATAAAATGGGTAGGCCTCAAAAGGATATGGAAGCGATACCCAAATTCTTTCAGTTGAGTGTTTCAAAGAAAGGTAAGTTGAACAGTTACAGTTACAACTTATGTAAGCAGAGTTATGCTTACAATCCCAACAGAATAGCAAGTCATTTGGTAATGTGCAAAGAGACAGCCAAAGAATTAATTAAATTGATAAGAAGAAACCTGCTTGTTTGTTTAATAAACATGAGAATTTAAAAAATTCTGGAGATCCTGTGACTCTTATGCTTCAAACTGCAAAACAAATTGAAGAAGATAACTTTGGTGATAATACAACAATGGCATCTTTCGCATCAATCTCTAAGGATACCAAGAACCTCGACGATTGGGAAAATGGACTGTTTTGTAGACACGGTGATAGAACCGAACAGATTATAATTTCAGTAAATTATTGTAATATTGTATACGATAATTGCAGGACAGCATTTGGGGTTCGCTTGCACGAGCATACTATGCAACGGGTATAGCTTTAAACTTTACGGAGAATGAGTATTGGGAAGAGTTGTTCAGAAGAATTCATCCCAGTTTATTTCCTATCGTTATCAGTTATCATCACCACTCCTTGATGCGAAATATAAGACAATTGCCGAATCAGTAAATGAGAGAATTTGTGCTGCGCTTTACATGTTAGTACAGTTAGACGGTTGGTCTAAGATTAAATACGAACCAGTAATTCCCAGAATAATAGATACAGGCACAAACAAACACGCCGGAGAATTTGTGGCCGATATAATCAGAAAACCTTATATTGGATTAAACTGGAATCGACTCAATAATTGCTGTTTCAACGAATAATGCAGCCAACATGTAGAAGGGATGGGAAATAATCAATAGTGAATATCCACATAAACCTCTATCGTTCTATAGTTGTGAAGCACATATCTTAAATTAGCTAGTTAACAATATTTTGAAATTACAATTTTGTAATAAACTGCAAATGAATGCTAAATATGTTGTAAAGGATAGATACCACTGGTGGTGTTCCATCACATTTTGTTTTGCGAAACCTGTTGGATAACTAACACTTATTAGGTACAAAGAATTGCAATATCCACAGAATGGGGCAGTATTCTAAGCAAAGAGGTAATATCACTAATCTTAGACAGTGATATGTATATTTTGGAAGAAGATAAAAACAAGTTATAAAATTTCAAATTCTATTATTAAGCGATAGAATCACAATAATATCAATTATCACTTGTAGTTGAAGCTTTTGGTAACTTGGAGCAAGTATTTGAGAATAATTTTCCAGTTAGTATTCTAGATTCTTCCAATAGACAGTTAAACATCAGGAAAAGTATGGCAAAAACTAAAATTGATTTATTGAAAAACACTCTAAGAATCTGCCAAGTGTGAACAAAACCGATGTTTCTCGGTATGGAAGAAATGAGGATTTACATGGTGGAAAAATCTGCATTTACGGAGATAATCTTTTCAACATACTCAACTCAACAATGAACAGCTAAACGAACTTCAAAAAAGAATGTGAAACCGTGGCAGAAAATCAGAAAAGGTTTTTCAATATTTGCATACTTTACAACCCTGGAATTGAAGTGATGAAAGTAATAGGCGTGGACAGAAGAAAAGAAGATTGTCATTGTGCGTGGAATGTAAAGTTTCCTCACCAATTTGAAATATAAGACGTTGTGGAGTGCAAGACTTGGTTGCCTTATCTGGGGCCGAAGAGAACAAACAATTTATAGTCACATATGATGTAACGTGTAGCTGCCCCAACTTAAATTTTTAAATTAAAAGACAAGATGATTCCGAATTAACAAATTAAACAACTTGTACAATACAAAAATTTATTAAAAACAAATTCATTAAGCTTTACTATTACTTATAATACAACTTTCAATAACTATTATGTGTTACATATTACGTAATACAGTTATTTACAATTATAAAAGAGATTATTTAATTTAAAAATCTCACGCCCCTTAATTATACTAAAATAATCGAAACGCAACCTTGAATCTCTTCAGCATCATTTGCAATAATTATGTTACATTTTTCTGCTTTTTAATATAAATGTACTTAACAGAAAAGCCCCGTTCTTGGATTTCGTTCCATTTCGCATTTTAATTTTTAAATTTAAATGATCGCCGAGAAGTCCTACTTGTTATTTAAAAATTCAAGTAAATTATATTCGGCGGTAGTGAATTCCGGAGCAATATTCTTATTTATTAATAAATCTCTAAGATCCTCCAATAAAGTTGTCATTTCCTCTTTGTAGCACTTTTCCGTCTTAAATAAATTTGTGACGAATTCTGTACGATCCTCGAATGTTAGTTTATCATACAAATCTGGTTCGCTTGTGAGTTTTCTATAAGTTTCTGCACTCATTGCACATAGTGAACGGTAAAGGGCTTTACTTAATTTTATAACGGGCATTGCTAATTTACACGATTTATCAAAATCTTCTTTATTTACAATATTATTTATATCGAGTCCAAACTTCGCCAATTCACTACTGAGTTCCTGATAATAATACGCTAAATATTCTTTTAAATATTGGCATCTTTCAGATTTAGTTGTTGTTTCATTAACCATGTAAACAGCATCGTGTGCTGGTGGATTATAGCGCTGTAATTGAAAATCGAAAACTTTACAATTAATAAGAACATCATTCTCATATTTAACCATTATATTTTTAGCCCACAAATCTCCATTGCTCCAAACATTTCTAAATATCGATAGTATACCTGCAAAACCTCGTAAGTCTTCATTTTTGGGAAAATGACTTTTTGATAAATTCGGATACATCGGGAGACTCTACGCATTCCCACAAAGTCTTGTGACTGTCGGGTGATTATTCTGCCATCTACCGGCACTTAAAATTGACTACGTATTAATTTTGAATCGTCATTTTGGTAGTATAATGTTTGTAGGGTGAAAAGAAAAGAGTAAGTAAAGGACATTTTGTTCCCACAGTTTTTTGCTTCTCCTGTAAAATTTTAGTTTTTGGACATACGAGGTTTTGCAGGTATACTATCGATATGCTACTGGGCTTAGAATCTTCAAAAGCTTGATCAGTTAAAATCTCTAATCTCTTTTTAAATTCTTCAGAAGTCAGGCCTACTTCTGGTAATAAGTCCACGAGCGTTTGCAATGCTTTTAAACTACATCGAACATATTTATAACCTAAATAATTCTCATCTTTTCTAAAAATAGTTTCTTGAAAATATTTACCATAATCTTCAAGTAGAGAATATTTTCGTCCCAACTTCTTAGATTTTACTTCTTCATAAATTATACTCGCTGCATGGTATTTAGCAATACTCTTCAAAGCCATCTTTAAGTGATCCATATCTAAGATAAGCTCTTCAAGCAATTTATATCCACTCAAACAAAGATCCTCTAAAACAATAAAATCGTTTTCACGGGACCAGTAATATTTTGGAGCAAAACTAATATCTACATCCGGACATTCTTGTTTTACATCATTTAGAAATTCATACCAATATATTTCTTTGTTAAACATGTTACTAGCTCTTGTAAATTCAGCCATCATCTCCTGTTCAGCTAGTATTGTCTTCACAAAAAATTTCAAATTTTCCTTTTCATTAGCTTCATTGATAACTTCCAGATTAAGTCGTAGGTGCTCACCCATAACACCGATCATTTCATCCGATGATATTGATGTCAATTTAAAATTAATTAGTTTTACTGCTTTATCACCGTAATATTTTGCAAGTACAGTTTTGCAGTCATTTTCCGTAAAATTTAAATTTTTTTTATTCATATTTATAATCTAACAGTTGACACAAATTATTTAAATGTAACGGACAATGCACTCGCACCTATAAATAAGTGGTTTTGCAGGATTTATGCGCAAGCGTCAGGTTGGTTCTTATTTCCAAGTTGTTTTTTTCGAAACAGCTGCAAACGAGACGCAAGTAATAACTGCTAGCAGTCAACCATGCTAGGAATTATTTAAAATACGCTGCAGTTTTTTTACGTTTATACCTACAATAATGAAGTGCTAATTATACTAATTTTGGAGAATTCTATTAATCAATTTAAAATTTATGTATATGTTTTTATTTTTATTTTGAAGAGTATAGCTGACAATTCCCCATATTTTTACGTAAGTAGGGTTTTTTATGATTCTCAAATAGTAATTTGTTCCAGGAATCTAATGTGTGGTAAAACTAACTGTATCTCGTACAAAAAGATAAATAGAAAAGAAAAAACCGGGACAAAAACCACTAATATCTTGGAAAAACCAGTAAGGATGGTAACCTTAGAATAGTAATGAATTGTTGTTTGTTCAATTTGCATCAAGGACAAATATTATTCTGTCTTTATTGTAATTACCTAAGCAACTAATGTCTTCCTCTATTCAACTAAATAGTTAGGTAGTAAATATAAAAAGGTAAAAATAAGAAAATAAAACTATTATTTGCAAATTGACAGAGAAAGTTGAATTTTACGTAGTATTTCTTGCATTTTACCACAAGATTATTACCTACATCTTTAAACACTATATAGGCCTTTAAGATCAATGGCTCATTTTTCTACTTTTGTTTTGCATGCTTTTCTATCCTGTACTATAATTTTCTAGTTTGAAATTCCAAGTTTTTCCATATCTTCTTGTACACATACTCTTTCCAGCTTCTTCTTGGCCTTACCTGTCCTTCAGGTTCTTCTTAGAACTTTCTCTTTGTGCTTTGGTAGCGCCCTTCTACTTTTATAGCTTTATAAATCAATCTTAAGATTCTGCTTTTCCGTATTTCTAATTTGCTTCATTCGTTCTCTTCCTTTTTTCCCGCTTTTGACTTCCTAAATACTGTTCTGCTGTTTGTTTTCCTACATCTTTTAGCACTTTCCATTATTCGTTTATTTCTTCTCTCCGTCTTTTATTTTGAATTGTCTTTGCTGTCTGATCAGCAAATTTTTGTTTTACTTCTTTCTCTTTAAATGTCTCCACATTTGATTTATTGCTTTTTATCTGGGCTGATCCAACTTTCGTTATAAATTTTCTTATGTTGTAGAAATGAGGCTTTCATTTGCATTCTTCTTTCTGCTAAAAATCATATCAATCTTGCTCCATTATCGTCTGTCATTTTGTGTTTACTATATTTTCCAATAACTGGCCTGAATCATTCTTCTTTTTCTGTATATTTGCGTTGTAATCACCAAGGATTGTTTTTTCTTCTTCCTGTATTGACTTCTTATATAGCTTATTCTTTTGTTTGCACTTCTATTATCTACTATGTTACTTTTGTATGCCCTTGTAGATTATAAATCCTGTGCCAAACCTATTTTAAGGGCACTCGTGTATTAATTTATACACTTATGGTCTATCAGTTAACATTTCTTTAAATGCTCAAAGCTAAAAATAGAACTTTGGAAGTTATACCTTGGGATGATCTTATTTTATTCTGTAAGGTACAATGTTCATTATTTCGATTATTCTCTTTAAATAAAGCATTTGTTCTTCCAGATGTTATACAACTGTATGAATTAAAGAGTATGTGTTTGATACCTATTATTCATTTTGTAATGTTATTTTAAAATTCGCACTAAATCCGCCCCTGTTTTTCAATTTCGTTCGGATATTTGTTTCCTTGACGCGCAATATTTAAATTGTTTCATTAAACGAATGTTTGTTATAATGTTATTTTAAAGAATTAATATTTTTGTGGTCTCGACACCTAGACTCCAGTAGACGTGTCTTTCGTTGATTTCCAATATCAAATGCCCAGAATCATTAGTTGCAATATTGCAGTCACACAGTCTAGGGGAAGTCAAATTTAAACTAGCGAATCTACAAGTAAAATTTTCCATTGTCGCATAAAGAGTATTAATGTCTTAATCTGTTAGGGTGTATATCCGACTTTTTAACCCCACTTCCGTAAGTACGAACTGCGTAACAAAAAACGCAGAGGTTAGGCATTACGTGGATAGCTGTTGACTTGAACCAACGTGTGGTAATTTTCGACGTTTACCTCTACACCCCCTAATTGGATTCAAACCAAATTAAGTGAAGCGATCCTCTTAGAAAAAAAAGAGATCGGACCAGAGAAATCGTAATTTCTTCGTGTCAGAGACGCGCAATAGTCGCGGAAGAAAGTGGTTTGTTTGCCAACAGCAAGGCTTATAAATTTCGTTATCGTGGGGAATGTATAACCCAAATATAATTACGCTGGTGTCCTCCAGGAAGCAGAAATTGTAGAGGGTAGGAACGCAACCATTTTGGCCCCGTTGGTGTAGCATCTGTGTGTATACTACATTTTGGAAGCTCCGCAAAATTTTAATAGTGCTTGAGACTCAGTGATTTTCGTTTATAAAATTGTGTGTAAACGCCTGGATTTTGTTCTTATGTTTTTTTGCGATTAACGTAAAATAAGTGGTTGTTCTTCGAAATTAAAGCTTTCTCAATTATTGGATCTAGCTGCCTTTCGACGGAAAACAGAGGTCTGCACATACCTTCTGGAAGAAAGAATTCCTGTATGAGTAAGAAAAAAAACCTGCTATGTTTTATTATATGAATTTTAATGTTTAAAGACTAGGAGAACGTCGAACTTTGTGAAATATTTTATACGAAAACTTTGCTTAGACCGGATCAGTTTCGTATTGTTTTATTGAATCATAATTTTTACAAGTAACTTTTTAACTAATTTGTAACAGGAACGTTCCCACGTAATTTTAGCTGGTGTTTGATAAATTGTTGCAACAAAATTACTAACTTGGCAATCATTTCTTTGTTCTTAAATGTAAAGCTCAGTTGTCAATATTTAACAATTTATGGTCAAGTTTACCTTAGTCGGGTTAATTAATATTTGAATTTTGATCTTTTGTGTTCTATTTTAAAATTTTTAACGTAACAGAATCACTTCGCTTTGTTTATTGTAATAATTTGTTTTCTTATAGTTTGTTTCTGTTTTTATTATTTTATCGACTCTGTTCTTCAAAAAGAAATTAATTTATGCCTCTTATTGATATTCTTTTGTAGTGCTATTTTGTTATTGTTTTTGTATTTTTGTTTGTGTGTGTTTGACTCATTTTTTTTTATTATCATTATTGTTTTAATAAATGTAAGTAAGGTCGACTTCTTGTATTTTTATTTTTGTAAGTGGATCTTTGGTACAGGCGAAGCAGCTTAATTTCATTATTTTGTTCTTTTGGCTATCAAAAAGCACGTAGTATATATTCCAAATTTCAATTATAGACTAGATATCTTTGCTCAAGAGAGAAGTAAATATTGAATTGGCATTTCTCTCTTGTATCGTTTTAAAAGAAGGAAGTCTTCTTTAGCAAAATTAAGTAAGACAAATCAAGTGCTTATACAGTGTTTATTTTGTGTATTGAGTCTCATTGGTGAAACGTCAGAGCGAGTTTTAATAGAGCTTCCACGAGGTAAGTTACACACAGGGTGAGGTTTCGTAAGAGGCCTATATACAGGGTGTCGGATTCACGAGTAGTCGCGTGACCGACCATCAGAACCCTTCGATCTACAACTGCTGGCGCTCTCTTTTACGACCATCTATTAGTTTAATAAGAGTTTTGGAAAACGGTGAGCTTCTCTTTGTGAGAGATTAGCCAAGTTTATTTGAGGATCCACCCCATCTGCGGCATGAGCTACGGGATTTAACATCTACCATGGGTCTGGACGGGACTTGTGCATACCTTTGAACACTGGCCCGTTACAATTTTTACTGATTTCTCAAAGGAATCACTTATACTTTTAGGTCATATTCACTCAATTAATTATTATTCAACAGTTTTTTCTGCCAGGAGATGAATATCCACAATGATTTCTTTAATTGACATCGTTGGTTATCATCAGACAATAGCTAGACCCACCTAACTGGGAAGGCTCTAGCAAACTTTGGGGTAGCTGAGCTTTTCATGCAGTGAATAATAATACTTCTTCAGGAACGAAATGTTCTAATCTATCAACAATAAACACACCGTACAATGAGATATTTGGAGTTTTTAGTATGAATAGGATAAAAAGGTCAAGCGCAACTTTAATCTTATGCAAGTCAACAGGGTGTCAACACAGTTAATTTTTGGACACGTCCTATGTTTAAACAAATGTGCAATACTTTGTCGCATTAGTAATCATAACAATCCTAGCAAGCTTGGTATAAGCATGGAATTTTGGAGCAAAAGCGTTTAGTGTAGCCCTGTAGTGGTAAGTACCTCTACCTACCTAAATACCTAGCTACCCAAACAGTCTTTTGTTGATAGTATGGTTTCTTAATCAGGAATTTTGCTTTTTTTGGCCACTTGATTAGAATTTCGCGGGATAAATCGAGTTTATAAGCCGAATCACGTGCAAAAAAATACAAGAAGCACGGTGATGACGTCATGTAATAGGATCAAATATCAAGCAACCATTGTGGGAGTTTCAATCCCATATTCTGCGATTCAAAGCGTTTAGAGAACACGAATATTAAGAAGCAGAACAGACAAACTGCTCTACTAGTCAAAAGAAGGCTGCAATTGTAAAGATGTTATAGGGTTGTACGAAATGAGGTTTATATAGACGCCATAGACAGATTTTAAAATAGTAAGACTTGCATAAAGTTTTTGCCAAAACATTAAACGGTGTCGCGCAGATGTTTCCTCTAATATTATAAATATCTTCTTTGATAATTTAGAAAAGCGTGTTGATGGAATTTCTTCCAGTAGCATCATTAACTAGAATGAAAATAAGCTGAGTAATGTCCTAGAATAATGCAAAATGATTTCTAAAAATATTTGTAAAACTTCGAAAGGGTAATGAACACAGTTAAATCAACCGTCTCTGTTATATTTGCGGCATCTGCTGATGAAACTATGCTACCGTGCTATGTCGTATATAAATCTAAAAATTCTATTCGACCTAGAGAAAGGAAGCCTCTAAAGTTACATGGTCTAATTCTTTGGTTTTGATGTTTGGATCAAAGTCGTTGGGACTTTGCGACAAATAATTACTGATAGCAATTCCACCCATCTAACTCAACCATTAGATGTTGTATTTATTTCGATCGCTGATTACGGCTTGGAAAACTACCCTTTCCCAATGGAAGAAACAACTTGGCATGAAAGAACCCTGGTTATCAAAAAGTGAGTTTTTTAGAAAATTCACAAGAATTCTAGAAACTGAAAGAAGTTAGCGGCAATATAAAATTAAAATTTTGCAAACCTGATGTCGTGCTTCTAAATTAAACACAAGCATTGAATTTGATTCTTCGGCAAACACAACTAGATGAAAATGCAATAAAAATCAAAGGTTATTTTTTTTGCAAAAAATGAGATATGGCAAAAATAAAAAAAATTGCGTGCAACAAAAAAAAGGAAATTGAAGATGATTGCCGAACAGGATGTGAGAATAGAATCAAACAGCTAAAATGGAATGGTACTATGGGAGAAGTGTGCAGATCTGATGAAGAATAAAAAGGTAAAATTTGTTAAGTGAAGTGGTAGGCAAAAATGGAAAAAATGAAGATAATGAAGATAATGAAAATGTTACAAATTGTAATGATGTTCAAATCAGTGACGCTGTTACTTCTGGACCTCGACAAGACATAAGTTTGTCCAGCATTAAGGTATTTGAACATTTCTGTTATATAAATATTGCAGCTGAAAAAATCTTTTTAGATATAACCTGGAAGAAGAAAGGGTTAAAACTGACCGACCAACAGCTGAATCTTTATGGAAACACATCTTTGCCTAGTTATGTTTTGGAATTGAAAAGTTCGTAAGAATTTGTTTCTATTTATTTAACTTATTCTGATTTTGACAAAATAGTAAAAGAAACAGATCTGCATGGTATTCAAAAAGATATTGGTAGGCCTCCCAAAATCACAAAAAGCGACATTGGCATTACTTTATATGTGTCTCTTGATCATCTACTAAATATTAGATCTTATTGGTCAGAGGACAGGTTTCCAGAAAATAAAAAAATACATTTCTTACATTTCAATAATAATGAAACTGCATTGCCACGTGACAGTCCAAATTATAATAGACTGCATAAAGTAAGACCTCTAGTAGATGCTCTAAACACAAATTTTTCTAAAGATATACTTGAACAGTATTTATCTGTGGGTAAGCAAATCTGCTCAACCTAAGCCAGACATTACCTAAAGCAGTGTATGCCCAAGAAACCTCATAAATTGGGTTTTAAATTTTTTTGTGGTGTTTTGGGGTATGCTTACAATATAGAAATGTACAATGGCCAGGAAAAGTTTGAGGGTAAAAGATTGGTAAATGAACCCAACCTTAAAGCTTCTTTAAACGTTGTAGTCAGATAAGCCAGAATTGTTCCATCTAATATGAATTACAGGATATATTTTGATAATTATTATACATCAATTCCTCTTTTGACTTATCTTGCTAAGCAAGGTATTTATAGATTGGGTACTGTTCAAAGAAACAGAATATCAAACTATAAACTTCCTGATGATAAAGCTATAAAAACAAATGCAAAAGAGCCAGTGTCTGAACTTGTTGGAAACTATGATGCAATTGACATATCATCACTTGTATGGAAAGATAACAAGTTGGTAACTCTATCAGTGTCAACTGTCCTTTTGTAATAAACGAGTAGATAGTCCTAGATAGTAACTTAGGTAGGGTGAAAATCCTTCAACGAAGTAAGAAATAGTATTTTCGATTATTCTGTCATTTGTTAGATTTAGCAGGGACATATAGCTGGATGCTGTATAGAAAAGTTCAGGAGCAAAAGAATTGCCAAACAGCATGTCTCACACAATCAGTTGGACTAAGATATTTAATTACAAAAAGAGAAAAACTTTCAACTAGTGTAGAAGAACAACAGCAAATAAAGAAAAAGAAAGGAACTGCCCAAACACTAGAAGTAAAAGAAGTTCGTTTAGATGAAAAAGACCATTGGCCTTCTTAGGCCAACAAACATATCAAATGTAAATATCAGGACTGCAAAGGATATTCACAGGTAGTTGTTACATTTTTTTCCTTAATGTACAATATATTTTACTATTCCAAATGAATCTTAAACAAAAAAAATCATACAGTGAAGATTTAAACTATAGAATACTAGGTGTCTATTGATTTTATAGGAAGGAACTCACCAATGTGTCTTACATTTAAGAAAAATAATGTCGGTTTTAAAGGTTATAAAGTTCTTTTTATTACGGAAATTATCATACATAATTCTTACAGTAGGATGGGAGAAAAAGATCATGTGGATTTAAATTGTCCAGAAATGTCAAAAAGTTTTGCGAAAATCTTCCTAATAGCATGATGTAATCTACGACATAACCCTTATCTTAATTTTTAACCAAACAACAACCAAATTTTAATTTGCCCAAACTAAATGTCAAAGATTCTCACCTAAGACGCTGTTTGTAATATTGATGTTATGAGCGCGAGTGTTGAGATAGTTTTTGCAAAGTTTTCCAAAACTGTAGATTATTTAATAATGAAAATTTTATCAGTAATTTTATAACTTTGTGATTTTTTCTCTATAATTTAAACGTGCCAGTGTTAAAAAGACAATAATTCTACAAATTTAACATTAGCGTTTTTTACAAATCATTAGATAGACTATTTTTATTAAAAACAAATTCCGTTAAACTTTACTTTTATTACTTATAATCTAAGGAAGTTTTGACAATCGTTGCGCAGTACCGTTATTTAGGTACAACTAAAATGTATTAATTTATTTACTGACCTTACGCCCCTTAAATAGAGTATTTACGAAAACATCTGACGTAAGACGTAACGTTATTTTTTGTACAACAACGTTGTTTTATAGAAAAAGATTATAAACCTAATAAAGATTGCAAAAAGAATTCATCTTTACTGCATTACAAAATTAGAATAACTAAAACGTGAACAATAACGTTACGTCGCGTCCTACGTTACTTGTTTTTGCAAAAGCTCTAATTACTCTCTAATAACCAAAACACAATCCTGAATCTCATCAGCATCATTTGCAATCATTATGTTAATTTTTTTTTTGCTTTTTATAGAAATATACTTTATATAAAAGCTCACGTTGATTTTATTCCATTTAGTATTTTAATTTTTAAATTTAAGTAATCACCCAAAAGTCCTACTTGCTATTTAAAATTCAGCTAAATTATATTCGACAGTAGTGAATTCCGGAGCAATATTCTTATTTATTAACAAATCTCTAAGATCCTCCAATAAAGTCGTCATTTCCTCTTTATAGCACTTTTCCGTCTTAAATAAATTTGTGACGAATTCTGTACGATCCTCGAATGTTAGTTTAGCGTACAAATCAGGTTCCCTAGTGATTTTTCTATAAGTTTCCTCACTCATTGCGTGTAGTGAACGATAGAGAGTTTTACTTAATTTTATAACGGGCATTGCTAATTTACACGATTTATTAAAATCTTCTTTATTTACAATATTATTTATATCTAGTCCAAATTTTCCTAATTCACTACTCAGTTCCTGATAATAATACGCTAAATATTGTTTTGAATATCGGCGTCTTTCACATTTAGTTGTTGATTCGTAAACCATGAAAACAGCATCGTGTGCTGGTGGATTATAACGCTGTAATTGAAAATCGAAAACTTTACAATTAATAAGAACATCATTCTCATACTTAAACATTATATTTTTGGCCCACAAATCTCC
This sequence comes from Ignelater luminosus, assembly GCA_011009095.1. Taxonomy (NCBI): domain Eukaryota; kingdom Metazoa; phylum Arthropoda; class Insecta; order Coleoptera; family Elateridae; genus Ignelater; species Ignelater luminosus. The sequence continues at coordinate 49,178 of VTPC01091064.1, read as the reverse complement.
ATTGCTCCAAACATTTCTGAATATGCTACTGGGTTTAGAATCTTCAAAAGCTTGATCAGTTAAAATCTCTAATCTCTCTTTAAATTCTTCAGAAGTCAGTCCTACTTCCGGTAACAAATCGACAAGTGTTTGCAAAGCTTTTAAAGCACATCTAATATATTTATAACCTAAATAGTTCTCATCTTTTCTATACATAGACTCTTGCAAATATTTACCATAATCTTCAAGTAAAGAATATCTTCTTCCCAACTTCTTAGATTTTACTTCTTCATAAATTATACTCGCTGTATGATATTTAGCAATACTCTTCAAAGCCATCTTTAAATGATCCTTATCTAAAATAAACCCTTGAGGCATTTTACATCCACTTAAGCAAAGATCCTCTAAAACAATAAAATCGTTTTCACGGGAACAATAATATTTTGGTGAAAAACTAATATCTACATCCGGACATTCTTGTTTTACATCATTTAGAAATTCATACCAATATATTTCTTTGTTAAACATGTCACCAGCTCTTGTAAATTCAGCCATCACCTCCTGTTCAGCTATTATTGTCTTCACAAAAAATTGTATAATTTCCGTTTCATTAGCTTCATTGACAACTTCGAGTTTAAGACGTAGGTGCTCACCCATAAAACCATTTATTTCATCCGATATAGGCGCCAATTTAAAATTTATTAGTTTTACTGGTTTATCACCGTAATATTTTCCAAGTACAATTTTACAGTCATTTTCCGTAAAATCCACGTTTTTCTGGTACATTTTTATAATCTGACAGTTGATATAACGAATATTGCGGTTAATTTAAATAATGTTGTAAAGTGTCATGTTTAATATATAAGAGGGCATAATAGCAATGAATGGTGTTTGTTCAATTTGTACCAAGGACAAAGATTATTCTATTTGCATTGTGATTACATAAGCATAGTTTTACACTAGGCAACTGGTATAATTTACATAAAAGTATCGCTATTTTGCTGGAAATAAATGATTTCGTATATGATAATGATAAATAATCAAAATATCAAAAAGGTTTTTGGTGCTAAACCTCATATATTATGAAAACTACTTAAACAAGCCTATAAAACTTTAAAATATACATGCAATATGCACTAAAAAGTGTCCTAAATTACCTAATTGAAAACAGAGAAAATCCATTTTAAAACAATCATAAGTTTAATTAGAATTTAATTAAATCTAAACAACTAGGCCTAATAATAAAACGTAAAACATAGTGTAAATCAAAATTATAACAAGAAAACATTACATTTAACTATAACACGATGTAATAAATTTTCGAAGAGAAATTTTCTGCTCCTGTTGACAAGACAAGTTTATATTATGAAAAAATTCTTTTGGCGTCGCACAAAGCAATGGGCTTGTTGCACGTGTCAGTCGCGTATTTTACATTAAATAAAGGCTACTTTTCTATGTTAATAAACAATAAACGCAGTTTTTGGTTTCACTTTAAATAGCATTAAATAAATATTGCAATTAAGTTTAAACGTCGCACTTAAAAACTCCAATCAGATTATTGCCATGTGTTAATTCTTTCTACATCAATTTGTGAAAATTTACACAAATTCGCTTTTAACAAATTCTACTTTTGTTTTTAAATGTTATTATTAATATAATGATGAAAGGACCTGAAAAATACACAACACAAACTATACAAGCAAGCAACAAAAAATAATTTAAAGGTGCCAGTAATATCTCTGAATGTGATTAACCAGGAAGGAGCTTTTAAAAAGCCTTTTTACTGTAAAGATTAACGTGTCTACGTTGGGATACAGAGAGAGAATCAATTCAGCTTCTCGATATAAGCCATGCGTTAACACGTAACATGTATCATTTTAGGGTACATTACTTGTAATCCAAATATAGCTTTCTGCACATAAGATGCTGGATCGGTGCAAACTAATTGAATACTGGATTCCTTCTGGTCACTAAAATTCCTAGAATAAATTTGCGATATATCTTTGCTCCACATCCGTTGTTTTGCCTAAACAAACCTAAATATTTTTATTTTTTATTTTGTTCCTTAATTTTGCTAGTGTAGTTTGATACAGTGGCACCATGTAATTGTTGATTTATTTGGAATATTTTACTTAGTGTGTTTTTCCAAAAACTTGTAATTTTGTAATTTGTATGCACAAGTATTCATTCGTAAATTTCTATTGATCTAGGACCTGACTTTGATATAGCAGTCATTAATAATTGTTGTGTTTTGTCCTGGCTTTTTCTGTTCTTATTACTTTGGTGTTTTGCAGTCTGCAGGTTGTAACGGTCACTTTTCGCTTACGTTGCATGTGGTAGTTGCATCTTTACTTTCAGTGTGATTTTCAATTTTTTCATAGTTTCCTCTCGGGTGGAGAGATGATTGAGCCTAATATTTTAGCATTGAGAATTGAACTACACACTTTAGCTTTTCAAAAATTCTTTGTTGAATCTTTTAGGGTTAACGAATTTTTTTGCCCTTTAACTTTATTTTTGTGGTTTTGAAACCTGATAGCTGGGACTTGTTTTCTGGTGAATAGTTGGATGTTAGGGGAACGGAATGATTAAGTCCAAGCACGGGCTCGTGGTTTTAGTGGTTTTGAAATTCCTAGATTTGTTAATTTTGCAGGTGCTACGAGCCTCAGCATTTTGAGGGTAAGTGGAGTGTATTTTGGTTCGTTTTCTTAATCTCATATAGGTATGTTGTTCGATCCTATGTAGCTTGTTCCGGGAGTGGTAATTTTGCGTGGCCACCTAGTTGTTCTCGTTGTAACAGTAAATCTCTGAATCTTCATCTGCAAGCCTTGGGATTGTTCGTCCACTTAGCTGCTTCGAGGGTGCACTCGATGGCCTCTGCTAACTTTCCAAAGCGGTAGGAATCTCCATGGAGAACTTGTGAAAATATAATAATCCGAAAAGACTTATCCAATCTTTGTTTTAATTGCTTAAATTTAATAATATTTAAAAATAGACATTTAACCAGGATAAATGCATTCTAACGATTTTAACAAAGCTGTTTGTTTGTAGCCATGTTAAATTTAACAGATCCAGACTTTTGTGCTCCTTCAGAGCGTTTGATTTGCAACTTTAGGAAGCGACCATTAAGTAGGTTTTTTTGTGCATTTGTTTCAGATTTTTTCCCATTTTTAAAATTTTTGCACAGCTGTAGACAAAATTTTTGAAAATTTGAATGTGGTGAGTTGTGTTTTGCTTTTTACGCTTAATTTCAGCTTCTTAAGATTGGTTGATTTGTTAATTGATTACACAGTTCCTCTTTATCTACCCTCAAGGCCACCCATTGAGTTTAGCCGGCCTAGGACCTTTTGAGTCCTAGTTAAACTAGAGATCAAATTTGCGTAACACAAGGTTACGTTACAAGATGTTAAGTTACTTGAAACTTTTTGTTGCTTTTACCGAAACTTTACAAAATTTGCAAAATAAAACACTTCCGCCCGTTGTAAAATCACTGAATTCTTTCACACACCGATTTAATGCAGAACGTACACTTTTCTTTTATTTTGGCATTGTTGTACTCGTATGTGTGTTGTTTATTGCATAAACATCTACCTACAGGTAACTTTTAAACACAAATTTGTTGCCACGTTAATTATAAAGACAATAGACAAATACAGTTATTTGTCAGGTAGAATTCTTTGTTGGGTTCATTACCTCTTTCTTAAAAATCAATGATGATCAGGTGTGATACATAGTTCACTCATTATTTAGTTAAGAAAATTAAGAAATCCAAGAATTGGACTTAAGAAGGGCAACTTCCGACTTTAATCTATAACTAATATTCGAAGTCTATTTATCACTAAGTATAACCGCAACAATAGATTAAAGTATCAAATGGCGTTGAAACAAATATTAGAAGCATGATTTAAAAGTAGTTTAGATAGACACAGGATGAATTCTATGGATATTAAAGTCAGGTTAACAGCGTTAATCTTATGTGCTAAATTTTTCTTTTTATTGAGAAATTAAAAATCATATAGTGTAGAAGAAGTAGACATCAAATGTACAATTTTTTATTTTTGCTTTATTCTAAAAAACGTTTATGCTAACACTTTGTGAATTTCTGAAAAGCAGCCATATTTCTAAAATCTTTGTGATCAAGTTTTATCAGTGATAGACTATCACCAAATAAGACGCCTTGTATGAAAAACTGAAAACAGCATTTTTATATGTACAACTGGAAATCTCGTTAACCTTGTTAATTGTAAACTGTCTTTGCAGTATGCCAATATACTTTTAGTTTGCTTTTATGATGATTTAGGGTTAACAAGGAGTGCTACATTTACGATTTGAAATTCAACAATGCCGTATATGATATGTAATGGAGCTTATTTTATTATTTATTTATTAAATTTGCAATCTTGCTATTCAGTGCCAAGTTTTGAATGTTTTATAAAATTATGATGATTAAGACCCAACATTGCACGAGATCTAAATTCATTTTAGTTCCCAAGAGGTATGGTCGTGCTACCATTATATTTGAAAGATGACATCGAAGCAGTTATATGTAATGTAAAAATGGAATTTAAATTATCAGACACAAAATAAGACAAGAAATAACTTTTAGAATGCTGCTAAATATTTAAAAAAATTTTATTTTTCTTAAACTGAAACTTCTGTGTAAAGAAAGCCCAATTTCATTACCAATGATATTTTTTAAATTTTTCAGAACACGCGAGAAAACAGAATTTGCTGGAAGTTTACATGTTCTATAAATCTCTATTTCCGTTCTTTTTTCATGATTTTTCTGCTGAAATTTTATTCAAAGAACTTCAATTTCAATTACAGAGCAACAGCTTTCAAAATCAAAACAAATTTTCCTTTCATCTCGTTAGACTTAATACAGAAAACGCATTAAGCAAATAAATTGCAAATTTTACATACTACTCTGTCAGAAAGATGTTAAATATTTATAAAGTAATATACGGCATCTACGTGCAATTTCCTTGATATCATTCATTAACTCAACATTTTTTTTCCTGAATACCAAATGAATTATGAAAATTCTTAACAAGACAGCAAACATCAATTTTAAATTAGACGGTTACTGGGTTGTTCAATTTTTCTTGATGGATTTTTAAAATAAAAAAGGAAAATGTTACAGCATAAAATAACGCAATGTAAAATTTCGATTACAAAGAGAAGGGAGATTAATTACGGAAAGTAAGGACCCTGTCTTTATAAACAAAGAAAGGAGCTTTGTTTTTCAAGGTATTCTTCCTAAACTAATTTTTTTGTTGCCGCCATTGTTTTTCTTGAACATACAATTCGTTTAAAAAAATATTTGTTATATACTGAAATAGGGTAATATTTTATTATTTTAAAAATTAAATTAATGTATCTACAGTGTGCCCTATTTTCGTGGTATTCATATGGTATCTTGGTTATTATAAGAGATACAGTAATGGGGTTTGCACCATACTGGTCTAACATCACAAGCTAAATTCATTGGTGAAAACGAAAGATAAAAATTTGAAATTTTTCAGTTTCTCCAGTGTTCACTTTTTGTGTTGAAATAATAACAAAAACGGTTACCACGAATTTTCGTAGGATCATTAGTAGAGAAAATTCCACCGCTATCCATGATTTTACGTTAGAAGCAGAATTTTAATTTCTTTAAAATTAGATTCTCTGCTAATAAAACATGAAACTTTGTTTTAGCTAATAAATTTAGCTTGAAAAGTTAGGCTAGTACGGTGCAAACCTCATCTCTTATAAGTTATAATAATCGAAAATAAGGCACACTGTACACATATCGAATACTGAAATAATTCCAAATAGACGGAATTTTAACAGATGTGTCTTTGGAAAGATTTTGTATTGAGTTTTTTAATTACTAATTTTTATAATTAGTAATTTTAATAATTTCTGAAGTATATCGATGTATGCACCTACGGCAAGCTTGGTCAACGGTACCAAATTTAAATAATATGAAAAGACGGTTTCTAATGAATTGTTTTTTATATCTGTAGCAAAATTGAACGTATATAGATCCTTATTTCCAAGAAACTTGCCACATGTTTTGAATCATTGACCATCACACACAATATCATTTATCAAGCCACCAAAAAGAATTCCAAGCATCAATAACTTCAGTCACTATCTGTACTGGAGCACTTTCCTGCATTTCCTTCTTCCATACTGATCTGAGTTTCCTTTTTGCTCTTGAAGATCAAGCACTCTATATCTCAGAAATGAAGAAATTCAGAGCATCCTCAAGTTAAATTTTCAAGGATTTCTCCTGTAATGCCAATTATAGCACGAGTAGTCGTGAAATACCCAGTGACTGTTAATATTGAAGATTTAAAGTTTATGAACAACTTGGAAATAAGGGAAATGGTCTCCTCTAAGCAGGTAACTCACTTTTTAAAAATCTGTGGTTCGACTCATTGTTCCAACGCAGACAATTCTGCTTACTTTCAAAATGATCATACCCTTCCATTTGTGCTAGAAGATTGCGTGGTTGTTGAAGTGCTTTCGCTTACAGTTAGCATTGCGCAATGCTTTATGAGTGTAATGTTTCACTAAGTAAATGTTAAACATCCTTGGCATCCTTTGGCTAGCTCTGTCTCTTTCTTTTACCATTTTGTTTCTTATTCTATTTATCTTCTGTAGATCACTGAGGTTACTGTTTTCCAAAATGTACTAAAATAGTCAATAATTTTCATTTTGTCACTTTGGCTATGTTTATAAGTCAAAGTATCTTTCTCTTTCACGCATCTCAATCAGATTGGGACAATTGGAGTTACCTTTACCACAGATTCATATAGACCTTAAAAGATTTCGATTCTTTCACCTTGTTCGTACCTTAAATGATTTTCATTTTGCAACCTCGTTTTGGTGTAGTTCACTTGTTGAAACACTTTTTCTTTTCTATTCTTGAATCATTAAAGTTACCACTCAATCTTGTCATCAACGTAGTTTCTTCGTTCTTCTTTCGTGTTTCGACACTACTATATCAGTGTTATTACAACTGTTGACATCAACGACAGACAGAAAGATTTAGAATGGAGAAAACTTAGTGGTCTCACGGATGTACCGTTGGTGAACATAAAGGCATGAAAGCAAAAAACAACAAAGTAAGAAAAAGCGACGGAAAACGGAAATTGGATGCAAATAATTTATATATTGAGTTGACAAAAAGAAATAAAATATACAAAAGGAAAAAAAGAAAAAGACCCTGAAACAATGTAAATAAAATTTAAAAAATTGCATCACTAAAACAGTATACAGGAAAGAAGACAAAATATGAGAGAAAAGATGTAGATAATAACAGAGAAACAAAGAAAAACTGCAAAGAAAGAATTGTAAGCAAAATTGAAACAATAGAGACTGAAGATTAGTGAGGCAAAAAAAGGAGAGAAAAGAAAACTAGTGAGATAATAGAAAAGTCAATCAGAAATGACATAAACGAACAAAAGTAACAAGAGCTAACAAAAGAGAGAGAAAAATAACAGACAAATGTTTTTGGTTAAATTTGATTATTATTGTTTTGCTTGGGAAATCGCTCTTACTCAATAACAATAAATCTAGTAAATTGTGAAGTTTTTCAAAAAATTAAGATGTAAAACGCCATAATCTTGGATTGATGCCCTGTTCGTAAAGATCATTCGCGGTGTTACACTATTGAAAAAAAAAGAAGAATGTAACTAAAAAAGAAAAAGGAAACCGAAAAGCAACGATGAGAAGAATGAGAATAAGTAAGTGTGTGAGGAAGACCAGAAAAGAAATAGCCAAAGGGATAGAAGAGAGAGAAAGAGTTGGAAAAGATGAGATAAAGATAAAAAAGAAGAGCAGGGTGTAGTAATCCAGCTAAGTGCAGGTAAGACTGCAATTATTTTTGTAATTTAGTGCTTACTAGCAAATAATAATAATTTACTGGTTTTAGTATATGGTTCGAGGAAAGGCAATACCTTAAGATACGCTACCGACAATTATGGTTTACCAGGTACTCTAAAGCGGCAACTGCTACCAAAGAGTTTACAAAACCGGACTACGTATACCAAGCGGTTTATTACAGAATAATTACCACCTAATTGATGATAAAGATGTACTAAAGAAGATGTTTGGTTTTTCTAGTTTATTTCAAACAGGAATTTGTACTATCGATAAACTTATCTGTTGGACTACCGTGGTTTCATGGATGAACCCCGTTTGGAGTTACCTCGTCTCTGTACTTAGCTCCCGAAAATTGGAAAGAAGTGTAGATGGATAGCTCCTTTTAAGTGTATTTAAATCTTGATTGACCCTCTTCTAAACACCTAAAATTTAGTTGCAAACAACGGGAATATTAGCAACGAAAGTAGGTATTTACAACTATTTCCTTTATATAACTTACCCTAAACTGACAGGCTGTAAGAAGAAATGGAAGTAAAAATTGAATAAATCCTCCTCCACGGGAGTCTCATTCAAAAATTAAAAGACTTAATTTTAGAGAATTACTTAATATCTTCTTATACAATTATATTTCGACTCACGTAATGTACGAGGCGCCTTCAATAAAAATTATATTGAACTAATTATTTAGAACTTTTTGTTAACAGGAGACTGAACTGCTACAAATACACCAACTAATTAAACCCCTAAAACAAAGTTAACCTTTTTCTAATTTAATCTACTTTGTATCTCTTACAGTTTACAAGATTGTTGGGAAAATGTAGGTTATCATCCTGTATGTTTAAAGTTTTCATAAAATGGGTACTATTCTGAATCAATATAGGAAATTACTAAGGCACTGCTGCTATTTTATTCATAACAAACAATAAAACGCTTTGTTGAGAATTCTAGTCCAGATATCAAAGCATCCTGAACAAACAATTTGAACTTGAAACAACAGGATCATTAAATCACAAAATTGTGATTTGTGTCGGGATTATAATAAATATAACCCTTAAGCTTGATAACATTGTAAATTGTATAACCCCAAATAGCTTTCGAGGGAAGAATAAATGATTCTACAAGAACCATAAAACTACAGAGTTACACTGTGGAAGGAAGTAAAATATAAAGTAAATACCTGCAAGTATTTAAAAAATTAAAAAGCAAATGTTACGAAACTTATTGCCGAATTGTAAATAAAAACTGTAGATGATGTTAATCTAAACATTTATAAACTGCCAAAACAAGAGGGAGAAAATATTTGATTATACTAAATAAACATAATTTTGTATTTTCCCTTCTATTATTTTTAATTTTCCATAACATTATTTTTGTGTTCTTATAATTTAATTACGAAGGCAACTTTTATGTAATCTATTCAACCATTAGAGCATTTAAAAAATTATTTTTATGAATAATTTACCTTCGTCACTTACATCCTTATTTCAACACTTTCACATAGAAAAGTTCTTTTGGCAAGGATTAAAGATATAACATTTCTCAGTTTATTATCCAAAAGAAACTTTTTTCTAAGATTCTCTTTTTATCTTTTTAAACAAATCTGAACTACAAGGTAGATGTCGCAGCTGAGTGAATCCACATTTTTCAATAATGAATTTGTCATATCTAAGACTTTCTTCAAATTCTGAATTGTATCATCATAGGCTTCAGCCTTAATTGTAGTCCCTTTCTGCACCAAGACTTCTTCCTCATTCCAAGGAAGTCATTGCAATCAATTTCTAGCACAAGATTGCAATTGTAACCATATTCGATAATGAGGAATCCTTGTAAACCCACTGCATTGAAGCGATACACCATGTCTCATTTCCTGCGACAATTCGCAAAAGTAAATTTTGATCATTTTGTAGAGCGAGTGGTTAGATTTTCTTGAAAAATGTCATTCATACGGAGCTTTTGCTCTGACGTAAGCAGCCTCATTTGTTTTGGGTACCAAAACCTTGTATAACAATTTGATAGTCATACTTGATTTTGAAATTTTGAGTGACTGAGGATTTTTAAGAGTATTCTCGTAATGTTGTTGGTGGTAGTATACCAATAGACTCCTTAACATCTCTTCTTTAAGAGAAGAAGGCAGCACTTAAGAGACCTCTCCCAAAACTAGCTGCCTCAATTTGGAGAATATTCATCAGGATCACTCAATGTTCATTTGTTTGACTTTTCCTAAGGCGTCGTAGAAAATAGTAAAATGCCCTTAGTAAAACAGAATTTTGGCACTTTTTCCCATTCTCATTAGAATACTCAGCGTAAACATCGACAAGTTTGGAACTTTCCGCCGTTTTATCGACTTGTTATAATGCAATACCGTTTGCAAAAGGATTTCTCAACAACTGAATGTCGTCTTATTGCCTAAACAAACTTGCTATTGTTTAAGCAATTTTTTAAATCAACGCCTACTTCAGTCAAATTGCAATGTCGCTATTAGTGGTCATTTTTTTACTGAACATAGGGATGTTGTACTTACTTGAAAAGCTCTTTTCGTGACGATTACAAAAATGTAAAAATCCAATATGTCACCCATAAGAAAAGCAAAAGTTCGATACGATTGCGTAAAACTTAGTAGGCCCAGAATGTCTTAAGGTCATTTTTGAAGTCCCCATTACCCATTATAAATGAGTACGTAAATACGCAACTTTTTCCCCATTTGACCAATCTCTATCTATTACCATTTCCAATATCCCCATGTATCTCATTTTATCTTGAACGTGCTGTATATGAAATAAGAAAAAATGAAAACCAGTTCATTCAGAACAGTTACAAAACTATCAAGAAAATTCAAAAATAGTAAGTGCAATTTGGGAGTACCGCTCTTCTTTTTCACCATCAGACATTCTTTATATTTACAATAAAAGGCGTCCTGTGTAAGACTTAATCTATACACTATGGCCAAAACTGACCAAAATTGACCATTGACTTGAAATAGACGCGCAACAATCGCTATTCTGTTGGAAAGAAATCATCTCCAGATGACTTTTGCGGCTGTGCTTTTATGACATTACACTACTTTTGTTTTAGGCTTTAAACTCAATTCGCTAAATTCTTTCCTAAAAGATCTTTTGGAATGTGATCTTTATTTCGATTATCAATATCGCGGTATACAGCATTTGACATCTTCATTATTTTTTGTGTGGTAGTACTTCTTGAGATAGGATTAGAGTTCAGAGAAGTTTTATTACGTCCATATCTTTTGATATTTTTAGACAAACCTTTGTTATTGAAAATTATCCAAGATGTGTGTAGAAAGAAGAGACAGTTTTAAAAAAAAACAACGGCAGAAATTAATGTGGTCAAAAGTTACCTTTGGTCGATGATTTAAAAGATTGATCTGGTAGAAAAGTAAATGGTAAGAAGTCTTACTGGAAGACTTAAATGCTATTTCGAGGTGATGTTTATAAACAATTTTTTTTCTCATGGTTGATATTTTTTCCTTTTGTTATAATGGCTTATAAGATAAATTCATGACAAAAGATACAGCTAGAAGAGAGAAAAGCCATTGGCCCTCTTAGAATTAAGATAAAATAGGATAAAATTTTTCAATTTTTCATATTTTCTGCTATTATTAACAAAAGTAATAATGCAAAATATGCTATCAGAAATTATATATGATCTCCTGAGGTGGTATTTAATATTTTAACCGCCGTAGGTGGCTTGTTGGACCGGCACCCACCACGTGTGGGATGACAGAGGTCAAAAACCAATCAAGAACCAACCGATAACCACTCTAGATGACCTGAGGAAGGTAAATCCCAACTGTAGGTAGTATAAAGTTGGTGGGTAATAGCCACCGTAGGTGGGATGATGGAGAGCGAAGCTTTATTGTTTGTCACCGTAAGCCACTTGGTCAAGGTAAAACCTGATAGATAATCACTGTAGGTAACCTGGAACTAGACTCTTAGCCATCATAGGTAATAGAGGGCGATGCTCAAAGGTTAGTCATGTAAAAGAGGTTGGTGGAAAGTGAAGCTCCGTGGGTGGGATGATGGAAAGTAAAACCTCATTGTAAGTTACCGTAAGTGGTTTGGTAGATGCAAAGCTCGATAGATAGCCACTCAGTTGAGGGTAAAGCCCAACTGTTAGTCACTGTGGGAGCTAAAAGGCAAAGCTTGAACGCATGCCAAACGGATGGCTATGATTCTTCCCATTTCAACAGTAAGTAGTATGCAGAATATGTTTTAAGTTGGTAATTACACTAAACGGATCTTGCAAATCATAAAGAGCTCAAAGTTAGTTAAATTAGAAAAAAGTTGACTAAATTAAAAATCAGTTTAGTGGTGTTTTTGTGTCTTTATAATAGCTTCTTAGATGTAGCGTTCTAGAGGCCATAAGGATAAGAAAAGTTTAGATGAACTTATATCCTAAGGTACATCATTTGATTAAGGATGCCGAAGCTGAACATCCCCTCACATACCCGCCACCAACCGAATGAGCGTTCATCGCAATAAAGTAGAAGGAAAACTTTCTCCGGTAGATAAGTGTAGAGAATTATCTTTAGTTAGCTTTGGCACCCTATATCATGGAAACGTGAACTTTTAAATATACGTTCATATAAACTTTTTTGGTCTTTTTGGCATGACCTCTAGATTACGCCTTTAAAGTATCAACGCATTCTTAAGAGTCATCCGGTATATGTATAGAGTAATAGATTATAGAATTCATCTCAAAAATGGCCTAACGGCTGTTTAATCCAAATAAGGTATTTAATTAAAGTAAAAGATCAGGATAAAGAAATTTTTAGATATTATTTTTTCCTCCACACTATAGACACACAAATATTTTATTGTGCTCAATAAAAAATTCTAAAATTGTTAAATCGTAGCCAACAAAAAATATCTATAGTATGGTAGTACAACGATTTTAATATTACACCACCAATTGACATTCTTAGTAGTGTTATAAAAATTTTCCAAGTTTCAGATTTCCTAGAAATTTTAATTTTTGTCACCATATAAAAAGTATTGCATCAGAATTTCGCACGGTTTAATCAAATGAAAAATAATCTCTTAGAACACATGTATACTTCTAAATATATAAATATCGAGATAAATTCCGTAGGTTGCCCTATTATATAACATAGGCAACCAACAATTCATTTTTGACCTTGACTTCAAGTGCCAGTTATTACACAATATTACGCACTCATGGTTTCTATAATAAAACTAATCTCACAATGATAAAATAGAAAAGAACAGACTTCAAACGTAAAAGTAACTTGCCTATTAGTGAATTGAGTGTAACGCAAAAAATGCCAACATCCGCAGAAGTTTTTTTATTGGTCAAGAAATATTTAAATATGGAAAATCTAACCGTGTTAGATTGTAGTGAAACATGTGAAAATGCGATACAAATCCAAATATTAACAGAAAACAAGGAACAGCATCAGGTAACATTCGTAACTAGACAATTTATAAATTATTTTCAACTTGAGTATCAAGAAGAAGAAAAATATCCCAGTTTTGGTTCCACTTTAATTCCTTGTTATTTCAAAAAAGGAAATTTATATATTCCAGAAGAATTTAATGTTCTAATACAATTAAAAAGTTTCAATTTGGATGAAATAAAATTAGTTCTTAAAACTTTAGCAAAATGCCACGCAGAAAGTATTTATCTTGAAGAAAAGAATTCTGGAAAATGTAATTTGATTGATGAATATCCAAGATTACAGAAAACTAATAAAATTCTAGAAAGTTATTTATTCAAAACTTTAAATTCTTTAATTGATCTATTACCGGAGGATAAACTAACACATCAAGAATTCAAACACAATTTAACTACAATCATAACGGAAATTATAAATAAAGAGAACCAATTTCGTAAAGTTTTGTGCCATGGATATCTATCTGACGACACAATTTTATTTAAATGCAAAAATGAAATTCCAGTGGAATGTAAATTTATGAATTTTAATCAACAGCATTACAACCTTCCAATTTATGATGTATTACACTTTATTTACATGGTAACGAATATGGAGTTTAGAAAAGAATACCTAAATGAACTGTTAGAATTTTATTACAACTGCCTGAAGATTAACTTGTATAAAAAAGATTTAAATATAGAAAACATTTTACCACTCGAACAAGATTTTGAAGCTTCTATTAATTATATCTTACCTCTAATAAAATTACAAACGACTTGCATACGTTTAGTGCAATATCTCAAACCAGAACTTCAGAAAAAATGTTTTGAGGATACTCAACTGTTTATTAACACATTTAAGAACGACGAAGAATATAAACAATCAGTAATGAGTCATTTGAAAGATTTAAGAAATATAGTTATTAACCCTGGTTTGACACTCGAAGATATTTATCGGGTAATCAAAAATAAGATTGGAGATCAAAAATGCAGTTTATTGAATTACGAATTGATACCAATAGGAGAAGTCAGTGGATTTTTTGGTGAACATAAAAAATTAAAAATTAAGATTCATGTAAATAACGAAACGCAAACTTTAAACTTTTTTGTTAAGTTCACCCCAAAGGGAGAAGCCCAAAAGAGTATAGCAGATGATTGTGGGTCATTTTACAAAGAAAACTTCTTTTATAGACATTTTGTTCCGATGGTACGAAAATTTGGAGCGACTATAATTAATGAATGTACTGTTCCTTGTTATTTCACACGATTAAATGATGTTTTGGTATTTGAAGATCTCAATATTTGCAATTATGGAATTTTGAACCACCGACAACCATTAGATTTCGAAGTAGTTGAGATCGTTGTCAAACAAATGGCAAAACTTCATGCTTCGAGCATCATCTTGGAAGAGAAAATGAGTGAACAGACAAAAACTAAATTTTATTTAAAAGAACAGTATAGAGATGGGTTGGAAGAATCTTTCTTTACCAGAAAAGAAAATCACCAAGGGGGAATATCAATGAAAATATCAATTGAAGGGATACCTGATCAAATTGATTTATCTCCTGATGATGGTTCTATACTTTCTAATGGAGAATTTAAGAAGAAAATTGAAAAAATATATGAAAGAGTGTATGAATTGGCAAAACCTTCAGAAGAATTTAGAAATACTTTATGCCATGGTGATCCATGGGTTAACAATATATTAGTACAAAAAGTTGACGGAAAACCAACCGATGCCAAACTTATTGATTTCCAATTAATGAGATACTGTCCACCTGCCCAAGATTTACTAGGATTTATTTATCTGACAACAAATCGCAAATTTAGACATAATCATCTAGACGAAATTCTGGAGATATACTACAAGGAATTTTCAAGATCGTTAGAGATAAATGGATTCGATCCAGAAAAGATATATTCACGTGATGTTTTTAGGAAGAGCATTGAATACATGCGCCCACAAGCTGTAGGTCAAACTGTCATTTATTATCATATCTGTGTAACAAATCCAGAACTCATGGCAGATTATACAGCAGATGAAGCAAAGATGAGACAGATCTTCTTAGAAGATAGAAGAGATTTTGTTGCTGAAATGTATGATCGTGATCCCATATACAAAGAAAGGAACAGAGAAGCTATTGAAGACTTAAGAGACATTTGTGCCAAATATTTTTGAGATTGTTTTGATATCATGAAATTAACTTTTGTTTCTTTGTAAGAAAATATATAATAAAGCATTAACAAACTAAACTTGTTTTTTTCTGTTTTAATACACTGCACATGCTTTACAGATACACAGAATGATTTAGAGGCATGTCTATGATTAAAGGTTTAAGGCTTGACTAGAAGGTAAGTATTGTTATTTTATTTATTTGCATATTAACTGTGTACTAGATACTTGCTGAAATTGTTAAGTGAATACAAAAATGTTTTTACATAGGATATCAAGATAAAATTTTGAAAATGTTTAGTATTCATTTTTGCCCATACCATGTGTCCTTTTTCTACACTACTCCTGTGGAGATTTTAAAAATTGTACAAACCAAGAGCTGCCTTATTTATTATTTGTACTATCAGTCATTTCAAAGAAATGATAGTATTTATGCTGTAACTGCTTGTTAAACAGTCATTTAGCCGGGCCAAGTGTCCTGTGCTACGGGTTGCATCCCGGAGGTAATATAAAAAACTATTTGTCACTAAATTCAGTTCCTTCAAATCTTAAACTCCGAATATCATAGTCTTGAGATATTGAGTAAGACGTGTTTGGATTTCTTCAAATTTTAATAATAGGATAGGGCATTTTAAAAATTGGTTTCTATCACTTATTTTCAAAGTTAGGCCTTTCTTGCTTGGCATACAAATAGACTTCAGTGCAAACAATTCAGCAATATTTTAAACTCAGTTTTTTCGAGTTAGGGCCTTTTTGATTTGTAGGTCAGTATATAAAGGGTTTTCCAATAAGAGGTGTTATTTTGATATTCAAAGAAAAGTGCCATTTTTTAATATAAATGATCGGATGTTTATTTCATTATAAAGAGGAAGGTATGCCGTTAATAGTGGAAAATAACATCAGGCAAATGACCACCACGACCACGCTTACAGGACAATATCCTGTTCATGAAATTTTCCATAACCAAATCGCAAAGTGGCTCCCCTATGTCCTCGATAGCCTCACGAATTCCATCTTTGAGGTCTTGAATCGACGCTGGGCTGTTGGCGTAGACCTTCTCTTTCACGTGGCCCCAAAGAAAGAAGTCGCAAGGTGTTAAATCACAAGATCTCGGTGGCCAATTGTGATCACCTCTTCGAGAGATAACACGGTCCGGAAACTTTTTCCGTAAAAAATCAATGGTTTCGTTGCTTGTGTGGCAAGTAGCGCCGTCTTGTTGAAAGTAAACGTTGTCCAGATCAATACCATCCAATTCCGGCCATAAAAAATCGTTAATCATCTCTCGATAGCGCATTCCAGTCACCGTAACTGTTGCTCCAGCCTCATTTTCGAAAAAGTAAGGTCCAATGACTCCGCCGGACCATAAACCGCACCAAACAGTCACACGTTGAGGATAGAGAGACTTTTCAACAATAACTCTTGGATTTTCTGAGCCCCAGATCCGACAATTTTGCTTGTTGACGAAGCCACCGAGGTGGAAATGGGCCTCATCACTCAAGATGATTTTTCGATGGAATTCTGGATCATTTTCATGCATTTCAACGACCCAATCAGCAAAGACACGACGTTGTTGATGATCGGCCGGCTTGAGTTCTTGTGTTAACTGGACTTTATAAGCCTTAAGACCCAAATCTTTATGCAAAATACGGTGTAATGACGTTTGTGGAATGGCTAATTCCAAAGAACGACGAGGAATGGACAAACCTGGGTTTTCTTTAACACTTTCGGCTACAACAGCAATATTCTCGGCTGTTCTTGAGCGACGTGCACGGGTTTTATTCTTCACATCACTAACTTGTCCCAAGAGCTCGAATTTTTTTCACCAATTTCTGTATTGCGGTCCGACAAGGTGCTTCACGGTGACCCAAAAATGTTCGAGTTTTACGAACCGTCTCTGCCAGATTTTCACCATTTTTATAGTGAATTTTAATAATTTCAATGCGTTGTTGAAGCGTGTATCGTTCCATATTTATTAATGGCGTAGTTTCTACTTGTCAAATGTCAAAAAATAATAGCTTCAAAAGTGACATCTACCGAAATAGCGGGCTATTCAAAATAACACCTCTTATTGGAAAACCCTTTACAATCTTTCATTGTTCTTACCCTATTCTCAGTCTTTTATCCTTGGTATTCTTCAAAAGTGAAATGGTTACCGCGATTACTAGCTACATCCCATTCTCGTCGCTATAATTGTATACTTACAGAATCAATAAATAATTGACTGAATGACAGAAAGGTGGATTATTATTAGATAAAAATTCTTAGACCAGTAATATCACCAAAACTTCTTTAATGCCCCAAACTCTTGATAGAAACTAAATTTGGAAGATGTCTTTGGCTTATTTCTTTATGATCACCTACAGATGATTAACTCAGTGTTCAGACAAACCAGATACCTTCAAATGGAAATATTTGGATTTCTCAAGTATCTAAACTATCTATCGCAGATGTCAGATTTCTAGAATTGGTTTTGGACTAACTCAATTAAAACATCTAATAAGTGAACGTAACCCCTAAATAAAAAAATTCCTGTCTTTGGTTGATCATGAAATAGAAAGGCAGAGAATTTGACATGTCACGTTCATTTCATACACATTTCAAATAAGTCAAGTGAAGTTGTCATATTCTGACAGTTTTCCGAACTATAAAATGGCTTCCGCCTACGAACGTAAAGCTCTCATAGTTGCTTATAATAATCTATTTTTTGAGACAATTATATATTAAGAAAAATGTTATATTTTTATAGTCAACCAAGGCGAAGATTTTTTTTGAGTCACTCTAGTAAGCAGAATGACGTCAGACTCATGTAATTACTTAATTGAAAATTTGTTTTCGCCAATGACGATTTCAACTAATTGACATCATAAGGATTTCAGTCCCGTATTTGCATGATTACATATAACGTATTGATGATCAGAGTTCCGTTTTCTAATGACGATAAAAATTGCATTTGTTAACTGTGACTCATTTCACACTAAATCCGCCAATTCTTGTCAAGATATCCACGTAACACACACATGTAACATCTCAAAGTAAATGTTCTACGTAACCCCTCTTCATTTTGATACACATTTCTGCTCTCCTTCTCCATGATGAACAGACCATCTCAATAATTCCGTGGATGGTTCAAATATCATTTCAGACATTCTCGATACGTACCACAAATGATTTTGACTTAAAATAACCTTATAGATAAATACGGAAGCGGTTTGGGTCAAAACTCTAAAAAAATCAGGTGGAGCCCCACAGTGCATGTAGTGCATGTACCACGTTGCTGTTCTTTGAGCAACCGGTACTTCCTTTATTAACAACGGAAAGTCATGTGTAAGACGTTCAAGGGCACATGTTTAGGTAATTCAAATATTTTTTTAAACTGAGAAATTTTAGAGACACAGAAAATGTTGCCTATTTGGTAAAACAAAGAATCCAAGCAGTTGATCACCAATAATTCCTGCTTAAACGTTACTAGAGTACCGAGGATTCACATCACACCATTATGAAAATTCGTAATTCCATCTTGTAAAACCTGTCCCGTCAGTTGTCATGTCAGTATTTAAAAGATTGATTTCGTTGCAGTTTTTCTCAATAACTAGCGGCCAAGGGTTGACCGCGCGGTCTTAAGATTTAGACAGAGAGAACCATATCAACTGATAGCTTACCTCTTCAGCTGCAAAGACTTTTTTGACTGATGTACTTATCTGGATTAATCTTCGACATGTATAAAAATTCTTCCGTCTAATGCAGGATAGGTTTCTATCATAATAGCCTCTTTTGCTCAATCTTTGGCGATAGGAAACAATGAACACTGGGAATCAACGCAATTATTTTGTGTAGCTGGATGTAGTAACACTACTTTGTATAATATGTCCGAGTTCATTTAAATAGGTATTCTATTGATTGCACAGTACAGGTCAAGAAAGTAATTGATCCTAACATAATGTGCACGACTAAAAATAAATTTAAAAAAAAATTGGCCATACTACGAAGTAACGCCCATCCGAGTACATTTCTAACCTAAAATTACACCGGCGGCGACGGGCGCGGCGTTGTCTCATTGTTTTGCGTTTTTTACAGTTTATTTGTTCTATTTACAGATCAGTTGGTTTCAAGACTAAATCTGATTTTTGTAAGTTAAACGAAGTAAATTAGATTTAACGCAGTAGTTTCATCATATATCCAACACTACGCCACTGGAAAACTACATTATTTTTATCACAACAGAGCTGCCAATAGTACAAAATGCCTAATCAACGGTAAATTTCGTGGTTTATAATCGTTTTAGATATCTGTATTGATAATATAAAGTTTGATCGCAAACAGTGGACGATATTTTGGAATTTTAATTAATTAATAAAAAAAGTTGGAATTTATGTAATACTTTACAGTATCTCATATAAAAATGTTTTGTAATAATTTATGTTCTACTACGCCACTGCCCACATTTTAGATATTTAAGTGAATAATAGATAAACGTGTTTTCCTGTCTACGATGTCTGCATCTAAATATATCTTGAATGATTTAGAATGCATAATACAACAAGGATTAGTCTGAACAATGTGACGCATTGTTTGAAAAAGTAAATATTGATATTAGAAAATCTTTAGTCACATACCATGCATTGTTTTAACTATCGTCAAACATTTTAAACCACAAACAACTAACTTCAGTTAATGTGAATTTTACGTAAGTACAGCATGTATATTAATAAGGAATCCGTGCTTTCCTTACAAGATTGCAATCAAATAATTAAAAATTATTTAAACTCGGAAGAATTTCATGTGTTAGATTATGAAGTGCAACCGTTTTCTGATACAGTTAATGGATTTATGGGCGATCACCTTTTAATTAAAATAAAATTCGCTTTGAAAAATGTCGAGAATGAGGTAAGATTCTTTGCTAAGAGATTTCCATTCAATCACGAACTTCAAAGCCGCTATGCCTTATCAGTGAAAGCTTTCACTAATGAAATATTTACATACCAAGTTATCTTTAATAAATTTAAAAAATTTGATGGGTTTAATGATGAATTCGCACCGAAATATTATTTTGGGAAAGATAATGATTTGATTGTTTTTGAAGATTTATCTGAAAAAGGCTTTGTTTTACCTGAACCTACTAATGCATTACCTCTGGATATTGTAAAATTCTGTTTGAAAATCTTAGCTAAATATCACTCAGGAAGTATTGGATATCAAGAATTAAAATCGAAAAAGCAAGGAAAAAGATATCGTTTGATAGATGAATATCCTGATTGTATGCAAGAACCATTATTTAGAAAAGATGAGAGTTTCTTAGGTTATGGTTGGTTTAGAGCAAGGCTAAGCGCGTTAAAAAGTATTATCGATTTATTACCACCGTCTAAGAATATCACTAAAGAGGAATTTAAAAAGGCGCTAGACCAAGTGGCTGAAAGTTCTTTTGAAATTATGAAACCCAAAGATAATTTTTATAATGTTTTGTGCCATGGTGATGTGTGGGCCAAAAATGTTATGTTTCGATATGAAAATGGTATTCCAGTTGAATGCAAATTGGTAGATTTCCAATTGCAAAGATATTGTCCTCCAGCTCATGATGTTTTACAATTTATTTATTTAACCACAAGTACAGAAAGACGAAAACATCATTTTTATGACCTTCTTCGTTATTATCACAACAGTTTAAAAATGGAGTTGAGAAAAGGCAATTTAGACATAGAAACTATTATATCCTATGAAGATTTTGAAATATCAGTGAATTATTTATTGCCACAAATAAAATTACAAACTGCCTACTATTATACGTTCCAAGGCGCAAATCCAGAATTTCATAAAAATGTAACAACCAACCTAGAAGATTTCAAGAAATTTGTATTTGGTGATGGAGCCCCCTTTTCGATAGATCTCTTTAAAACTGACGATAATTATAAGCGATTAATGACAGAAACTCTTAGCGAATTGGAAGATTATGTAACTCATCATAGATTAACATTAGAAGATTGTTTTAAAATTATTCCCAGCAAGATTAAAACAACAAACTACAAGCTATTGAATTACTATTTGGAGCCTTTAAAGAAGATTGGTGGATTCCTTGGTGACCACTATAAATTAAAAATTAACGTGTTAGTAGATAATCAACCAAAAACACTAAATCTGTTTGCTAAATGTTCGCCTGAAAATACAACACGCTTTGATATGGCTATGGGCAGTCGTGCGTTTGATAAAGAATCTTGTATGCTCCAAAAACTACTACCACTAATTCAAGAAATGGGAATAGATGTAATAGATAGTTGTGTAATTCCATACCATTTGATACGAGCGAATGATGTAATTGTTTTTGATGATTTGGAATTTGACGATTTTTATGCAGCTGACCCACGTGTTCCTTTTGATTTTGAACATCTCCAAATCATCGTTAGAAAACTTGCTGTATATCATGCAAGCAATATAGTTGTTGAAGAAAAAATAGGCCAAGATCTTTCAAGGAAATTTCGTTTAAACGAGAGATTTGAAAGTGAATTCGCAGAAAGTTTCTTTCCAACTAAGAATCATCATCCGAGTTCATTAAGTATTAAATTGGGGATAGATACTGTCGATTATCAAATAGATATGTTTCCAGAATTATCAAAAGGAATTTCCCAAGAAGATTTTAAACAAAGATCAAAGAAGGCTTATGAAGCTATTTATGAACTGGTTAAATCTTCAGAGAAATATCGTAATGTGGTGTGTCATGGTGATCTCTGGGCCAGCAATATCATGATGAAATATAAAAACGAAAAGCCAATAGATTGTCTTATTATTGATTATCAAATTTTACGTTATTGTCCTCCAGCTCATGACTTACTTTGCGTGCTGTATTTAACAACAAATCGAAAAACTAGAGCTCAGTTTGCTACTAAATTAATGGATATCTATTATGAAAAGTTTAAAGAAACTTTGGAGAAATATGGCTGTGACGTAAATACAATTTATCCGTACCACAAATTTATGGAAAGTTGTGAATATATGACTCCCCAAGCAGTTTGTCAAACTGTCATATATTATCATTGTATAATGACAAATTCCGACCTCATGAAAGAATATACAGCAAGTGAAGAAAGTACAAACAAGATATTTTTAGTTGACAGAAGAGATTTCTTAAAGGATATGTGCGAAAGAGATCCAATTTATAGAGAGAGGATGAAAGAAAGTATAGAAGATTTACGAGATATGTGTTTGAAATATTTCTAAAATTTATTACTTTTGCAATTTGAATATTAAGTTACTCTGTAATTGTAACATGATTTGTCATAAAAAACCTATGAACCTTGAAAATTGTAAAATAAATGATTTACTAATTTACAAACTAACTAAGTTTCGTTTCCGACTAATTTAATTCTTAATTCTAGGTAAGTTAATAAAGTATAACAAGGTAATAGAATTTTTATTATTTTTTATGTATAGAGTGTTTTGAAAATGAGTGCAAATATTTGGCAGGTGCTTTCCTTGACAAAAAAAATACAAACCTTTATTGTTATATAATATTTTTTTCTAAACTGCACCGTTTCTGAGATACGACGTCTTTGTCTTTTAAAATTTCAAGGACGAAATATCAGGATGCAATTTTCTACATGCTTGTCACTCTATGATGTCTACTATTTTACGTAGTTTTGCATTTAATATCTCCATCAGAGGTAGGTAATTAGAAGGAAACTAGCCTCCTACGCCCAAGAAAAAAAATTTAAAACGTTTTTTTATTTTCTGAATAAAAAATCGATTTGGAACAAAAAGTTATTCTTGCTTTTTTTCTGTAGAATGCGTCGTTCTCTAGTAAAACAAGATTTTTCAAAACCTTTCTTTTATTGCTTTTAATTAAATTTTGACGCCCTGTATCTCAGAAATGGTGCAGTATAGGAAACAAAATTATATAACAAGAAAGGTTTGTTTTTTTGTCAAAGAAAGCCCTTGCCAAACATTTTCACTCAACTACACTGGCAAGCAAAAAATTTAGGTCACTTTGGAATTGTGATGTTCTAAGCTTATGTTTGCAAATTGTAAATCATTGTACTAGTAATTGCTGAGTCATTAGTTTTCAGAGAAATATTATCTGTGAGTATGGAGAAGAAAGATATGCTCCAGTTTGTATTGATGAGCGACACATGCACAGAGTTAGTCTTCATACAGAATGGCTCCCTAACAGCTCACAAGAACATTACGAAAGTTCTAGCAGATCGTGTTATGCCTTTCATGCTCACCATAGGCGACTATGGCATTTTCATGCACGATACTGCGAGATCTCACGTAGCGATGGTTGTCAGAGAATATCTGGAAAAGGCGGGTATTAGACGATTTGATTGACCAGCACTTACGCTTTCCGATCCAATATTGACTATTAACAATGAATTACATTTTTCAAATATAAATTAGAACAGAAAATAACAAAAAAACAACACGATTTCAAAGTGACCTAAATTTTTTGCTCGCCAGTGTATAAAGTTGTTTAGAGATTTTGTGCAAATTACAATAACACAACGCTTATGTTTTTAGATTTGAAAGTACATAGTATATACTGACAATCGATGACTGTTTATTACATACTGGTCCACATGGAGTGGGAACTTCAACACCATCAATATTTATTACAAAATCTGAAGGCCAATTTCTACAACAAAATAAAATTTAAAGCTGGCCTCAGGTTCCAAAACAGAAGTTTCATTTCAAAGTTTGTGTTTTTAGTGTTACAAGAAGAATTAAAGGAAGTCAAGACTCTAAAGACCTCTGGTCTTAACCTAAAACTCGATTTATTTTTTAAGTAGTCTTAGAGATTGGTTTAGACGATTTCGTTCAAAAACGTATTTTATTTGTAACCTAAGACCTAGTCTAAATTCACTTCAATTAGAAATTGACCCTGAATGCCCCCAAAGCAAATATCAAATTAGTCTCTGATCATATCAAAGCTTTGCTGAGTTTCTAGAAATTTTAGAACGTTTTTATTTTTAGCATTTTCGCATTGCAAACTATGCAGGCTGTAATACAGTTAGGGCAAAAAAACAGGTATGCCGGAAAAGTTCACAAAAGTTTTGATACTTTGTAACTTTTTTTTCTGTGTTTTGTAAATATTTCGGAAACTATCAATCTTAGCAAAAAAATACACTCTGTACAAAACTAAACTAGACAAGATTTCCTACAAACTCGATTCCATTCGATATAATTAAGTTTGAAATCTGAGGTGTTTTAGGAATTGGTGCAAAAGACTGTCCTCGTACACTCGCTACCCTTTAAAGCTGTGACCATGGAAGTTGGTTCTGAATAATATTGCATTATTTGGGTACTCAAAATTCTGAGTAAGGTTTGAATTTTAGAAAAGGGGGTGGTACTTTTGGGTAGTTTAAAAATGGCCCCTTTTCAGTTTATAGCGATTTTGTGGAAAGGTATGGAAAGCATATGAAGTGTTCCTAGATAAAAAAAATAAACAAGATAGTAACATTCTAATTTGTTGTATCTGAAGAAAGAAAACAAGAAATACAGTAAAATTTTTAAAGTACCCAAAAGTACCTCCCCTTCGAAAATTCGAACCATATTCAAGATCTTGAATACCCAGATAATACAATTTTATTCAGAATTAGGTTTTATGGTCACAGTTTAAAGAGCAGCGAGTGTACGAGGACAGTCTCTTGCACCAATTCCTAAAACACCTCAAACTTTAAACTCAATTATCTCAAAAACAATCATTGCTAGACAAAAATGAATAAATCGCTTTTGTAAGAAATCTTGTCTAGTTTAATTTTGTAAAAAAGGTATTTTTTGCTAAGGCTAATATTTTCCGAGATATTTACAAAAAACTGATAAAAGTAAGAAAACTAACAGATTTTTCCCTCTAACTACGCGAGCTCATAAAAAATAAGGAGGATAATTATGTTTCATACATCAGGAGACGTCCCCCAATAACCCTACAAAGTATCAAAACTTTTGTAAACTTTTCTGGGAAAACTCCTAATTTGACTGTATTACTGATGGTAACTACTTTCTTTCCTTCTAAAGGGTAGTAGAAGGGCGTAAAAGAAACCAAACTACGATAAATGGTTTTAATACAAATGTTGAATACTTTCAGAGTTGGAATAACTGGGTGCTGTGCTTGAGAACTTCTGTACATAACCCCATTTTGTATTATAAAATTAAAACAAATAGCCTAGCCTTGACTTGAAACATCTATCACAACTGAAGTAATCAGTCCAGATTGAGTTGTGTGAAATAAATGCGAAATTGTGTAAATAAGGCTTTTTATATTGGAATGACTTTGACATACCTTTTTAAAGTTTGAAGGTTATGTTTTTATCATTTATTACAAAAGGCGACTACAAAGTTAGCTACTTAGGAGCCAAAATGATGAAAATCAAAAAAATGGTTAAATGAGCTTTGCCTCCTTGACTTTTTGGTAAAACTTCTTAGAAATCAATTATTTAAAGCTTTATACCATCAAACCTAGACATATTTATCAAAACTACGATTTTACAAACTAAGCTTTCAAATCATTATACGCATATAAAAAATTTTCTTGTTTTACATATACAGGGTGTATTCAAAATGGTGCATAGTCTGTACACCACGTGAATCTACATTAAAATCTGAATCAGAAAGCTAAATGCATTTTGTGCCTTAAATCTATTGTTTTTAAAATATGATCAATTAAACGAGCTAACAATGTTACATGATATTTTACTAAAGTTCTTGTTGCAAAGCTGCTGATTCCATAACAACAGCAATGCAGTATTGCAATATATTTTTAAAGATTTTACAACAAAGATTTCACAATAATAAGAAGCGGATTACAGGAAAACTATTAGAAAATAAAGCAAAAATAATGGTGGACCCTTTAAACATCTTTAGTCTTAAATACTTCACATACTTTAATTACATTGTTTTGCTACTACTTTATTTATATCCTAATTTCCTTTATTGTTTCTTAATTTATCGTTTGTCATTCTCTGTTTATTAGTTTCTCAGGAATTATTTTTATTTAAAATTGTAAGTTCAACGAATAAATATTTACACCAAAATATTTACGTTTATAATTTCGAAATTTAAAAGTGTTATTAACTTGCTTGAATTTTATTATTAAACGCGATGTGCATTTATCAATTGTTTCCATAGCCTACTACTTGAACAGTTCGAAAATGAAAAGAAAAAAAGGTCACAATTTATTTATTTATAAAAATAACTATGTCAAGTGTATATCGTTAGAATGGTTGAAAAAGGGCCTTTTTTATAAAGTCATGGCCGACTATGGTTTCTATTAGAAAAAACATAAACTTGTGTGATAACTCAGACATTACAGCTTAAATAAAATATTCGGTTAGACTGTATTATTGAGCACATAATTACCTGTAACTTTCTCCTTTACACATTTTTTCTAAAGTCGATAATAACAGAGCCATAGACACCGAACAAAATAACAAAAAAATTGTTTTTGCAAGATATCTAGTTAGCCATGCATTTTTTCCAAAAAACAAAAAGCTCATTAAACTGAGCTCGTAAAACTGCAATTCTTTCCTCATTTAATCGTCTCTCTATCTCCGCTAGTTTGCGAGATCCCCATACTAAACATCTAAAAAAAGTCACCCTGTATATTAAGTATTTTAACCCTTGTGTCTATACGAAGTTATTTGTGCTGTCTTCTATACCCGGGTACCCGGGTACCGTACGTGGAATTGGCTGTATTCGGTGAGACTATTCTTATCTATGTTTAGATGCAACTTGTAAAGACATTACGTGTTTATTTAAATTAATAAAGGTTCATAAATAATTTGTTCTATATTTAAAAGTAGAAATGGTTCGAGAAGCTGCAGCAAGCAAATTTAGGCGGTAAGTTGTTGTTTATTTTCTTTTTCATTGAAATTAAAATATGTACCGTCTGTTTAGAATGACTTATGAGAAACAACAAGAATATATTCGTCAACTTGCCAACTTGTCGGACAGCCAATCGGATGTAGATGAAGGTCAAGTTGACAAAGAATTTATTCCACAGGCTGCTCAGCATGAATCATCGGCTGTTGAAGATGTTTTTGAAAATTCCGAAAACCGTATTGAACTAGAGGACGAAAACAGCAGTGATAACGAGAGCGAAGGTTCCGCAGATGAAAGTTCTGACGCAAATTGTTTATTTGGAAAGGATAAAACTGTTTGGCACCGAACACCCCCTAAAACAGGTCGTGTAAGAAAGCACAACATATTACGCGAGAAGTCTGGCCCTACGAAATCGACTCAAATGCTTTCTATTTGTGAAACTTTTAAGTGTATATTCAGCGATGTAATGTGCAATATTATAATTCGAGAAACTAATCGAAAAGCAAATAGTGTCTATGCAGCATATAATGTCGAGAACCTGGAAATCTTGCAAAAGTTTGGAAATCCTTTACACCTGAAGAGTTTGAAGCATATTTGGGGATTATAATTACTGCAGGTGTACACCACTCAAAATCCGAACCTACAGTAGATTTATGAAAAACAGATGCTAATCCTTTGTACAGAGCAGCAAAGGGTTTGAATAGATTTTGGAGCATCAGCAGATTTCTACGTTTTGATAATGCAAACAGTCGTGCAAACCGCCTTGCAACTGATAAAGCTGCTGCAATCACAGATATATTCAATCTGCTCAATGCTAACTTGCGATCTTCTTACTCTCCATCGGATAGACTTACTGTTGACGAACAGGGAAGAACAAGATTCACCCAATTTATGCCATCTAGGCCAGCAAAGTACGGCATCAAAGTGTGGTGGGTATGTAATGCACGAAATCCATATCCTCTTACTGGACAAATATACACAGGTAAGGTAACAGCTGCACGTGAAACGAATCAGGGTGAGCGAGTAGTAAAAGACTTGTGTCATCGGTATAAGAACTCAGGCCGAAATGTGACAATGGACAACTTTTTTACGTCTCTTCCATTAGCTCGTTTGCTTCTATCTTGGAATCTTACTGTGGTCGGTACACTGAAACGCAACAAACCCTATATACCACCGGTAATGCTGTCTTCATCAAAACATGAACCGGAATCCTCAGTATTTGGATTTAGTGCAGATAATGTTACCATATGTTCATATGTACCGAAAAAGAATAGATGTGTTGTATTATTGTCAACCTTGCACCGTGACGGCAATGTGTTGGTCACAGAGAATAAACCGGAGATTATTCAGCATTATAATCAGTCCAAGGGTGGAGTAGACAATATGGATAAAATGGTGTCCACAAAACGAAAAACTCAACACTGGCCGGTAGCATTTTTCTACAATCTCTTGGATATCGCTGCTTTAGCAGCATATATCATTTACACCCCCAGTTTCAGAATCAGACGAATTATCGAGGTAGATTCTTGAAAGAGTTGGGAAAACAGCTATCAATGCCTGCTATTCTTATGCAGTCAAAGATTCCAAACGTTTACAGGACTTTTTTAACCAGGCTTGGAATTGAATGCGTTCTAGGTACACCGCTAGTTGCTGCAGATTCTGAAAAAAATCCAGACCTAAGAAATTCTCCACCTCGAGACGCTACAAGTCGGCGAAAGGTAGTCGGAAACTGTTTCATGTGTGTATCAATGGCAGAGCAACGTTTTCGTAAAATAAGAATATCCTGCAGTGGATGCAACCGGCCGCTTTGTAATGAACACTCTCTTACAATAACGAAGTGTAAACAGTGCGTGTAGGCTAAGCAATGTAGAAATTCGTTACTATTCTTCATTAAGCTAATATAAAACTCAATTACCACAGCATTTTTAATTTTCTGTCCAGATAATTCACTAAAGTACCTCGGTACCTGGGTATAGAACAAAGGTGAAGTAACATAAATGTCAGTTTTAACCTCCTGTATATATGACTTTCGGCAAAATCTCTTGTAGTTCACTTCATAACTATACCATTGAGAAATTAACAAAGGCTCACCTAATTTTTTTTTAATTACCATAGTAAAAAGAACAAAAAACTTTTAAAAAGTTACCCGGGTACCTGGGTATAGATTTAAGGGTTAAATACACCCTGTATAAAAACAAAAGCTGAGAATCTTCCTGTATACTTTCAGAATTTGAGGCATCTTCTTAACCTTGATTTGTACCAAATTGGGCAAATTTTGGTTATCAACGCGATGTATTGTTATTGATGTTGTTATTAGATGTTTCAAAATAATTAGCAACCAGCCCGCTTTGTTTTAGTTTAGTAGGCTAATTAAAGTCTAAAATCCTACGCTTACCATGTTAAATGTCTTCATACAGTTAACTTGATAAATATTTCTTAGAACTGATGTTAGAATTGTAGGTTATTCTGGCTTAAGATCCACTTTTACAGTCGTCAATTAAGTTTATCTAGGATACAACTGCGGTAAGTCCGAAAACAACAATTTTGCATGAAGACAAAAAAATTTTGCAATCATAATACTGTACATCAAATTTTGGTTCGCATTTTATGATATTCTAAAATAATTAATTACTATATTCTACCACTGCAGACCTAGTAGATCCCTGGGTTTGTAATGGACTTTATTAATGAAAAAACAAGACTAAAATATTTTTCAACAAATTTCTGTATAAATTTCAATTTTAATGAAACGGACTTGCTGCATTTGCAGATTAAGCCGACGAATTATAAAAGTGAAAAATAAATGAAATAATCAAGTTTGGATTAAAAGTAGGTGAGTAGCTCTTTTTAGTTATTGGGCACTATACAGGGTGAGTCAGATTGATTATCATTATAGGTTATCTGGCTTAGTATTTACAATAGCAAAAAACTGTTTTCATATTGAAACAGGTTGTTGCAGTATGTCAGATTTTTCTTGACATACTCTGTATATTTACTTACTACTCTAACTGATTGTATATTAAGAAAGTGACATTAAACATTAATTAAAAATAAAATAAAATAGGGAAGAATAAAATACAATAAAGCAAAAACCTATAAATAGACATCAAAGTAGATTTACCTCTGTAAAGGGGTCATTGTAACGTTTTTTAACGTCACACAGCATCCTTTTTAATAATTCATATTTTGGTGTATTTTTCTTGCATATTATAGTCGTATATAATAATAAATATTGTTAGATATTCTAAAGTTAGCTTTAGAGAGACTTTTAATTCAAAAATGATTTTAAAGGCAGAATAAACTACGCACATCACCATTATAGAGAGAATATTCTAGAATTTATTATTTATAAAACTACGTGCGTACCAGTTTAAAGTTTTATGAATATCACAACCCTACTGAGGGTATTTAAGCCCGCCGCTATGAAGCATCAGCAATACAATTTGCTACGAAGCGTAGCTTGTTCTAGATTTATCTACCATAAATTCCGACATAAAAGTTCTTCACTTTTTGTCAACAAATTTTTATTTGATATCCAGTCTTTGTTATGCGAACAGCCTGATTCAAATGTAAAAAAATGTAAAATTTCCTCGAATTTACTACTTTACGATTTTTTATTTTTAGTGCAATATAAAAAAATATTAAAAGAGATATTGACTGGAATTCCTTTTTCTCATAGAATAAAAATAAGTTTTCCATATAGTTCCGCTTATAGTTGATTTTATTGTAAAATAATCTAATACGGCACTGTAACTAAACAATTTTCATAAAGATTTCACTCAGCATGCAAATGTTTTACACAAAGGAGTTCTTAACAAGATTTAACTTGTAGTGTAAACTCTAATTTAACCATATTGAGAATTATTTGAGAAACGGGATTTTACTAAATTAAGAATAATGTGCGTTGGTCGTCTTTACTTTGGAAAAGTTTGCAGAAAAAAGATATAGTACATCTAGATTAACTACTTAATTTATTTGACGCCTTCTTTTACCGTATTCCGTTATTCGTCGACTTACCATAGTACATAGTGAATCGCAATAATTAATAGGAAAATGCAAAAAAAAATTAGGACAGGTAAAAATATAAAAATTGAAAATCTGACCTGAGTTTTATGTCTTGTGTCTCTTATTGCCCTAATCATATGTAGTCCCATTTCAACGCAGCAATGGGCATGGTCCGTTCTTGGTGTGGGGAGGCCAGAAACACAATAGTAACAGTCGCCAAGAAGTTTTATTCTTAGGCAATGGTTTTCCTGTGAATAAACAAATAATTTATAATATGAACCGTTTTCCTACATCAAATGAATTTTTAATGTGTAATGTCATATAAATAATTACATAGCAAAAAATCGATTGGTTTCAAAAACAGAAAGGAAAAATTGTGATGATGAAAATTATGAAGCGTAAAAATATTTCTATCATTTATTATTATTTATTTCTAAAACATTACTATCTGTGGTTTACAACGTTCAACTTCAGTTTTATTAATTATTTATAGTACTACGCAAAACAAAACTTTATCCAACTTTAAGTTTACTCTTTATGTAATTAAGTTTTCAGCAACAGACTTGCTCTTTCCAAATGGTAGTTCATTAACCAAACACACATTTATTATGCATTAAAACAACTTTCTTGTTATATTACAGTTAGTTACCTAGCATACATTACACCTGTGCTCTATAGATTTTGTCCCATTTATCTCATAACTGTTTTAGGCCCTCTTAAAATACTAGCATATTTCAATATCAGAATGGTCAGAAACAACCAATAAATTCAATAACAATATGTATTAATAACAAAAGATGTTATGCATGGAAATGTTTTTGTTTATCAAATATTTTATGATTGGTTTCATATGAATAAAAGGAACCTCTATAGAATGAACTTTACCATTTTTATTCTTGTCCGTGTTTACGATACAATAAAAAGAATAGAAAATTTTATCGTTCATTCACATCTGCCTGTAGCCATGCAAATTCTTTTTCTATAGTGCAATGGGCATATGCCAAAATTTACAAACTATATCTTCCAATTTTCGACATGTAAAGATTTTTTTGGCAAATGATATAAACTGTTAGAAATGAAAAATAGATTCTGCCCATAATCTTCTTCAAAAATTTAATGGAGGGAGGAATCCGAGAATTCGATCGTAGGTGTAGGTCACTGTAAATGGCCTGTTTGAAGACCAATCCTATTAGTTAACTTATCTAACTTCCTCAAAAATGTTACTGAAGGGTACATTTCGGGCAGTGTCTGCACATAGCTTCTTCAAAAAGATTAATTGAGCTCAGACCCCAATGAATGTCTTTCTACGAAGGTAAAATACGTCTGTTGGCATCCGCTTGTGGGTCCTCTTAAGAGTGATATCCTATTTGTTTCCATGCACAGCTTATTCAAAAAGACTACTGAAAAGAAAGAGGAATCAGCTACCATGCATAGACCCCCTAAAAAGATTACGGAACGGTAAAGCTCCACTTGTGTTTTGGGAAAGGTAAAGTCCAATTAGTTATTCTGCATAGGTTCCAGAAAAGATCAATGAAGGTTAACACCAAATCAAGGTCTTTGGGAAAAGTAATTGAAAGCCCAACTGTGAGCCACTGCAAAATCTGATTTGTTTCCTTCCGATAAAGCTCGATTTGTTTACGTGCATACCTTCCTACAGAATATTAATGAAGGACAAAGAAGAGTAATAAAGATCAAAATTTAATAAAAGATGCCATAAAAGGTAAAGTAAGTCACTGTAGGTTATTCGGTTGATTTGTTTTCTTGCTTTTCTTTTCTTTGTTAAGAGAAAAATATAAAAGGATGAGACCCAACCGTAAATCACCGCAGGTAACGCGTTTGAAGCCAAAGCTCAATTTGCTTTCGTGCATAGTCTTCCTAAAAAGGTTAATGGTAGGCAAGGTTCAATCACTTACCAGTTATAAACCTTTCATTATTATATTACATTACATTAATCAAGGTCGAAAATGAATCAATGTCCTTCAAGAAAGCTAACGAAGGGCAAAACCAGATTTGTTCCTGCACATACTCAAGAAAGTTAATAGAGAACAAAGCTCAGTTACCATACATTAGCTGCTTTGGAAGATTAATAAAGATAAAAGCTCAATTAATGTCCTTCGAGAAAAACAAATTGGGTTGCCGCATGTTTTGTTTCTATGCATAGCTTCCTCAAGGAGGTTGATGAAAGAAAAAAAATTGATCAGTCATGATACATAAACTCCTTGAAGCAATTAACGGTAAGCAAAGCTAAATCGATATCGTTTATAAAAATATATAAAAGGGCGCAACCGTGAGTCGCCGCAGAACAAAACCCATTTTGATTTTGTGCTTGTGCTTTCCCGAGAAGGTTAATAGAGGACGAAAATAATTAAATTGCTTACCAGGCCGTTCAAGTAGATTAATGAAGGTCAAGACTGGTTGCCCATCTATAAAAGTAGTGAAGGAAAGCATAGCATGATAATAAAATAAAAATCTTACTCAACTACTATAAATAAAATCCTCGTAAATACTAACCAAAATGGAAGCTCAATCATTGCCTTTTAAAGATCATGGAAGCTAAAGTAAGTCACCATAGGTAATTCGATTGATTTGTTTCTGTGCATTAAGGAGGGACAAAACCAGATCAGGTACGGTACATAAGCCCCGCGAAAAGATAAAAGGTGGGTAAAGATCAATCGGTAACCTTTTTGAAAAAAATAACAGAGGGCGACGCTCAATTGTGAGCCACCGCATGCAGATCCTTACTTTTTTCCGTGCATAGCTTCTTCGAAAAGATTAATGAACGACAAAACTAGATTACTTACCAAATCGTTTAAATAGATTAATGAATGTCCAAACTCAATGCCCATCGAGAAAGGTAGTATGCATAGGTTTGAGAAGAAAAATAAAGAACAAAGCTCGATTAATTACCATAAATAAGTCCCTTGTAAAGATTAATAAAGATCGTACTAAATCAATCAATGTCCTTCAAGATCGATCATAGAAAGTAAAGTTTGATTGTTTTCTGAGCATAGCTTCCTCGAGAAGGTTAATTGAGAACAAAGCTAAATTAGTTACGAAAATGCTCGACTGATATCCTTGAGAAAAATGACTTATAACTGCTTTGAGAAGGGTTACCAAGAGCTAAATCCAATCAGTTACTATACGTAAAAGCATCAAGAAGATAGATGAGATTAAAATGTAATTGAAGACAAAGCCCCATTTTAAGCAAGCAAAATCCGATTTGTTTCCATACATAGCTTCCTCGAAAAGATATTATTGAAAGCTTCATTGGATTGTTTTTATATATAAATTTGGAAAACCTTTTTTTCTCATAGTATACTACTGTAGAGATCAATCGTCTTTTTGCAGTTTGCAGAATCTACAAGCGTTCCTAAATTCTTTTCCATTCCACATTCTGATCTAAAAACTTTTCTTTTTTTAATTAATTGAGCACCAAATTGAGCCTTACATATCATCTAAACAAGATTTTGTTTGGTAATTCCTGAAGTGCTATGATAGCATTAATGATAAATATTAACAGTAAGTAGATAAACAGAATTATAAAACTTACCGTAGCCAGTTTATCAAAACGAGCAAAAAGTTCATTCAAAATCTTAACCAACTCTTGGGCACTGCACTGACTAGCTAAAGCTGTAAATAAACATTAATGTTTCATCTTTTAATTATATTTTAGTCTTATTACCTGTGAAACCCTTAATATCAGCAAAAAGAATGCTAACATTTTCGTATCGATGAATATAAATTTTATGAAATTGATGGGGTTGAAAAGTTCCACCTCTCTCTTCCTCTCTTGCTATGTCTCGTATCATTTCTTTAGCAACAAAATCTGGTAAAACTGAAAACGCAACACTTTGCATTTATCACTAATAAAAATCTAAAACCAGAATTAAATTACCGGATAATAATAGTTTTTCCTGTCTATCGTTTTCGGCTTGAGTTCTATATCTGGTTTCCATAGAACGATGAGTTTCTAAAAATGCTTTTCTCTGACTGCGATCTGTTAGATATTTTGTGTACATCCCAGCAAAATTTACTGCTGCGTAAAGTAAAGCGTTTGCCACAATTCTTTTAGTACGGCAATTTTGATCGTCGTCCTGAAAATATAAACAGCTTGTTTTGACCTTAATTGTTACTATTATATACTTCAAGTATAGAAAGGTCAATTTTTGCATGACTACTTTAACAATGTAAAGAACATAAGTTTCTGAATCTAACATTACCGTGTCATCTTCAGTTTTATACATTTCTATTGTGGCAACCACTATATGGCCAATGGATGAAACACATCCAGAGATCATACACCATCGAAGGGGTAATGGCAACATCGCATATGGTACAAATATTGTAAACAAAACATACCAAACTAAATCTTCTCTAACGCTAAAACCAATACCTTTTCCAATAAAGCCTTAAAAATAAAACATAATTTATTAATCTAACGTCTAAAGATTGATTATCTATAACTTACTCTGAACATTTAAAAGCAGCCAAGTACAGACAGCTGCCCAATGTAAATAGTTGTTAGCAAAACATCTCCACCATCCCAGTATACAAACTGCGATGTTAGCAGCCATACAACATACAGACCATATTATTGGTTCGGAACTATGTTTGATTTGTTTATTTTTATTTTCGGACGCCCATAGAACAGCAAGTGCAACCTAAAACGAAAATGACTATGTAAGAGTTTGGCTTTGCTAAATTCAATTTTTATACTCACCTTTAGTAATAAATCAACTATGTTAACTATAATAAGAGATTTTTGTCTTTGTCTATGTGAATATCGCAAATAAGCCATTTCCAAATGTTTACTGTGAAAACTATTCGTAAGACTGGGCCAGTATATTCCTTTGTACATAAGCCCTCTTTTGAAAACATAATCCAAATCAGCTGCAAATAACAGAATAGGTAATTTATTAAATAAACGCAAAATAATATTATTGTAGTAATACAGTATAGGCAATGGTCTAATCACCAAAAACAGTTAGAAAGAGTAAATAAAAAAAAATGTATAAGTAAACAAATCAATAGCTGTTTTAAAGAAACTGTCTCTGATATAATTTTTTGGTGACTAAGGGGTCGTATTCATAAACGTTTTAAATGTCCATAGATCTTATTTTCTTCCTTGCATTTGTTTTATGTTTTTCACTTTGTTTGTCAGTTTTGAAGTATTTGAACATATTGTTCAAAATCCAGAAACCGTATCGAGAGCTGGCTTCTTGTGATCTTGTTCATTTGTCGTCTAAAATTGCTTTTGCTATATCGATGGTAAACTGAAAAGCTGCTCTATCATTCTGTTAAGACTCTTCGATAGTAAATTTTAAATCATTCGGGAGTTTGTCATACTATTGATGAAAGTCACCACTACTGTTGCTTTCTTTCTGTGTTGATGTTGGTATGACATATTTTAATGCAATTAATAGCTGATCACATCACAAACAGTTTTTAGAAGTAAATACTTACGTACAAAATCCATTAATTTATTTTAAACGTCGTGGGTCCAACTTCTTTCCTGCTGTATAAATCTTGAAACTCTAATAGCCTGTAGAGTAAATCCAAA
This sequence comes from Ignelater luminosus, assembly GCA_011009095.1. Lineage (NCBI taxonomy): Eukaryota > Metazoa > Arthropoda > Insecta > Coleoptera > Elateridae > Ignelater > Ignelater luminosus. The sequence continues at coordinate 12,375 of VTPC01091064.1, read as the reverse complement.
AAAGAGTAAATACTTGTTTTTAGTTTATATGTTTGATTCTAGTTTTAACAGGATTATTTTGTATTTCGGGCAAAGCTTTTGAACTGTGCTCAAGAAACAGTGCATACCTAAGAGTTAATCTAAAAAACTCAGTTTTTTTTACAAAACTATCAAAAGATACCAAGCTACACGGAATTACATAAAAAGTTAAACTAGTTAAGATCCCACCAAAGAAGATGACAAGCATGTGAAAATTGTATCAAGCAGCCACTCAATCAAGACTGGGAGTCTACTCCTTGGTATACAAAGGTAAGACGTCACAATACCATGTAACACAGTAATGGACAAATGTAGTTTTCGTAGTCGCATTGGTTCATATAACGTCTAAACACTTTTGCATATTGTACAACCCGAAAGTTAGTACATTTGGTTAAATTTCTGCTCAAAAGTTAATTTTCGCTAAGAAAGCCTTTATACAAGCCAATTTGGCTAAGTCTGCCTTCACGTAATATGCTATAGAGAGTTAAGTATTTAGAGATAACCCAATAATAAGGAGCAGTATCGCAAGAAAATATTAAACGACAGCTCCAAAGAGCTAGTTCTTCCCATTGATTAAAAAGAAAGACTGTTGGTAAGACATGAACTATAATGTAGGCATCACACATTGGTCCTAAGCAGTAATTTTTGGATTCTTGACTTTATATTTTCTCTCTCTGTTTGGTATCTTGAATGAGTGCAGAGACCCTATCCAAGCAAATTTCACCCACAGTTGTCGTAAAGATAATTCTGGTCCTACTATGCCCATATATTCTGACAGAATTGGAGTTAAGGACAATAAGAGCTCCATGCAGGATGTGGTAGTGATTAGATTCCTTCAGCCTCTAACTTTATTAAACTCTATACCACTAGCATACCTACAAGTACTACTAATCTCAAAAAGTTTAGTCTTGGGTTTAGATAAAGAAACTTGAGGAAAGCACCACAGCAATTGTCTGTAGATTCATATCAAAAAAAACAAGGCTCTTCAGATAAAATGCCAGCGCTCATTAATATCTTTGAATCGAAAAACCTGACTCAGCTGAGTTTCTAGATCCTGTAGAATAGAGAAGAATAAAAGAGTTGACTCGTGGAATAGAAGGAATATTCCTTTTTTCAAACTAAATTTTTGGAAAATTAATAAATGAACTAACATCTTGAGAGAAGGGGCCATTTTTGTAAAATCACAGATTTTTCCCATAAAGTATGCAAAAAGACTATTAGGATTATTACCGGCTTTCTAGTTGGCCATATTCATCTAAAGAAAAGGAAGAGGAATACCGTCCTCCGTGACAGTGTTGTCAAGTATCTTCCACGGGCAATTAGGTTTACAAATATCATTCTGCATCGCAACCTGCTAGTTAGTAACTACATTTCGTAATTGGATTGAGAAGATGTCATCTTGGTATTATAGCAAAATGTATAGCCTTAATATTTACAAAACAGATTTGACTTTCTTTGGAATTGAATAACTTGCAGTAGGATCAAAAATGTCAGCAAGTACTGTCATACACTTACATCAAGCTCCTGTAAATGTAATTGGATTGTTGTTATAATAAAAACGACACGTCATCATAGCACCTAAACTCAGACTTAGTTTTGTGTTTCAAACAAGTAGTACCAAGCAGAATAAAAAGCTCCATTGACTAATTCTGACAACAAACCACATTTGCTTTTCTCTCTTTCTATTTATGGGTCTACAAAAGATTCATGGTTCTTTCTATCACCTTTATTCAAATTGTACAAATTTTTTTTAGACTTTCTGTCTTTCTTCTGGATTTTTCTTTTTTGTTCAAATATGGAAATTTTTCTTTCTTTCTTTGAGCAAACTGTATAGATCACCTACTTTTACCAGTTTCTTCTTACCTGCTACTATCTTTGCTTTGGTTTCTTTTTTGTGAGGCAAAATCGTAAAATAAAATCAGAAAAAGAAAAGCCCCAGGGAAAACTTTAAAGATTTATTTGGTTTTAGATTTTCATCAAATTAATACATTTGAAACTTACCTTGCATTTCAGTAAATGAGTCTTCATCTCTAGAAAATGAATCGTTATTATATTCAAAACTAGTTCTACCATGCATATCCATAAGGTCGTCGGTAAAACTTTGTTGCCTACCATTTTTACCATTTCTTAATGTAACAGTATTATCTATATCAACTGTGTGGTTACAATTATTTGTTGGCGTTTCTGCTTGCCTCTTTATGAATAAAATAGAAGATTACTATGTAAATAAATATCATAGAAATATTAATTTAACTTACTTGCTGAACGGACGGTTGAATATCAGGTGTATGATTATTTTGTAAATTTTTCAAGATTTCTTTTGCTTCCATAGCTTTCAATGCTACCGAAGCAAAAGTTGGTTTTGCCTCTCGCAAAGCTGATATCTTCTTAACTGCATTAGCCCAAAGGGCTTTTGGATTTGGCAGCGCCGTGTTCCTGAAACAAATGAGATTATTTTAGTAGATTTACAATTTGTTTTTACTTTGTTTCCTGTTAGCTAGACAACTGGTAACACCCGCATATAAATTTTATTGCAAAGCTAGACATTAATCTATGTATGTGTTTGTAGTGTTAACCGACAGTCAGTCGTCACGGCTCCTATCTTTTCCATATGTCCCTTTGAAATTACAAACAAGATCGATTAATTAATACATCGTTGCTTAATAGCATGATACATGCATGTGAATGGGATGGTAAAATTTTCTGTGTCATTTATTTAATGAAGTGGATGTTGTTGTGCAATATAATTTTACTTTTTTTCGAGATTCTGATGGTTATTATTTTTGGAAACATCAGACAAGTAAACAAATAGCGGAGGTTGATATATAAATATCCTATCGGTTTTTAGATAAAAGATATCTATTAGAACATACAAAACAAGAAAACACAGTTTATGTAGAAAATTAAATGCAACTCATCTCCCAATTATAATTGGGAGATTATTAGATTAAATATTGTTTATACTTATAATCTTCACAAACCCCTAAAATACTGATCAGAATAGAAAACGTTGCTTAAAATCTTATAATGACCAACGGTATAAACGTTGTCTAAAGTACCTGTAACCTCATTAAATATTATGAAGAAGCAACGTAGTAATTTGCAGCAGATTATTTTTCTTCTGTTCAATATTTAAAAAAATAATCATTCTGCCCTGTTAAGTTCTACTTCAGAAAAACAGTAATAATTCTTCAGACAATCTATAATTGTGATCAACACGGCACTGCTAAACTGGTTAATTCTCGTGGATAACTTACGAGACGCGATCTATTCATAATTTAATTTGCAGGAAGAAAATGTAGATAAATAGTTCGAAAAGGGTAAAGCAGTCACAATTAAGTAGTTAAAACTTAAAGAATTTATATGTAGGTATAAAAGGGATTGTATATTACCGATATGGTAGTAGCCTTGGGAGTTAACGAGCTGCATTTGTTTATTATTATTCGTACACCTCGAAACTATAATTTATCAACAAAATTGAATAAATTTAATTAAGCAATATAAAATTAATATAAAACTTTTAATAACAGATAAAAGGCTATTGTATCTTCTTTGGATTTCAATACAATTTGTGAATGTACAAATGCCTTGAAACTAACGAACAAAACAAATGCCTAATATCAGAATTTCGAGAAATTCTTTATATAAGAAATTTTAAATTTGGACACCATCTGTTGCAAGGAAAGATAGTTTCCTAACTTTCAAAGCGAATAAGATTTCTTTAATAAAAGTTGTATTTAATTTAACGCAAATATTGAAATAAGATAACTGAAACAATGAGGAAGATGCACTATTGAAAATAATGAAAACAAATTAGTAATTATTTCAATGTCATACAAAGTTATTATTTTTTATAAGTCAAAATTTGTTTCCATGCGACCCTACCGTTTAACAACTTTTTTGTATGTACTATTATCCGAGTAAAGAGTTCTGACCCTCACTTTCAAGTTTTTTGCATTATTTTAATGTTACGGAAGTTTTACAGTTTATCAATAAACTATATTTGTGATTAAAATGTGTGAATTTCACTTTTGTGTATTAATCTGTTCCAATAGTCAGTTTTTAATGGAAAATGATTTTTCATTACGATTTTACTATTAACTAGCAAAATTCTAAGCTAACTAAATTATACTGTAGAATTCCATTCCCTTACAAATTACAATACATAAGTTTTGTTTTTTCCAAGTGAATTTTTTTATTAGTTAATTCTAGAATGCAGATATTCTTAAAATACGAGTGGAAAATCGCGTTTTTTTCAACATATTTTGCTCTAATAAATAAACGCCCATTTAAAAAATTATGAAATTACTTATGCTTTCTTAGAAATAAACTACCATTAATATAAGATCTGTTTGATCAAAATCTGTCGGATAGTTTTGGAAATATGAGGTTTCAAAGAGAGCCATACGTATTCATACACTTTCCGATTAAAATAGACGTGGACCAATTTTTCCAAGGCGTTCAGACGCAATTCTAAAATTAGCCTGATAATAGTAAGACAAATTACCCACGGAGAGTCGAACTGGCTCAGGGGACTGGGAGTCTAGAAACCTCGGAACCAAACCAGTCTGGGGACTAAGTAGAGCAAAGATTCAAACCTTTTGCCAGATCAGAAAATAAGTAATTGAATTTTATGTCATTAAATGCTTACAGATTCCGAGGCCAAACTGGACCAGTCTACCACTACGGTAACCTAAGGTACTTTTGTACTGGTTCGCTTAAATCAAAGACGTCTAGGAGGAAACTACAATAAAAGTATGTAGATATGAACGATTCTTTAAAGTTTTATCAAAATCTGTTGAAATGGAAAAAGTCCATAGGAAAACAAGCAAAAAGTGCTTACACCCTTACTCACAAACTACAGTGTTAGATTTGACCAAAACAACTACATTAGATGCGGCATCGGTAAGTTCAAAAAGAGAGAATATTATTAAAATTTATTTTTTCGTTTTTTCCATTCTAATGAATCGAAAGCTAGAAATCTTGAAAAATCATGTAGACATTTGAAGACGGCCATCTTTATTAGTTTTGACTGAAATGACCAAACAACTAAAACCTTTTGGAAATCATTTTTCAAGTTACCTGCTTTAGGACAATTTTCAGGAAAATCATTACTTGACCTTGATCTGGTTTACTTAGTTAAATTAGATTTCATATTTTTTAACACAAATAGCCAGAGTCCGTCTCACATTCACACAATAAGTATTTGATTAATCTTGAATTTTCTGTATAATCCGGTTGGGTAAGAAAGCTGACTGTCGCCTTTCATTACTCTCGTTTCCATTCCGGGTCGGTTTGCCGCTATCCAAGGTATGGAACCCTCGAAACTCAAAACGCCTACCACTCTACATTGTCATATTTACTTAAGGACCAACATGTAGCTATCAATGTGAACACTCCAAATCTTTAACTCATTTTCCAGGATTAACATCATCATCCCCATTTAATCCATTAAATCGCTAATTACCTTCAATCAACAGCGCATTGTCGGCCGTCACCAATTTCATTACCAACAAACAAAAAGCAACATTGAACATCTCCATTATCACTGACTCATTCCTACATCTACCATCTTCAACCACTTCATCTTTGAAAAGTAAGAAAAGTCAAGTCAGCTATCTTTGCCGTCGCAACCACTATAATCATTCAGCAAATAAAACCACGTACCACCTCATTCCAACAATCAATCTTTACCATAACTAAAAAAATTCTAAAAGAGCTTCTAAACAGCCATTGATTTGAAGTAGAAATAATAGACGACCACCGATTTTTGAACAAAGTCTGAATATCACAACCATGACGACTTAGATGCCCATCCTGAATCAGGGGGTCTACAAACACTATCACAATGACCAACGAGCAATCTCGCACAGTTTACACCTCCGATTCAAGCTGTTGGGATCATGGGCTTCCACATCAGATGCCAATAGCCGACTTTTGATTAAGAGCACATCTGTTTCGTACGCACTTCATTTCATCTATTTGTTTTTTTTTCATATTTTGTTCTTCATCCAGCCAAGATTCAATTCCACTGTAGAGGAGACTACTCATATAACAGTCTACGCCCCACCAAAACCACTTCAGTGACATTAATTTCTTTCTTGCTTAGAATTCAACCTCTTTCACCATCGACAGCAACCAATCAACAAACAGTTATCAGCAGAAGAGACCAGCTCCACCGCAACAACATACATTAGCCATTATTTCGCCGTAAATCACCAGCCAGAACACAACCTCAATCGCAGCATTCATTGGCCCATTTGAACCTAGCAACCAGCATCTACCTCAAAATCAATGCAAAGCAACGCGTACATAGATACAATCTCTCTCCTCACCGCTAATTTCAAAACACAATAATTTGTTTGTTTCAGTTAAAACTCCTTTTAAAATAAAATAAATGAAAAGAAAGTAACAAATGAATAAATAAGCAGAAATAAACGAGTGACAAACAACCGCAGACGTCTTGAAATCGATAAAAGAAGAAACAAAAGCCTCCACGCCTAAATGCACCAAAACCGATGTTCATTGAATACTGATTAAGTGATTAGTTTGCCAAAAGATTGACCAGGCCTTTTTACTTTACTCACCACTTCAATATTTGAATTAGTTAAAAATCAGCAAGATTAGTAACTAAAACAAGCAAGCGTTTCGTTCGTTTTCAATATTGATTTAATAACGATTTAATTTACGAAGAGTAATTTGAATGGAAATTAAAATATTTAATGTTGATATTTTTACAAGAACTGGGTCTTTGCGTCGCCGAAACAGATGAGTAACTCTTACTTTTCTAAATGTTATTTACAACTGGAGTTATATTTATTTAATTTGTTCCCTCGAGAATTGTAAGGAAAAATATAGGTCTGAAAAGAAAAGATAAACAAGGAATTTTTAAAAAACAAGATTATTTGTAGACGTATGGAAATAAATCTTTGTGTATTTGTATGTAGAATTAAATTTTTGTTGTTATGAATAAACAATTGTATAAAAAATCTTGAATCGTCAACACAAGTTTTTACCTTTCTGTGTGTTATTATCAACCACAATCTAAACAAGTAATTTGTTGTTAGCAAATTAATCTATTTTAATACATTTTCTGATTGGATTTATTTACTGCGCTAAGACAATATGATTCCAAATATCTCCATAGGTAAAAGACCAACAGTCACTAATCTGCTAACTAAGAAAATTTGATTATAAAGGTTCGACGGCGTGCTTCATTTTTGATTTCATTTTTCTATTTAAATAAAATGGTCAAGGCTGAATTAAAATCTAAGTTCAATAGATCACTGAAAGAGAAAAAAGTTACCTTCTCAAATTTTCTGAAATAAGCATGGAAATGTTGATGGCAATTCTGAGAAAATAAAAGAAACACTCAAGATTACTGGACGTGCACATAGTATTCACGAGAACAGGCTGTCTAAGAAAGTGCTTTTAGATTTCAATTATCTTCAAAAATAAGAAAGTTATGCGAGACATCAATTTTCAAATTTTGAAATATTTTCGCCATGTCGAAATGCAAAACACTTTAGGTTAAATTTTTTATTAAATATTAATCAGCATTAGTTAGAACATGCGACTTTGATCTAATTTAAGCAACCGTGTTCAAGATTCCTATGCTGAGCCTTAAAAATCGAGTACCTAGTAGAGTATGTTCAAAATTCCAAGCCCACCATTGGAATCTCGGAAACGGTAAGAGAAAGCAAGCTGACTAATATTTTCATTAACTACACTATACTAAAGAATTATTTTTACTTATTAACTTTTAATGATATAAAAAAATAACCATGTACAACTTATCTTTAAAAAGCTTTGAACAAGTGCTATTCAACGGTATCAAAATCAAGTCGGAGTTCTATTTGTTTTTTTTTTAGAAGAATTGCCTTTTTCAAATTGTATATATTTTAGTATCGTTAAGTTTTTCAGTTGTTTAAGTGAAAATTATTTTCAACAGACAGTGCAGGATGGAAGTGCACCATAGACAGTACAGTTCAAGCAGAGAAAGCACGACTGTAAACCGATCGAGCACGGAAAATAACTACAAACAGTCACTAACTTATAAAAGAGAATCCATCACATAGAACTCTCTATGAAAGCAGAAACAAGAAACAGTTAAGACAAACGAACATGGGTAGTTTTTCCAGGAAGTGTGATATGCACGCTACTACTAATTATGCAATTTGCGGCTTTCTTTGCCCTGGTACGATTTAAAAACTCAGTCAAATCCTCGAAAATTTTCAAAGTTGTTAAGATTTAGTTATATCTGATCGTTTGATAGTGGAGGACAAAAGTGACGATTAACCACAGTAAGTGGTTTTGTAGATGACAAGGTCCAATGATTAGTTGCAGTAGATGACTCGGTGGAGAGCCAAATCCTACCGTTAATCATCATAGGTGTCTCGCTAGAGAGCATAGACCAACCGTTAGTCACCACAGGTGGTTTGGTAGAAGGCGAGACCCGATCGTTAGTAACTGTACGTTGGCTTAGTAAAAAACAAAATCCGACTAGGTCATCATAGGTGACTTGGTGGAGAGCAAATCCTGACAAATAGCTGCCATAAGTAGCTTTGTGAAGAGCAAAATCCGGCCTTTAGCTGCAGTAAATGACCGCCAGACACATCGTCTTGATGGAAGGTAAAAGCCTGACCTTGGCCACCTAGATAAAAAGACTGCCCGTCGATCATTGTAAATGGCACGACAAAGTGCGAAGCTCGAGCAATAGTCACCATAGGTGGCTTGGTACAGTGCGAACACCGACCGTTAGTCATCAGCAATAATTTGGTAAAGAGCGTGCCTGATCGATTAGTCTCTAATAGCGTTTAGGTAGAATGTAAAACCTGACCTGTCATTATAGGTGGTTCGGTAGAAAGCGAAGCCCAACCGATAATTACCATAGGTGGATTGGTGCAAGGCAAAACTGATCTTTAGTCACCATAAGATCTGGTTAGTCACTGTAAGTAGTTTGGTAGAGATTGACCATCATAGGTAGCTGGGTAAAAAGTAAAGACCGACCGTTAATCATCGCGAAGCCCAATCGTCAGTCACTATAAATGGCTTGGTGGACAACGAAGTCCACTCTTGGCTAGCATAGTTGGTTTGGTCCGATCGATAGATACCACCAGTGCGTTCGTGGAGGGCAAAGCCGGACTTTTAGCTGACTTAAATGGCTTAATAGAAAGCTAAGCCAAGTAAGTGAAACGGTGGAGGACAAATACCGACCGTTAGTCAATGTAGGTGGCTTAGTAAAGGACAAAACGCAACAGATTGTCATCACAGCTAAAAGAAAAGCTTGATCATTAGCTATCGAAGGTGATTTTGTGGTGGATAAAGTCCAACCGTTAGTCATCATAGGTGGTTTGACGGAGGGAGAGAACCATCTTTCAGCCACCATGGTTAACATAACAATAAATTTTTATTCTGAATGGCGTTTTTTTAAAGCCTTAAAGTAAACCAAAAAGTAGATTGACGCTGCGGTGTTTTCTGCAAAAACTGTAATCCACACATTTCTGTACTAACCTTGTCTACAGATGCAAATTCTAAATTCTTCTTCTAACAGTTTGGTGTTTTTCAAATGAAACTATGGCAAAACTGGGTATGAAATTTGAATATTAAGATGTTTATGTTAACTTAATACAACTATAGATATTTCAATAACAAAATTATTAATTAGGGTAGATTGAATTATTTATTATCCCGTTCCATGTTGTTACACAATATGTTGAAAACGACAGTTTTCGGACAAAATATCATTCGCTTTAAGTAGCTATGTAAAGTAGCAACTTTATAGTTCTTAAATTAAATTCATGGAGCCGATCAACCCGACTGCGGTCGCTGAATTGATATTTATGGAAATCAGGAAAGAATATTTGATCTTTGAAAAGACCCTGACCCTTCTCAAAAAGAATCGCAACTTCCTAACAGAATCCTTTCAATTTTAAAGGGTTATTGCTTAGCTTGGAATATTTACGAAACGAAACACAAAGAAGTTATTGGCCTTTCTGTAATTTTGATAAAAGTGAGTTACAATTAATAGAAATAGTAAGTCCTGAAACTTTTAAATTTCTATTTAAATTTTACTTTAATAAAAAAAAAAGGTTGGTGTATCTTAGATACAGATGCGATAGTTAGTTTGTGATACTAAAACTTCTTTGATGCTGTCGTTAGATAAACAAGAAAAAAAGAATATTATTACAAAAAGAAGTAAAAAAACTAAATTCAAGCAATTTAGACAAAGCAAAGTATAGACCAAGCAATAAAATGAAAGCAAAGTTAGATAAAAGATACGAAAGACACACGATCTAGCAATGTTTGTCGTAAAATTCAGTTTTATTTTATGAGGTCAAAAAAAATAAAATTTGTATTTTACATGGAATCACCAGCATACATAACTTAACTAAAATATGTTTACATATAAAACGCAGCGTAGAACCGCTTTTTCAGTCAGACTAATCCGGAGATTTTTCTTTAACGGAAGTTTACAAACAAGGATCCGATGTTTTCAATCTTCAGGTTGAATATCCTTTTACGTATCTTTTTCTTTTTGTTTCCACCAACCATAAAGACACTCTTTTAATTAAAACTTTAAGCATTGAGAAAACTACATAATAAAGCTTAAGCGTCATAGTTTGTTTCATTTGCAAAAATTCTGAATAGTATGAATGGAAAGAGTCGTCTAAATCTGATCTTTGAAATATAGCACACAAAGTTAATAAAACATGGAATTTGGAGTATTATCAGAATTTTTATTTTAAACATAATTTTTATGTTGATAAAAATGCCCTGCTTCCAAAAATGAAATGATTGATTGAAAAACTCGGCAGTATAATTTATTAAATTCCTAACAAAGTATGCCTCATAAAATAGGTTAAAACAATCAGCCGACCGTATGTTTACTTTCTAAAGCTAATGGTAGGTTATCTACTCATTTTATAAAAAATTTAACAAAGATAAGTAAAACGACGATTAATAATTCTTATTAATTATTTAACTCTATAATTTTGATGCAAATTGTAAATCAAGTCCGCCTCTACTAATTAGGTCATAAATTCTAAGACGTCATTTGATTTCATAGTGTAATTGGCAAAATTAATCCTTAAAATGAAATCTTCCTGCCTTAAATAAACATAGATGCCATTTTGTTTCCTTTTTTTGCTGACACTAAATGTGTCGGCATATTCAAAGTTTAAAAGCTCACCTCGTAAAAAATTTTAGTCACTTGTTGGCAATTGTAGAAAGTTCTCTGCAAATCCAGAGATGGTGATGGCTTCTGGTGGCAATATCGGTTGCCACATTGTTAGTAAATTACTAAATCTGTAGTGAAATCTGTTTTGCAAATTGTGTAGTAATCTAGATACTTGTTGAATCTACTTTTTTTTATTGGAACTCACGGAACAGACTGGGACTCCTTCTGGTTATAGCAATACAACACCACTGCGTATCAGCCCCTCATCACCGTTTGGTGTTACGGCACGGGTTTCTGTTACAAATGTATACCCGCCCTAAGATACTACAACATTCAACAATTCACCACGATATTTAGATATTGCTCTAGGGAATGAAATAATTACAAATAGTGTACTAATTCTCAACATCTAAACTGTCTGTTTGTATTTTTGCACAAATTCTCAATTAATCATTCCTGCCATTTGCACACTAAATTGAAGTCTCATTCTGGATAATATAACTTATAATATTTACTCAAAGTAAATTATATCGCATTTTATAATATTAAATGAGGATAAGACAAACATGAAATCATCGCATCGAGTAATCAATCAACGAATTCCAAGTGAGCAATTTAGCGTGTTTCCCGAGATACTTTCAAAAGCAGCTTAATAAATTGGTTTTAACGGTTTTATTATGTTTTATGTAGACATATCTAGGCAAAACAAAAGCTTAATTGTTCAAAAGACTTGAACTGGTAATTACCGTTTTTCTTACAGTGCACTTTAAGTGTGATATACAAATAATTTAATTTATCCAGACTGCTACGTCAAATACTCCATTTATCAAAAGCGGGGTTTTAACTTCTTTTGGTTTTTCGCAACATTAGAAAACCAAAACTTTTTCATTAGATTTTAAACCGCAATAAGTACAAATCGTAAATCGGTTTCCTTTTGTATAAGGTTGATTACACTTGAGGCTTTGAGCCATAAATAGAACTTTGATGTCAAGCCCTAGTGGGGGTTATTGGGGGCGCAGAAATGCGTTTAGTGGCATAGTACATTCAGACGGCACATAATACATGTTTATTCCCCATTTCCTATTGCAAATGTGGAGGACATTATTGTGTTGTACTTAATTGGTACGATATTCGGATGACAACGTAGGCGCAGGGTTGCAAGTATATTCATATACCAT
>VTPC01091063.1:156843-194325 GCA_011009095.1 Ignelater luminosus | reverse complement strand
GCGCGTCCAAAATGGCTGAAACTTTGGTGAGTAACTGTCAACAGATGAACAACGAAATTCAGTAGCTTTTATTTACGAGTGCTGCCATCTTCACGTTGAGGTCGGAAACTTTTAGACCACCCTCGTATAACCGTCAACTAATTTTAAGCTTATTAAATTTGTAACTCAATAAGCTACAGGGTGGCCCAGATTCGAGGTAAATTCAGGATATCTCAAAAACTAGAAGAACTAGAAAATAACTGAATACACGTTAATTCTGCTGAGTTCATTGTTGTAATCCGAACATAAATATTTCTTTTTTGTTTTAAGTTATAGGCGAAAATTGATTTCTTCGATTTTCGTCCAGTGACTGTACCTTCCTTATCTGAAAAAATGGAAAAGAAATTCTTCCGAAATTTCTTTCTATGATTTGATGTTGCTGTTCTAAATTTATATTTTGTTCAATTGTTTTTGAGTTATAACAAAAAAATTAATTTTTTTAAATGGCAATCATAGTAGGACTTGACTTATCTGAATTCGTTTTTTCTCAGCTTCCAGGTTTGTTTTATTTCAAATAATAACGAACATATAATTTGCATAATCTACCATGCCGTGATTGTAAGAGATGCTTGATTGTAACAGTGATGCTAGCAGCAGGTCCACATAATTATAAGAAAAATGCGCGCATAGTCAAGCCATGAACAGTGTTTCCGTGTACCGCGATCAGGGCCGGTGCTAGAGTTTTGGCCGCCCCTGGGCAAAATGTATTCAGTTTTCCTAGATTCTAATAGATCTAAATCTTACCATTTTGTCTGCTAGGCTGTAACTAGAATTACTGTCTATCCAGTCTATCCAGAAGGAGCTTATTAAATCTGTATCTTCCTTGTCATCATTGATGCAAATGTATCAATAACAAAGTCGAAATCAGTCTTTGCAGCTTCTTCCCTTTCAATACTCAATATAGCAAGATCGCATAATTGATTTTGATCTATGGAGGCTCTTAAGTAATTTAAAATTAATTTTAATTTGCTGAAAGATCTCTCACAACTAACAATGGATACAGCAATTGTTAACCTTACTTGAATCGCTATACGAAGATTGGGAAATACGCTCTCATCTTGATATTTTAATGCTATGGTTGTTGACCATAAACATCGCAGTTGTAAAAGTTTCTCGAATTTTTACATTTTAGTTTTAAGACGTCACTGTCACTGTTGTGAAACAATCCTTCAACGTCAAGTAGAAGCCCAAACTTCTCGTCCGTTTCATGTAAACGAGTGAACCTATCAGCCATTTCCGTAGGAAGACGGTCAATTGTTCCCTTCATGACTCTTTCAATTTCCTGTTTAGCTGTTAATCCGGCATCGGTCGACGTTTCACGAGTCATTCTTTTCTTTCGTGTTGGTCGTTCTTCGGTTTCGACATCCCCATCTTGACAGAGTATAAATCCACCTTCTATAGCTTCAGTTACCAAAGTTTCTCTTTCATCTTGAAAATGATCTCTGAGAGCTTTCCAATCTGAGGCAGCATCGTGTCCATGTTCGGATCTTGCAGTTTTTTTTTTGAACCCGTTCAATAAGAATGGGTACTTTATCCCAGAAACCTAGTCAGAAAATCGTGACTTAACATACGGCTGTATAACTGTCTGTCTGGTTTTACTAGTCTCATATGTATCGTCCATCATAACCTGGAGAACTTGAAGTATATTGTCAAAGTATTTATTTGTGGGCTTCACAGCTTCTATTCTTGTACTCCATCTTGTTATAGACTCCGATTTAAGAACTGTAGGCACTGTGTTTTTGAGTTCTTCCCAGCGTTGAGTTGACGAGGAAAAAAATACGTACAATGTTTGAATCGTTCCAAAAAATGTTACCATTATTGCGTTCTGTTTGGCTGCGTGTACACCAACCAAGTTGAGTGAATGGTTATCACAGTCAACAAGCACTGTCAAATGATTCTTCTCATTTATTCTTTCCTGAACACCACTTTTGTGTCCAGCCATCACAGCAGCGGTATCATAGCACTGTGATCGACAATTCTGCAAGTCTATTTTATCCTTCTCTAACTGGTTCAAAATGGCCTCAACTAAGTCCTTAGCATCTTTCAGGTTCCTCTGAGTAAAACCAAGGAAGGATTCTGTAATAGGAACTGTTTCTTTTTTCAAAATCGAAGTACTTAGCTTTACAAGTTTTTACGCCCAAGTTAAAAACAGGTGCTACATAGCAAGTGGTACCAAATGGCGTCCCTTCCTATTGGCGCCTAGGGCACGAGCCCTGCCTGCCACAGTGCATTTATATTAGGATAAAAGGAAGTATTTACTGCAGGATGTTAGTTTATGGTGCTTCTAATAATTCCACAGTTATACCAGTTATACCTGCTTAAAGGGAGAGAAAAGTGCGCTTAACAAATAAATTCAACGGTTATTGGTTGCTGGTAGTCAGTGTCCACAAATTATTATACCGTATAGCTTATCTTTAGTGTATAGTTTTTTATAATTTTCATTTATATTTTTAATCGATGTAATATTATTTTATTATTAAAATTTTTTGCTGGTTTTGAATTTTGGTTGCCCTTGGGCGGCTGTCCGCTCGCCCTACCGGTTACGCCGGCCCTGACCGCGATACATTAGTTTCTTAATTTTTCCAAGTGCATTAGGATCTAGACATTTTCAACGACAGTACTAATACTTATTTTTAATACATATAAAGAACGTCCATGGCGAGCAAAAAATCTAGGTCACTTTGAAATTGTGATGTTCTAAGCTTATGTTTGCAAATTGTAAATCATTGTACTAGTAGGCGCTGAGTCATTAGTTTTCAAAGAAATATTACGGAGAAGACTAGGAGAAAGATATGCTTCAGTTTGTATTGACGAGCGACTTCCATTCGGCGGTGGGTCGATTATGATTTGGGCAGGAATATTTTCACAAGCACGTATAGAGTTAATCTTCATACAGAATGGCTCCCTAACAGCTCACAGGTACATTACGACAGTTCTAGAAGATCATGTTATGTCTTTCATTTTCACCATGGGCGAGTATGGCATTTTCATGCAAGATAACGCAAAACCTCACGTAGCGAGAGTTGTCAGAGAATATCTGGATGAAGTACGTATTAGGTGGTTTGATTGGCCAGCACTCATGCTTTCCGATTCAATATTGACTATTAACAATGAATTACAATTTTCAAATATAACCTTAGAACAGAAAATAACAAAAAGACAACACAATTTCAAAGTGACCTAAGTTTTTTGCTCACCAGTCTATCTCTAAATCATAGTTCTGAAAATCCTGAAATTTAGATAACATTGATGGTTACTATAGCATACTACAGTCCTAAACACCAACAATTTTCTTTTTCTTAAGTTTCCTAATTTGCTTAGTTTTTAGAAATACAGACTGTTAACAAATGTCACTAGTAATCATTTTTTTCTTTTCCTCTGTTTTCAAAAATAGGTAGAGTTAGGAAGCCGAAACTTCGCGTGCTATTCGTGGTAACACAATAGCCAATAATGTGGCCCGGAGGAATATTTAGAGTGCACCACATCGTTTTAATACTCTTTGGATGGTGTAGAAAGTGCACCATATGCATCTTTGCAATTGTTAATAATAATAATAACTAATCAATAATTGTTACCAAACACAATAATAGCCAGATTCACTAAAAAGGTTTTAGCCTAAAACTGGGTCAAATTCTGGTTTGGTTATATTTAACTTTTTCTGCTGCATAACCAACAAAATGTCGGTAAAATAAACTTAGACCCAGTAAAATAAACTTGTCTTGGTGAAACTGGTTATAAAATTTTGAGTATCTTTCTAATTAGACTCGTTCTCTTTTTTCTTAATTTGAGCACCAACTACATGGTCATGCAGCCCCTGGGATTAGATACAAGATTTGAGAAATTCCTTCCCGGCTCCAGGCTGGAACCCACGTTGGCATTGCTTGGGCCTGTGCCACCTTAGACACTAATAAAGCCTATTTAAGACAGGTGTCATCACTGGTCAATTCGTATTAGAAGTAGTATGTATAATGCCAAGAACAAAACAAGAGCAAGACAAGAACCAGATGAAAGCAACACAAGAGTAATACGAAAAGAAAACGAGAGCAAAACAAGAACTAAATGAGAACAATACAAGAAGAAGATAATAAGAACAAAACAAGAACAAGACAAGACCAAGAAATTCATAAAACGTCAACATTTCACCATCAGTAAGTATACAATATGGTTTTACTATCTGAGAACATATGTGATTTCTACATTTTGTAAATCTCATTTGTAGTTTCCTTGATTGATACTATAGCTTGCCAAAAAAGCAAATATTTTCAAAGAAATATTATCACGTTTTTAGTCTCTAAATCATTACAATCTACGAGTACTAGTAAACTGTTCCTTCTATTTGGAATATTCAACAGTTCAGATTACAAAAAAAACCAAGACATCTTTGAAAATGCAAATAGTTCCTATACTCTACTTTAAATCAGGAAATTTCGTCAGCAGATACTACACTCAAGATAATAGGAGTTTGTTAGATAAACATCATGTACAAAAAGTAAAAGCAAAAAAAACTGTAAGATATAGGGAGTTGAGAATTTGTCAAAGCCAATGAAATGCACTTTAAGCACCTTTTATAGTTAGAATATTGTTACTCAAATATCATTAATTACACATAAAGATTTAGATTTACTTAGAATTGGACTGGCCCAATTTGGCCTCACACTGTATATATTTTGGTCCCTATTTTATATCTTTTGACCAAGCAAAGGATTTGGATCCTCAATTTTGGGCCTACTTGTTCCCCAGAGTCTCCAGACCCCTAGTACCCTAGCCCGCTTTGACATAACATTTTGTCAAATTAATATTGGAATGGAACTACACACAAACAACATGTAAAAAATTATCAAAATCAAAGATCGTGCAGCAACCATTATATTTGTTAACAATTAACAGAAGAGTTTCTTTATTTACTTGTTTAACATTTCATATATTCACAGTTCATCATTTTTGGTATCCAAGTTGATTTTATATTCTGCACAGAAATGAAATAATATATTTAGATAAATGATACTTTGAGATCTTTGAATTTACCAAGTATCAAATTCTAACAGTAACTGAGGAAAGTGCTACGCTCTGCAAAGAATTTATCTTTAAAAGCTTGATTTGCTATTGCTAGTACTAAAGGTTTCTCAGACTCTTAAATATAAACTTTGAGTAACCCATGGGTCTGAACAAAAGTTTGATGCGTCGCAAAGTTTTGATTTTATTAATATGCAAATCATTTCAGATGTTAATTGATTAGAATTTCTCTATCTTATTAGTACATTTACATAAAAACTATGCCAAATCAATTAGGCACTAACCATTAAAAAAAGTTGTTCTATCAATTTTTAAAATTTATTAAACCACATATTCTTATTAGTTATTAATATTTTAAACTTAACGTTTAGATAACAATTACACAAAAGTTCATCTTTTTTGAATCACAATAATATTAAAGTCTGATCCATCGATCAATGTATTCTATGATTTGTTCCCTAGCAGCTTTCAATTCTGGCAAATCGTTATCAGATGGTGGATACATGTTTGCACAATGAGCTGTACCTAAAATTCAATAAAGATTTTAAATATATTTGCAACAATAAAGAGTTCTAATTTACCTTTAATATAAATTGCTGGTGCCCCTTGATTTATAGTTTTTGTAATTCCTAATGCATGCCATGGATCTATTGATCCATGAACAAATACAACATTTGTAACTTCTATATCTAAAGCACCATATAATATATTAGTCCTTTCTGCTGCTGAATTAACAAATGATGAATTATATTTTGGTCCAAATATATCAACACATTGTTGAATGAAGAATTCTACAGGAAAGTCGTTACCAAAAACTTGGGGTGTGTAGGAAGAAGTTTGGAAAAAGCCAAATTCAGTACAAGTTTGATATGTCCACTGACGTCCTCCTTCGGCAATTTCACTATCCCAGCTACCGTTTCTCATATTATCAATCATTTTATCATATTTGTAGTCTAAACACTTTTGATCATATACAGATAAAAGCAAACTGTTCACAGCAGCAAGACGATCAACAGGTGGTCCTAACTTTTGATTAGTCATAATATCACAAATGGTATCAATTGTTATATTTGATACTTCTTGATTACCACCAATACGATTATCTTTATTATACTGAACCACACCAGCAAAATTTCCAGATAAAGTTTCATATAAATTGGCTATATCATTAGGATTATTCACATATTTCTCTACAGGATCACACAATTTGAATTTCTTATTCAGATTTCTTTGTCCAATCATATGGCGTAATAATATATCAATCTCAGCAGTACCTTCTTTTATAGCATTAACACAATCATCACTATATGTACTTAAGGATTCATCTACCACTTTGAAGTAATCTTAAACAAAAGATCTCACTAAATAAATCTTAAATAAGAAGTTGTTTTAATACCTACCACTAAAATCCACTTCAGCTAGTAGTGGACCACTAGCAGACATAGAGCCATGAACCAAATGTGGATATTTTAGTCGCAACCATGCAGCAAGGGATCCGGGATATGATCCACCAAAAGCAATCCATTTTGCATCAGTAGATAATCCATAACGTTGATTCATTGCAGAAATAAACTCTGCTAAATCTGCAAGTGCTTGTTGACTAGTTAAATATTGTAGATTCTTGGTACTTAAATCTCTATAAAAATTAAATATTTAAATGCACATTCTTAAATAAATATTTGTAAATTACTTAGTTGGATGACTTTTTCCATAGTAACGATGCTCCAACTGAAAACACAAAGCTCCAAATTTCTTTGCATAATCTATCCAAGCACCTTTGGTCATCCATTTAACTGAAGCTTCTCCTTCTCCTCCTATCATTAAGAAAATTGGCCCTCCAGTTGATGGATCATAATATTGCTCATTTTTATAAAATCGCTGTGAATAAACAAGCAAATAAATATTTATAAAGGGGAATAACAATTGTTAATACTAACTTGCAGCCACGTTCTGCCATCAGTAGGATTAAAATGATCTAGCTTTTGTGGAAACCACTCTTCAGCTACTTCAACACTGCCAAGTTCGATTTCCTTTTCTTTTCCACCTGGTAAACCTAAATTTCCACCAACATGCCTTCCACGATGGAAAATTCTCCAACCATTTATGAATCCAGGAACAAACAGTAATAAAATTAAGAACTTCATATTTCAACTAACCTTTCAAAGCTACTAATATTAACTAATAAAATATAAATAAATTAAAATTAAATAAAACTGCTTGAATGGTTTTAAAATCACGAAAACGTCTTTGTATTATTTTGAAAAACAACACTAAGATAAAATCAACTACAAGGTTATCATGAATACGGGGTAAACCACAAAATATCGGAATCGAAAACAGCAGAGGTCACGGGTCACATATCAAAAAGAGTACAAAAGATGGTTAATGATGGTTGGTTATGCGAAGTGCAAGCTACGATTTTTTTATTGTCATATTTAAACTTGCCGCCACTTGGAAATCAGGAAAAGCAAAATAGAACTTAACCGGAAATTCAAGAGCGCCCCCTTCTCTTTGTTTCTGGTATTAGTAGAAGTTTTACAACACGAGAGACGTTTTCGTGTTATTTAGAATATAAACGTAAGTAATAATTACAAGTTCAATGTTAAAAAATCTTAAGATTGAATGAACATTAAAGTATAAATGAGTTTTTAACATTTGCACACAATTAATATAGAAATAATTAAACATAACCTTATCTTGTTTTAACAGCATGGCACCTCGCTATGAAATAGCCGTAGGCCTGCAAAAAGGTCATAAAACAACAAAAATTCCATCAGGAAAAACTAAGAGTGATAAGATCCGGCCTGCAAGGTTGAAGGGGATCCAAACAAAGCATACCAAATTCGTACGGGAATTAATTCGTGAAGTTGTTGGTCATGCCCCTTACGAAAAGAGAGCTATGGAATTGTTGAAGGTATCGAAAGACAAACGTGCATTGAAATTCCTGAAACGTCGCTTGGGTACACATATCCGTGCTAAGAGGAAGCGTGAAGAATTATCTAACATTCTTACACAAATGCGTAAAGCTCAAGCGCATGCTAAATAATTTTATTGTAATGGTTTCTTAAGTTCTTTAATAAATGTATAAAGATCAGTTTTGTATATTTTATTTGCATGGTATGTATTATAATTTAAATACATAAGACTTAATATAATTATTGAATTTTTTACTGTTAACTAGTAAAACATTAACTGCTGTATTCATAGTCAAATTACACACTGTGCATAATGCCAAACACGTAGTATTATGGTAGCTCCCTATGTTTACGTGCAGCATGTAATTTAACTATGAGTATACTAGGAAGAAGTTAGTAAACCTGTTGATCTCTTCCATTATGAAACTGGGCCTTTAGGTATATTCAATAAGAATTGTTAAGTACAAGCATTGAACTTTCTTTGAATTTTTTACATGAGGGTATAATGTGAACAGTGTTTGAAGACATCATTTTTAAAAATTAAGACTGCAAAAATAATTTATCAAAGTTCTATAAAAAGAATTTATTTGGTTCATAATACCATTATAACAGTGATGCTAATGCAACAAAGAAATTTGTATATGAACTTAATTCGGTTTATGAATCAAAACAGGTGCATCTGGTCTGTAAAAGGAGTTGATTATGCCACCTCTAATATTCCATATTTTAAGTTGTTTTACGTCACAATCTTATAATTCTTATTTATTTTTAATTAATTTAATTTAAATTTGAATGCAACTAAATGATCACCTGCTCTGAGCATACAAAGCAGTAGAATTGGAGAAAGCTTATCGTTATCACAACCCTGGCTTTAATTAACAAAGAGCATTCATAGTTTCTGTGGATTGAAGCTATTTTTACTCTAGATATATGGTTATGGGGTGACTGAATTGGGCATGATATTTTTTGGCTAAGTTGTTATCTGCAATACATTCACAGTTTTTCTTGCATGAGAGTTGGTCTTGGAGATTCACCCAATTTAGCAGTGTGAATATTAGTTTTTCAGTTTAAACTGGTCTGGTCTTACATGTATGGCATGTATGGTTTAGGTTAGATTGCATGACAGAACATCTACAAACGCAATGTTGCCAGTTTTAAATAAAATGGAATTGACGTTTTTAATAGTGTTTATGTCTTATGTTTAATAAGTTATTATTATTATATTATCTCTAATAACAAACAATATCTAATTATTATGGGAATAATCTATTTGCAAGAAGACTATTTAAATATTTCTATTTCAGATAGGTAATAGATCTGGCAACGAGATTCTATTCTGTGTAGTGACAGGGATTAGTTTTGAGGTTATCCAAGCTGTAAAACCCAATAACAATTAAATTACTTATTATTATGTACAACCTAAAACAAAGAAAAATTCATGGCCAACCTGCATGAAAAAAAAACTGTGAAAGCATAATATATCAGTATCTTTTTACACAGTCATTGCTTTAATGATTAACAAGAATAGTGTGATGATCTTAAATCAAGTACGTTTTAAAGGTATTTATTTGTAAATATAATATAAAAAGATTGTGAACGGCATTATAAACCCATTAAGGCATGTACATTGGGAAGGTGTTGATGTACAATTCAACATGGAAGACCTAATAAAAGTCAAAAACTATACAAGTGTATGACCTCTGATGTCTCCTTTCTGTAGAAAATACAAAGATTACGATTTTCTTTTATATCATGACGATATATTATCTGGTTGCACATAGGGAGTGTTCCGGTTTGAGCATTTCTACAGTTTAACAACCTGCATTCCTTTCTCTTAGAAACATTTCTGAACATTTAGAAATTTAATTAAATGCTCAGAACTGCTTCAATTCATTATATTAGGGGTTGCTGTTTTATTTTATACAGATTGGTATTTATTTTATTTTCTTGTTCCCATCAAGTTTGTTTTTGCTGTAAGACCCACTTTCTCAATCATTGATTAAGTTTAACTAAAAGATTATTGCCATATCAGATGCATGCAGTACAGTGGTAACAATGGAAACACCTGGAAAGCATTTCTTCCCCTTACCTCAAAAATGAAATATTTGATATTACTAATATGACAACATAATCAATGAGTTTGCCAAGAAAAATAAATAAACTTCGATAAATTATAACAAATAAATATCAAGAATATCTGTGCTTTCATGCACCACACTCGCCTGATTGCCATGGATATAATATAACAGTAACAGTTCTATCAATGGCAATAATACTCTAGTTAAACTTAACCAAAAATGAGAAAATGGGCCTAAGGCATTAATCAGATTTTTATTACCGATTAGTGTTTATTCCAAAGTACAAATACATCTATACAGCACCCTGCTATTCATATGAGAAATACTTTTTAAACTAAACATTTCAATAAAATAGAATGTTTCAAGTAATTGTTACTTTTTTAATGAAATTTCTTAAAAATGTCATTCTTTTGTTTTGTTAAAAACAATAAATCACAGCAAACTAAGATTTTCACAGGAAAAACAATTTTTTACTTGATATATCCTAAAAACGAAGGAACAACCTTATGTCACTGATGAAAACATTCATAACGACCTATTGATAACAAGATCAAGTAAGAATATTCCATTGTTATAAAAATTCATACTGATATTCTATCTTCGAAGAAAAACAAAAACAAGACTATTTTTTTCAACTTTAGCCTTAACCTACCAAAAATGATCATCTTATCATTTCTTATTACTCTTAATCATTATATGTACAGACACACAGAATACAGCTTTAAACAAATTCTTGAGTGCTCCATAAATAACACAAAACTTTTTTGTGGTGTAAGCTTTAATATAGGTGAACAATCCTAACTATGACATGCTGAATTCAAATTTGCTTTCCATTTTATTATGTAATGTAACGATTTTCCACAATTTTCATTTTACTTTTTTAATTTATAGTGAGGGGGTAAAGTTTGGAACAGTGATAAAATAAATAATAATAGTATAGCAATAACACTACAACTTGTAAGCTGATTTCTGTCATTTTTTTAGCTGACGTAATCAACATGTTTTTAAATGGCAATGTTGCTATTTCTCTATAGCTTTTGATAGAGCTAGAGATTCTCTTTTTAGTAACATAGATTTGTAATAGGCCACGTAAGAAAAAATTGAAGAGAAAACTGCTCTAAATGTTTATGTTTAGGTCATTAGTACTTTAAAATAACAAAAAATTTTCTTGAGTAACTTCTAAATTTCAAATGGATTTTCTTTTTATTATACAAGGTGATCACAAAATGCAAATTGTTATTTTTCTCAATTCTTATTTAAATAGAACACGATGTGTATGCTTTTGTGATTTGGGAGAATTATGCATTTAATGAAATTGTATTCAATTCTCTGGCAAACCATAGCCAGATTCAATTGTCATAAGAAAAAATAAACCTGATGATAGCTTTGAAAAACCAAAATGTCATGGAAATTTAGATAAATTAGAGATATTAGATCCAAGAAAGTGTCCACAGAAAGTCTTTACAGATTCTAGAAATTCCTAATAATAAGGAAAATCAAAGAAATTTCATTTTTTTGAGGTTATGCATTTTCAAACCTATGAAGTTGAGCCAAATTCCTTTTCAGATGATTATTAGATATTAGAATGTGCAACTTCGCCCCAATTTAACTGATCTTGTACTTATATTTATTAGTTTCTGAGATTCCAATGGTGAGCCTTAAATCTTAATCACCCTGATAAAATAAAGAATTTGTACTTATCACTTTTGAAATCAAGTCACTTAATATTACATAACTCACATATTGGTATTGCTACCATAAAATCAGAGCAGGCCTATGTAATAGTATGCTGTGAAAGGTAGGTCATCCTATACATTTTAAACATTGAGCTGCTGCAAAAATAGCAGCTAATACAGAAAAATTATCAAAGGGTATACACTTTTGAAATAATTAAGTGCCAAATGACTAAACCTGTCTAATTAAGAAAGAACAGGATGCATCACTTCAACTAGAAGTAAGAAAACAAACTGATACTGAAACACATTTAATAAAAATCAGTTTTTAAATTGATTAATTATAACAATTAATAGTCATCAGTTTGCAACAATCTTCGTTCAATAACTTACATAAAACCACACAAATTTGTTTTTTTTTGTAGTAGGCATCAGTATTATCTTTGCCTTCTGTCAACAGTGAATTTGAACATGCTTTGCAAAACTGCACTTAATTTTCGATATAATATTCTTTCTATTAATATAAAAAATTAAAAAGTGGAACATTAATGTTTTGTAAAGCAGTTCGAATATACATATACATATTTATTAATTACACAATAACAAAAATAACTAAATAAGTAAAATCAGTCCTGTTTATTAGCAGAGAATGGCGAGGATGATTGTGATAGATTGGTAGTACTCGATTCATTCATTGTTTCTTCCTCTGCAGCTGTCATTTTTGATGTTGATGGAGCAGGTTCCTTCTGATCCATCATATACTAAACACATAAACTTATTTTAGTATGAAAGATTAAATTATTAATTTTTTTATGCAATTCTAACCTGTAAATTTCTTCCATCTGAATGACCAAAAGCAGCAGCACTACTTTCTGAAGAAGCTAATGATGCTGAAAGTGGTGAAGAGTGCGCACTCAAACCAGTAGCAATGCTGGTTCTATCTGTTAATGTGGGAATAACTTCGTGGCAACTGCTTGTGTCTGGTGAATGGGGTGTTGGTCGCCCTGATTCTTGCCGCAATTCCAAAATTTTTTCTTGTAACGATCTTGTTATGGTTAATTGGGACTGGTACTTACTTTCAACAGCCTGTATTAAAATATTTAGATTACAAATAATGACAACAAATTAATTCCAACTACTATAGAATTTTTAAAATTACATAACCTCAAAGAAAAATTAGTTTTAATATTTTACTACAAAAGACCATTAAAAAGTGATTTGTTTACCTTTAATTTTACATCATATGCTTCTTTAGTTTCATTTAATACTCGTTTTTGTACATTACACCTTTCCTCACATTGTATAATGGCTTGTTCCAATTCTCCTATTCTAGATCTGCATGTTTCTAAAGCTACCGATTTTGAATCCAATTGTTGACGTAAATCTGTATAAAGATAATTTTTTATAATAATTTGCATGATCTTATTGTGACAAGGCAACACATACTTTTTAATTCAAGACCATAACTTTCAGTGAAACGAGCCAATTCTTCTTCAGACCTTTTTAAATATGGTAACTGTATTAACTTCTCTTGATATCTCTGTTGCATTTCACCAGATATCAATAATTCTTTATTTACTTGTTCTAATTCAGCCTTGCCTTTTTCTCCTGCCCATGCTTGTTCTTTTGCAATCTTAAAAAAACAAAAAAAATGTTAATGAACATCAAATTGAACTTTTTGTAATTTCTTTATAAGAACCTTCACTTCAGCATTTGCTTCAAATAGTGCTGACTCCACACGCTGCCGTTTATTGTCCAATTCTGCTATTTTTAATTTTAAATTTTCAAATTCTCGTTGCACTTCTTCATTTTGTTGTTTTAAATTGAGATGATCTTGATGTGCTGATATATACTGTAAATAAATTGGAGAAATAAAGATAAAAGTCAAAATTAAAACTGCCGATATGCAATACTTTTTCTATCGTACACAATTTCGAATTCTACAATTTTACCAAGAGAAAAGTTAAGGTTTTCAAATTTTCCTTTTTCGTTTATT
This sequence comes from Ignelater luminosus, assembly GCA_011009095.1. Taxonomy (NCBI): domain Eukaryota; kingdom Metazoa; phylum Arthropoda; class Insecta; order Coleoptera; family Elateridae; genus Ignelater; species Ignelater luminosus. Next base: position 180,611 of record VTPC01091063.1, on the reverse strand, counting down.
CCTCCAAATAAAATACATTAAAAATTCAATTTCCAATAATATTCTCACTTGAAGAATTCTGCAATTACAAAGATTAGTTAAAACTAATCAATATTATACAGGGTGATCCAAATTCAAATTAATCTCAGAAGCTAGAATAGCTAGAAATAAACTGTACACATGCTACTGATATACTTTTTCCTGTAAAGTTCATTAGTGCAATCAGAATTTACATATCTTCTTTTGTTTTAGAGTTATAGCCAAAAATTGATTTTTTTCAAATTTCATTAAGTGGCCATATCTCCGTTATTTGAAAAAATTGAGAAATCAAGTTTGAAAACTTTTGGTGTAGTTTGACATCTAGAATAAAATAACTAATCTAGGTTTTTGTTTTATTCAATTGTTTTCAAGTTATAACAAAAAGATGATTTTTTGAATGGCAGTCATAGTAAGTCTTGACATATCTAAATTCACTGTTTTCTCACCTTTTAGAATATAAATGGTTCTTTATATTATTTTAAATAATAATGAAGATATAACAATATTAATGTACTTTGTATAATCTAGTATGTCATGCTTTTGAGAGAAACAAAACATTTATATTGAGTTCCTTAATTACAATTTGTTAGAATGTTTAGATTAGAAGCCTCTTAATGAAAGAACTTTTGCCTAATTTCAATTAGATAGAGTACCAACACACAATAACCTTTCAACAATTATGTACATCATATTAAAACAGGACTTGCACCATTTTCCAATGGAAAACTTTTCTTAAAACAAAAAGACTTACTTTGTTTTCCCAATGATGAATACTTTCACATTCCTGTCTTCCTTTCGTGTATTTATCTCTTTTTATTGCCTCAAGTTCATCTTTAAGGTGATCAATATCCTTTTGTTGCAACTGTACTTGGTCTCTCTAATTAAGACAAACATCAAAATTAATAAACAAAAGAATATAAAACAATTAAAATAAAAATCTCTTACCAAAGCAGAATTGTGTTCTTCAAGAGCTTTTGTATTTTTGGCATCTGCTAATAAACGACGATTTTTAACAGCATGTGCTTCTCTTCGATGTCTTTCAAATAATAACCACTGATGTAACAACTGCAGCTGTTCCTTCAAATGTTTTGTTCCATCTTTCTCAGAACGAACTGCTATTTCTATATACCTACAATAAAGCAATATCAAAACTGTAATGTAAATCTAATACAACGATAACTTACTTATCTAAAATCTCATAAGGAGATGCAGTCAAGAACTTATCTTGTACGTTTAAAGGACTTGGAGCAGGACTAGGTTTGCCATCACCACTTTCCATTGATGGAAACATACCCAAGAACATTAATTCATAAGGCATCACCAAATAAATACCCTCAGTCTGTGTTTCAGTCGAAATTACAAGTTTTTGCATTAGCATACCACTGCCATCACCAATATGTATATTTTCTCTATTCATTTCTTCATCTGCCTCTTCTAAAGTCTTATTTCTATTGTCTTTTGTAGGAACCAATGGAATTTTTTTCATCTCCGGGCATGAATTTGCTCTGCGCACTGTATTGCTTGGAAATGGTGCACCTTTTAAAGAATTAAAAATATTCATAATTACCATCTTCAGAATCTACAATACTTACAATTACCAGGGCTGCTACCAGTGGAAATTTCTGGCAATTCCGATTCACCTCCGCACTGACTATGGTAACGAAGACGACGTATTCTCTTAGCAAAGTCGTTCATTGATCTAGAATTTGGCATGTGTAAACCACCAGCTGTACAAGGGGAACCATGTTCTTGTTCACATTCATCGAGGTCTTCTTCAATCCCTATTTTAAAATTTTGTATTATTATAAATAGCTAGATAATTTGAAAATCAAATCAAACCTCTACTTTCACTTTCCTGCAGCACACTATCACATTGACGTAAATTAGGTCGCTGTTCTAATTCACCTTGTCTTACTATTTCTAAAACTTCTTCATCTTCCTGACTGACAGGTGACTCAATTCTTTGTACAGGACTATGTGAATTACCAGTTTCACTTGTTGGTATAATACGTAAAGGGCTAGTTGGATGTAAGACTGGTGTTCTAGATCTAGATTCTAACGGTCCACCTTCTACAACCTGCATTTCACTTGTAAGACCGTTTAAAAAACCACAATTTATTTCTAATGTTACCTGTGTTCTATCTTGTATTAATCTCTGCAGCTTTTGTGCAGCATATGGTTGTTCCCTTTTAGGAAGGCCAAAAGCGGATATTCTATTTTCAGTTGGAGCAAAATTAAAAGGCGAAGATTCTTTTCGCATGGGTGATGAAGGTTGTGAATGACTTGGTGTAGAACTGGAAGAGCCAATGGACCAGTTCCTGCCACTTAACGTGCTCAAAGCTCGAACTGCACTTCCTGTTGGTAACTGGCTCCTTGATGTAAGTCGAGCATCCTGAATTTATTAAAGATTGTAGAAAACAGTATTAATAATGAAGAAATTTCTTATGATTTACTTTGATTGGTGTAGTTTCAGGAGTTGCTTCGATAGCAGCCTCTGGTGGAGAAGTACCTTCTTGGGATGTTCCTACTGCACTTGGACCCTGTGAAGGAAGCATTATTAAATATAATAAAAATGATAATGTTAAGTTTTATCTAAATAATCTTTGAATTATATATGAATCGAAATTCAACTGTACAGGGTGTCCCAAAGGTCTGTGCTCATCATTATATGCTGCTATTAGGAAATGTTTACAAGTCAAAAACAAAAGAGCCAGAGCTTGGAACCCAAGAAATACAGCAGACTGCATAATGAATGAATGAATCAGACAGCAAACAGTAAAATGTAAAGCATTTTGCAACATTACCTTACAAGTTGACTTCACAAGTTTCAATTTTTAAATAAGATCATATAGTGAAAGAAATCAAAAACAACAACAAAGTAATAATAAAAATTTTATATCATTGCAAAACACTAAGAATAAATCATGATGCAACGTATCAAAATCAAGTAGACATCCCATTTTTAAAGTAATTGTGCTTACGCTTTTCACGGTTATGCCACCACAAGAATATTTGTTTTAGTATTCTGTTTTAAATTATCTAAAACCTCCAACTTGTTTCTAAAATATTGTACTTAGAAATAATCTAAGCTATTCAATGAAATCAAAATCAAGTAGGCATTTCATTAAAAAAATTCACATCTATGGTTTATCTTCATAGTGAAACAAAATTACTACAAAAATGATTTCCTATCATTTTGCTGTACCATTTTTTCATATTCCTATTCATTCAAGAGACATTTATTTGTCTTAGAAAAATTTGTACACTTTTGTTTTTAGTAATTATCTTAAGAAGCCATGAATTAGTCTTTTAAAATATTGGCGTTCAAGTAAAATAAGAAACTAACTTACTTGTAAATGTGTAATAGGTGTTGCAGTCAGCGAATCAGGCACTGGAGGTGTTTGACAGTACAATTTTGTACCAGGAGTATAAAATTCTTTTGCTTCCAATGCTAAACTTGTACGAGACGTATTCTTTACAGACTGTAATTGTTGAGATGAATCTAGAATTTAAAAAAAAAGAAAGTAAATACATGGAGTAACCTTGTAAGATTATCAACAAAGGAAAAATTTTATAGTAATTAAATTATCAACTACTTTTTAAACAAATAAACAGCAAAATGAAGGAAATTATGAAAGAAATTTATCAAAAACTTAGAATCTTAAACACAATACAAAACTATAGAGAAACTTTTGTCAATTATCATGTTCAATGTGCATTCATAAACATAGGCTCTTTCAATGTAAAGTAGTACCTTCCCACACGTGATTACACCATAACTAATGGTACAACAAAAACATATTCAGTTGACTAAATCTTCTTTATTATTTTAAATAAACAAAAATGTAAAATGAGAATGTATTAATACTAATAGGTTTTACAGCAATAAAAATTTTAAAAGCTAATAAAAGCAACTAAGAGTCAAAAAACATATCGAAACCGCAACAAATTTAGCCTCCATTGAGGCATTAACAAATATTGTGTAAGTAAAACGAAAAACATGAAGTCAAAGTTAGCCATGACTTGTACGAAATGCAATATTGTTAAGACAGCAGACAGCTGCAGTAGTTATGACTTGAGAAGTTATGTTAGGTTATGCAAGGCATTTAAGAAAATCCACCTGGGTTAAACTGATCACTTCCAATTACCATGGATATAATTATCTTTATTATTTCTTCGTCTATTTTGACTAATTAGGTTAGCCCAGTTCAATTTTTGTAAACACACCGTAACATAACCTCACAAGTCGCTATTGTCAACAGTCGTCTGCTGGCTTTAACATTGTTAATGCATTAGGTTTGTCTATTTCATTTAATAACGCAACACCTCCTGTACTAACCCTGTTCAGTATTACTTGTATTAACAAATTACGCTAAATTGTACTGTTTCTGTTAATTTGCAGAGAGTGCACATGCACAAAACTTATGCTTTCTGTCCAAGGATTTTTTCAGTAGAGGCAATGCAGGCATGCACACTTCATGTTCATGTGTGAGATTGTGAGGTTATAACTCTGAATACTTTTATTCTTCATTTTTATTTGTTGTTTATTTTAGGTTATGTTTCTAAAAACTTTCCCACAACTTGTACTTTACTTACCTTCACTAAGCCAAACTAAACATGGTCTTTACAAATTAGTGACATCACAGTCTTAACTTAATTTGTAAGAAGTAGGTACAAGTTAATGCAGCGCAACTGAACAAATCTATTGTACAAGTTGTGGATAACTCTGATTGTTTTTTTTCTACTCGTATGGTACATTATATTAATTATTTACATAATGCACACAGCAGCTTTGTATTACAATCAAGTCTCAGCTTCTAAGCATCAACTTGCCAACTTCTCATGGTTCAATTTCCCTCAGAAATATACAAAATATTCCTTAATTTGAAAATTATCCTTTTTTCATATGCTGAACTTTACTCCTTAGAGTAACTCCGGTAACTTCTTGATCGGCCCGACAGGTCCGAACGCTCCAACAGGCTGGAAGCCCAAACGGTCCAACATGCCGGAGTTCTGAACAGACCGACAGATCCGAGAAGCCCGACTAGAAAACGCCCAGGCAGGCCTCTAGCGCTCCTGTCGCTCCTTCATTGTTACTACATACATTAAAAACAAGTGAATGAAGTTAACTGAAGTATGCGTTATACAGTTGGCCATGTTCTCAAGTGTGTTACACTATCTGCACAATGAAAATAAAACAGAAAATAAAAGTGTTGGTTTTATTAAATAAAATTTAGTACTAAGAAACTGAAAAGTTCCTTAATTATTGCATAAAACTATTTAAAAAAAAATCCCTTTAGTCCCTACTACATGCATGTTGGTAAATTATCCCTTAATTAAGGGATAAATCCCTCAGGTTGGCAACACTGAGCATCAAGCATATTGTTATGAATAATTAACTTCTTTTTTTATTTGTGTGCCTGTTATTTGTTAGGTTATGTATTAGATACCATGCAAACTTCAATCAAGTAGTCTCAGTTACCAGCAAAACAGAAAAAAATCTCAAGACTGACAGATCAAATTAAAAATTTGTTAAGTTTTGAAAATAAAGCCAATTTCTCAAAAATACTTGTTTGGGGGTTTAATAATCAGAGTAATCGTAAGTTTTACTTAAGGAATTTGAGCTTTTTTATTAATTATATATCTAACTTATATCTGACCATGTAATTAGTTGATATACAAATATTATTTATTTCATGTAAATCATAAATCACAATAGAATACAATTCTACTATGTTAACCTAATTCTTGAATATCATAAAAAGGTTATGTTACAAAATAAAACTCGATTCTGTACAACCAGTCATATTCTGTTTAATATTATAATCAAAATTACTATTATCATGTAAAATAGTTAATTTATAAAAATTGAGTAACGCACTGCTATTTTCAACCGAAAGAAATCAACTTAACCTCTTTTCTGTGACAAACATTCTCAAAGATTAAGGTTATCTTTATTATTATTATTATTATATTGATTGAAATGCATCTTTCAAATATTATACTACCATCTGATCAGTTCTTTAGGCAGAGGATTTCTAAGAATTTTTTTTTGTTGTAACACTATCGGCATCAAATCGAATTTGTTTGCTTGTCCAAGCTGATTTGAACTAAAATTCATATCAATCAAGTGTTGGGCAGTTTTATAAAAACTAACTTACAATTAGTAATTTTATATTCATTTCTACTTCATACCGTGTCATAATTTATTACACAAACTCTTTTTAAATTTTTTTAAAACCTATTCAGTCGCCCATGATAATTCTTCATTACTTCTACAATTTTCAAAAACATCTTTGATGTTTTCATCTACTGCTAATAAGGTAAGAGCCAACAATTTTTATTCAGATATATAACAGTGGAAACGAAAACAGAGAAGTGAGGTTAGAATGACTGAAAGATCTTATTCGTAACAACTCATTAATCTGTTTATTTGTTGTGAGTATGGTGAATATCAAGTGTATTCTAGACTGTTCACATTTACTCCAATGACATCATGTGATAACTCCAAGAGCAGACAAACAATAATGTCTGGCGGTTTTAGGCAATGAATTAGAAAAGATAACTCTCATCAAAATTCTTTCTTACTATTGCATATATAAAGTAAATGCAAGTATATTACTCTACCAACACTGCTGCTGGTGCAAACAACAAGAGGGAAGAATTGGGATACTAATCATTAACCTCAATTTAGCTTGTATCAACAGCAAAACGTAATATTAAGAAGTTTCAAATCAGAAGTCAAGTGTACACAATATTAAAGCATGTTAATCCAGTATATTAAAGCAATAATAGAATACTGTCATGAAAACTTTCATGAAAATGATCAAAATGAAAGAATATCTAACATACGATAATATTTTGTAAAACGTACCAAAAGTTGTTGAATTTGTAGTTCCTGATCTTGACCTAAATGAAGATGTTAAATAACCAGATTCATGCGGGCATTTATCGCCAACATCTAGTGTAAATCTTTCACATTCCACCACGACATCATGGGAACCCATTTTTTTCCATCTATTTAAAACAAAAAAATAATTTTTACTTACTTTCCATGTATATTATAATTATTACTAACCTTTCAGTAGTAGTTTCTTTGTCTTTGGAAGCAGTAACCAATAACGGATGCATTTTAACAGTATCCAACATTGGCTATAAGATTAAAACTCATTTTTGTTAATTATTTCAATTAATATTTTAATTATTTTACCTTCACTGTGTGCACAAATATAGGAATTTGCTCTTTGCTACGATACTGATTACGAAGATACGCCAAGAAATTACATGGATACATTCCATAAAGTCGTTGAAATAGAGCATATAAAGCCAATTGCATGTGTACCATTTGTTCTTCTACTAATTTTTCCGGATTACTACAATTCCATGCTGCTAATCGACTGAAAGAAAAAAGTTTAGATATTAAAATATTTATATTTATTATATGATCGTACCTAAAAATATCAAACACATCCTGAAGAAAATTACCCATACGAGAAGGAACTATTGGTAGAAGAATAACCAATACTAGTAGTGCACTTAACAATAGAAGGATATCTGTTTCAGTCTGCAAATTATGATACATAATGTAAAAGTGAATTAATGATAACATCACCTAATTTACCTTTAATAGTTTAAGTAAATCTCTAAGAAGTTGATGTTCTGTAATTTTATAAAGCCATGGTGGTTCTTTTCGTAAAACATGGCCAAGCAGAGTAAGTGCTTGTACTTTTGATTCAGTTTTAGTACTACCTCTGATTGTATCCAATAACCTAAACAATGTAACAGTAATAAATGACATGTATTAGAAAGAGCACAATGATGTTTACTTATTAAACAGGAAAGTATGATGTGGTTCTCGAATATTAAGCAAAATTTCCAATGAACGAATAGAATTCGATGCCATATAATAATCATAAAGCCCATATAACAGCCATGAATCTTGTACTGTAAAAAAAATGAGATTAAAAACCATACAACTACTATAACTACGACATAATGTAATACCTATGTTGAACTGTTCATAAAACTTTTGTTTTACATCTTCAACTACCTGAGTATCATTCGACTCCAATTGGTAAAGGTAGTCTGTTACTATATTTGCATGCGCCATTTGAAATAAAAATATTATAAAACCGGGATGTCTTCATTAATATTTTGATGAATTTATTGTAATGAAGTGGATAGATGATGTTTATAAATCTGTTTTTATTGTGAAATAAGTTAAGGTTTAAAATCCATAGTATTTCCTATAACCTGAAATATAAAGAATTTACCAATTTATAATTTTCCAACGAAATTGTGAGATGTTTTATTAAAATCTCAAAAGAAGATTTCTAATAGGTTAAAAGATAAAAGCTATAAGTATTCGTTTCTTATACATTTATTAACGTAATTTCAATAATATCCATTTTAAAGAGCTAGAAGCTGAAAACGATTTTTCTCTATAAGAAAAAAATTGTACCTGTTACAAAAACAAGCCTTGACGAACCCAACTTGTTTCTACAAAAGATTCTGGCTGTCTGGCGAAAATCTTTTGCTGTCAAATATACAGCTGCAGTTTCAGAATGATGTTCGAGACACTTTCTTATACAGGGTTTATATCATACAAAACATCTTTTATATACAAAGAATATTTTATAATTTACATAAGTAAACTTCCTAAAATACCTAACAATTGCACAAAAAGAAAACATCTTTAGTTGTTTTAGAATCGGAGTTGCTTACTTTTTCAAGGTTAAATTAAGTTACAGCGATTAAATCAGTTTATCTAGAGTTCTTAATATCAATCATAAACTCAGTTGTTACATTGTGAGGGACTCTAGAACTAGTTCCTTGTAACCTAGTGTCCGAGTTTGTACCCGTACTGATTTTCTTGCCTTTAAATGAAGGGAAAAGTCTATTCTTTTATTTTTCGTCAAATAGTATTACTTATATATTAATATTGCATGTGGCAATAGGTTTCTAAACAACTTTTTATTTAGTCATTTTTACAGCTTAAGCCCGGTGTTATAATATATATTCTAAAGTTACTTTAACTAAAGTAACACTAGCATTAGCATTAAACAAAATATAAAGTTTTTGATTTTAGTAGCAATTTGAAGTGTACTTTAGCATTTAAGCTAAATTAAATCAAATATTCTAATTGTCAAAAATGTTTATAGGTTGAAGCGAATTAAAACTTAAAGCTGACCTTAAATGATTTAAATTTGTTATGAAACATGCCATTACATAAAGAGGAACAGTCTTACATAGCTTAAGTAAATAGGTGATTATTATACATAAATCGTAACTCACCTGACCGATTTAAAAATCAAACCATGATAAGCTAGCGATTACGTCACGCGCGCATGGTCAGTTACAGCACAGATTGAATAAAGGTCAGATATTTCACTCCCTATTTTACCAATGATTCCATTTTTCGTCTCTGCACATTTACATTTTTGCAGCTCTGAGAGTTTACCACACCTACTCCTTTACGCGCGTTTTACGAAAAATGCATACTACGCTGCTGTGCTGCTTGCGCAGTACATGTCCAAATAGCAAGCTCTGGGAGTTGCTTTGAGAGAGAGAGAGAGAGAGCGAGCAATAGAATTCAGTTTGTTGAAGTGAAATATCTGACCTTTATTTTATCTGTCAACTGTCAACACTGGTGTACAATTTGGTGGTTTACAACGAACAGTTTCAGCCAGAAACGACTGTTTGTTTCAAGTTCAAGACAGTCTTTGTATGTCTACTACTAAATAAAACTGAATTACTTAATGAATGTCAATTGCATCATAGCGTCGGACTTCACAGGGCTTTACCGCCTCCGCTGGTTAAGATCGATCCCCATCTCCTACCAAGCCACTTGTGGTGCTGATGATTGAGCTTTGCCCCCTGAAAAGTCACCTAAAGTAGCAAACAGTCGAGTCTCAAGCTTTGCTCTTTATCAAACCACTTATGGAGGTTAACGGTTAGGTTTTTCTCTCTAACCAGCCACCTCAACTGACTAGCCCTCCACCAAGTTACCTTTGGTGGTTAACAATCGAGCTTTACCTCACATCCCGCTACCTAGAGTGGTTGAACTTCACCTTTTATCAAGCTATGGAGGCTGACAGTCGAACTTCGAATTTCACTTTGGTGGTTAAATATTGGTTTTTATCCTCCATCAAGTTAGCTAAAGCGTCTAACAGTCAAATTTCACTTTCCCCGAAGCCACCTAAAAAGACTAACAGTCGAACTCTCTATAAAACCATCTAAAGTATCTAATAGTAACACTTAACTCTATATACCAAGCCAAGGTGGCTAACGATAGCACAAAACCACTTGCTGTGACCAGCAATTTCAAACAATACCTGACAATAGCAAGTTGAGAATTACAAGACAACAGTGACAGTCTAGCGGTTAATGGTAATGCGCATACTAGTTAAATACAGTTCTAGTTGCAAAATCAATAATTTTGTTGACCACCAGTAGTTTGGGGACCAAAGTACTCTTTAGAAGCAATATTTAAAAAGTTCTATTTGGATCAGGCTAAATTCTCCCTTCAAGAAACAAAATTCTGGCAAAGGCAAACAAAGAAAATGTCAGTAAATTGTTACGTTATTTTTGTTCCACGTCTTCTAATAAAGGAGCCTTGTTTTGATTCAACTTTTTGATTTCAGGATACAAAGTTCTGACGTTTCGATAAATCGAAGAAACCTAGAAAGAGGCATGTAAGGCGCCGACTGTACCTTCTCGCCAACAAGAACCACCACATGCACATCAATAATTCAATTTGACTTTCGAAAACGAAAATTTCAGAAACAAAACAGTTTACTGCTCTTTTATAAATTTAACCAAACCAGGTGTTTTATGCTTGCATTGATGAAAAAGCAGAACTGAAAAGTGCTACCATACTGTCAGTCAGACCAATAAAACATTCACATGAACTACCATGTATCAATTACTTAGAAAAATAAAAATTGACTTTGTATCTAAAATGTTCAAAGCAGCAAGTAGTTTTCTTTATATAGCTCATGTAAGTCCAGAAAAAAGACCGACTTTAATTATCACGCCTGCATGAAACGTAAGAGTGATTATTTTTTTAATTTTGCCTCATCACCTACTGTCTGGAGACCATCTTTTCTAAGATCATATTTTGTCTGCCGTTCTTTCGTTCCATCATATTAGTTAACCAGGATTCTTAGCTGCTTTAGTACCTTCATATTTTATAAGAACACTTTCCACGCCATTACCATAAAAACTTTTAAGCTTCATGAACTCAGCACGACAAACTAGTGTTTCTGTGTTTAGGCATAGTAGCATGGGCTTGTTTGTCTGATCTTCATTCTCAGTCTTCTAGGCGATAAAAACTGCTAGCGGGAAACGTGTTTAGCTGGGCTGGTATGCTAGTTGGCAGCAAAAGCAATATTCTATCATTGTCTGAATTAATTAAAACCAGAAACATTACTATTTCATGACTAACCTTTGTGATAAAGTAAAACAAAATCAAGTATATTGAAAGTAATCTAAGTTCAAGCTCAAGAAGTCTATTATGCAGTGTGTTACTTGTTTTTCTGGCTTTAGGCTCTAATTAGTCTATCATGATTCTTTTAGAATCCCAAGCCGAGGAACGATAAATTAAACAAATTCAAAAGTCCTGTTTGCTAAAAGATGTTCTCGTGTAACTAACTTAACCAAAGACAAGACAAGATTAGAATGAGACCTTACCCTTAGACTTACCCGAAGATTCTACTCAGCAAAAAATAATCTAAGTAGCACGATGACAACGTATTAATTTTTTCTAATCGATTCAAAGTAAATAATTCTACGTTACAAATTTGTATACATCATATTTTCGTTTATTGTGATTTTACTCTTAATTTATGTATAGTGAACGACGTTAAATTATTCGAAAGAGATAGATAGATAGATATTTAAATTTTGTGTTACTCCAAGGTTTTTATAAATGCCTGCTAATTTCAAAAAATATCCGGTATGAAGGTAAAACAATATAAGTAATACTAATTTGTATTTTATTTTTCTATTTTCTTTTGTAGAATAGAAAAATTGCTTCTCATGAAAATTTGGTAATATCAAAATCCGTATCTGACACTTCAAAAAGTCAATCGGACATTCGAAGTAAACGAGTTAAATCTAACAGTGGAAATTCTTTTTTGAAAAGGAGCGCTGAAATATTACAATCGTACAAGGCAATATTAAACAAACCGGTTTCATATAATATTGGAGATGCCGATACGTTCTTCAGACATTCTTTGAGAAACTATGATGATTTTGAAATAACGAAATCATTGAAGTGGGAACAAAAACATCTTAGATCTGATAAATTATTGGAACCCTTAAAGACAGTAATTTTTCAATGTCTTTTTTTGATTTGTCAAATTCTATCATTATTTTTGTAGAGCAACAAGAATCTATTTCCGTTTCCCTTATTGGGTCAAGGTGATACACACCAAAAACGTAAACGTAAACGTCAACAAACAGAACAAGCGACAAAAGAAGTTAGAAAATCTGAAGAAGAATCTTCCTTGCATTGTATACTTAGTAAAGAAGAAAAAAAGAAAGAAGTTACAGAAGAGGAAGACGAGGAAGAGAGTTTTAGAGTTGAAGTAGTCGATGACGAAGAGGACGAAGTTGTTGAAGATACAGAACGTGAAGAAGAGTTTTATTCGCCCAATAGCCAACAACTTGAAGAGCAGAATAATCAAACAGCAACAGAAGAAAACACTGAAACAACTCTTGTTTCTGCTTTAGAACTACAGCAAACTGATACAGAAGAAAATAAAGAAGTATTAAAACCTGTACTTGAGGAATTAGACCTTGAAACAGAAAGAAGCTCAAAGATGGCGGAGGAAGAGGTGAGTAACTAAAATCAAAACTTTATTTCACTGCATTTTTCTAATTTTTCTTAGGACCTTTCACAAGTTGAAGACTTAGTACAACAAGCAGGAAGTGAAATAAGTGAAGTTGTCGCTCAGAATCCATCACTTCAAGAAGCTCTCGAGATGGGTGAAAGCGGAGCTTTAACTTCAGAAGTATTACCTGATAGCGAGGCTTATTCTGGGGCAGAGGTAATTAGTATTTGTTGTTTTTTCCCCCCTAAAGAATTCTGCTAATATATCCATATTTTCTATTCTATTAACCAAAGACTAGTGAGGGTACTTCTAATATTGATGCTTCAGAAAAAATCATTAGTGAATCTGAAGATGATGGTAATGACAAATTGAAATTTTCTAAAGCATTTTTTCTTGACTAATCAAGTATTACATTTTAGGAAAATCTAAAAGTGGGACTTTCAAATCTGGTAAAAATGCATTCAAATTAACTTTAAGACAGTACTTATATAATTCCTTAATTTTATTAGGTACTGACGGTGATAAGAGTGCAATTGGCTACGATCCGAATATTGATGCCGCTGTAATTAAGGAATTAGAAGATGCTGAACGTCAAGCTATGGAAACTGCTAAGATCATTTACGATTTAAAGCAGCGTGTTGCCCAACTTCTAAGCGTATGTTTTCCTGGGGATGATTTATCTCAAAAACATTTTGTTTTTGATTGTGGTATTTTATTTCAGAAATCTAAGATGACCGAAGTGGAAGCTAAAGAGTTAGAAGAGAAAAATAGAGAATTAAAAGAGCAAATGACATTGTTCGAAGCAAAAACGAAAAGGATTCAGTTTTTGGTAGATCAGGCGAGTTTATTTGAAAATATGGTATCACCCAGACCTGCTTTAGAAGCGAAACATAATGAAGATATGCTGCCAAAAGTTATTATTTGTGGAACGACGGAAAATAATATGCCTAAGATTATTGTTTGTGATGATAAAAAGAAAAAATCGCCAGGAACGCAGAAACCTTCTTATGGCATGCCTCCTTGCGTGGTAAGTACTTTTCACTTTGAAAATTCCAAAATCTCTCTAGGTCTTACTGTAACTTTTGCTGCTTGCTTCTGGCGTAATCTCATTTCGAAAATATGCAGGTAAAAGATTCCAAATATTTCAATTGTGAATTAGTCCAACAGTCATACCAGAAACTTAAAAACAGTGAGAACTGTGTTGAGTTGCTTTCCAAAGCCTAGAATTTAGTTTCGTATAGAAGCACAAAGTGAATTTCGAAATCTTTTCTTCCTTGGTTTAGGTTAATGTGTAATATAAAATCAACCATAAAAAAGACATTTGGAAAATCCAGCAAAAGAGTTTTTTTCCAAGAGTCCATTAACAAATCTTGCGTCAGGTTCCTTCCTTCTGTTAGATTTGAAGAACTGCAACTTGTTGGTATAACTAACAACCTTCAGATTGTTAAGAAGATTTGAATTTTTCAAGTAATAGCTATTAAAACCACAAAACGACAAAAATGAGATGAACTCATCCAACCTGTCTACTGAAAGTGGCACGCCTAACTAGGGTCTTCAGGCAGAAATTTGGAATCAACTCTCAGATCTTTTATTGGGTCTAAAGCTTGTTGTACAAGATCTTCTATGACTATTTTTGTCTTGAGAGAAAAGGTTTTTCCAATGAACAGTAACCTTGAATGTAGTTAGTCTTATTCTAAGGTATCGCTTGTCCAAAGCAGGTGATCTGTGCACATTAAACAAATTTTAATAATAGATTTCTTGTTGATCCGACTTTCTGGTTCCACATCTGAAGATGTGTATTTCAAGTTTAATATTTGGATTCTCTTGCATCATGCTCTAAGTTTTCTAAGTCTCTTGTGCAAAATTACAACTCAGAAAGTACCTTTTAAGAATGACCTGAAATAAACAGTTTGATAAAATGAGATCAGAAGATTTTACCCAAAAAGTTTCTTTTGTTAGAATAAATTGAGACAATTGATATTTTCACGATTATCCAAATTGTGGGAAAAGATCAATGTGGCTGAAAAAGATATTACCCCAAAAACTACAAAAATACTTGATATCTACGCAGATAAAAGGCTAGCCAAATCAGCGAAAACCACAGGAATAGAGAAATTACCTTATAATTTGTAGATGACCAAATGGTGATAATTCAAGACAAGAAAGTCATAGTCAAGTCAAGACTTACTCAGGAAGGCAAAAGGACATTTGCAAAGACTTTCCATTGTTTTTCCTAGTTGTGTTTTTCGATTCTTGTCCTTTTTGACAGCTTACATATTTTAAATGCAATTTTATTTTTGTAATTTTAGAAAAGTGTAGAATCAACAATATTCACTTTATAATGCAGGTTAGAGAACACACACTTTTGCCATCTTCTCAAATCCTCTTTTCTGTTTCTCTGAACTCACTTATCTTTGTCCTAAGTATCAGAAAAGTCATTTACTTCCAATCTTCAACAACCTTCAATTTTTAACTCTTTTCTAATAATTCAGATTGTTTTAGAGTGTTATGCCACAATTTGCAAAACGTCTAAGCGAAAGTTATTACATGCAAGAGAGGTTAGCAGCTGAAAACGCAGACTTGGAAGGCAAAAGGTAATCAGATCCTTTTAACTAACTTTATTAGATCAAGTCTGTGGCAAGATCTATTTAAAAAAAAGAAAATGTAAAGAACATCAATTTTTGGCATTTCAACATCAAAACCATTTTTCAATAAAATTTGTAAGATGACAACTTTTAAGAGTGTTTGACCAAGTGCACTAGTAACAATTTAGTGATTTCAAAACCAACTCCAAGCAAGACTTTTTATTTGTGTATGTATTCTTGGAACATTTTTGTTTAGATATAAATTACAAGAGGATCTACTTGACAAGGATCAGACCGTCGAAAGCCTCCAAAGGAAACTAAACAGCCTTCAAGGTGAGATGCGAATGGTTTGCAAGGAAAATACATTATTGGCTGAAAAACTCCAACGTATTGAGGTTCGTTTAAATTAGATCAATCAACACCAAAATAATCGTATGAACCTTATATTTTTAGTCTTGCCCCCCACCTTGCAATAAATTAGTAAGTCTCAAACTTAAATGCAAAAACTGTTTTTTCTAATCATTGTAGTTGTATTGTAGGAAGAAGAATATCAAGAATATCAAGAATATCAAGAACCAGCACCAGTACCGTGCAAGAAACATCAACAAAAAAAGATGCCTTGCGGAAAGAATCGGGCACCTTGTCCTGCTGACGTAGAATCACGTCTGCAGGAGTATTCGGAAACCACTCAGCAATTGGTAGGTGTTGATTGTCTAAAAGTAAGATATCAAAGTATTTTATTTGTTTTGTAAAGGAAAAGCAACTAAATGAAATGGAAACTGAAGTTCGTAACATGCAAAACGAATTAGTGGCCGTGCAGAAAGAAAGACAACATTTAGAACAGCACAGAAGAATGTTATGTCCTCCACCACCACCATGTGCACCACCTCCATGCGCACCACCACCTTGTGGAGCTCCTCCATGTGCACCCCCACTTTGTCCTAAAGTTAGTGTGGCATATCAATTTTTAAAAGAGCATACTGTCATTTTATACTTTTTTAGCCTCCTTGTCCAGGACCATGCAGTCCACTTATGCGTAAGGTAAGCACCAATATCTAGTGAAACACAATTTTAACTCTTTAACTATAGGGTGGACCATCTTCAGATCAGCAGTTAAGAGAATTGCGTGAACAGTATAACAGATTGCAAGATGATTACAAAGCAAAATTGACAGAAGTGGCCGGACTTCGAGCTGATACAGAAAAGTTAAGGCAAAGTACCAAAGATGCTGAAGAAGCTAAAAAGGTTGCCGAAGAGAAAATGAAAGACTATGAAAGGGAGATAAAAAATTATAAGCTTGATAAATCGAAGGTAAAAAGGGCATCAAAATTTGTAATTATCTTTGTATACGAAACAAAATATTTCAGTACATGGGATCAAAAGAACAATTGATAGAGCAAGAGCAGCAACTCAATGTTGCTAAACAGAGATTTAGAGAAGCTCAAGATGAACTTGAAGAGTTAAGAGCTTTGATACAAGATCAACAAGCACAGCTCGATGATTATCGAAATAAAGTATCCATCACATAAATCTTCCATACATTTCAAAGTTAATAATTAAATCATATTCCGATAGTATCTTCAAGCTCAACAACAAGTGGAAGAACAACGCAGGCAAATTGACATGATGGAAATGGAAAACAACCGCATTAGTGAACAAGTCAATTTGGAAATTCAAAGGGTCAAGAATCAATTCCAAGAGAAACTTCAAGAACTGACACCATTACCTGATATCCTTAAAACTACACAAATTAAACTTCAAGAGGCTCAGCAAATGCATTTGCTAGCTGAAAGAAATAATGAGGCCCTTGTTCATGAACTTCAAGCATATAAAGATAAGGTAAAATTCTTCTTTTGATTAAATAATGAATCAAATCATTTGCATGATTTCTATTTCAAGGCAGCGGCAATGGCTGATCAAATGGAAAGAGTACGCAGTGATCAACAATTAGGTGCAGATGAAAAGGCTTGTATGACCCAACGTCTACAAGAATTAGAAGCCAAATTAAATGAATCTACAGAAGATAACGACAGGCTTAAAACAGAACTTGCGCGCATGGAAGAAATTGCAGAACAGAATGAAAAGAGAGTACAAGAAAAATTGCACGAAATTGCACAGTTGGTTTCTCAACTTGAAACAGTCAGGGAAGAATCTGCAAGGCAAGTTGCTAGAACAAAGGATCGTTGTGAAACCGTGCGCAGATCGATGCAAAACCAAATTGCAGATTTAGAACGGCAGTTAGCACAGAGTAGGGCTCAAGCTAGAGCAGCTCAAAAAGATAGAGATGATATACGGCAGAAGATGCAAGCACAGATAAACAATTTGAATGAGAACTTTGAAGATGCGCAAATGCGTATAAGAAATCTGCAAGGGCATGTTAATTTCTTAAAGAGCTCATACACTACTGTGTTTACTAACGATGCATTAGTTGCTGAAGGAATAGAAGCTTGTGATTGTGGAAGCCCATTTTGATTTTTAATAAATTTGATCGTGATAAATCTAAGAGAAATGTATTTGTATAACAAAATTTTAAATTTCGTTTTATATAAAAAAATATTTTATGCTATAACATGTACTATATCAAACATTATACAGTTTTCTTTATAAAAATGAGTAAAAATAAAGTTTTAGCAAAGTGTATGCTAACTTTTCTTTGTTGCCAAGTATTACATAGGTCTTAGAACTAATTATAAGTATTGAAAGAAATTTTAAAAAAAGTTTGATCAAATAGTTTGCATCTTATGCCAAAAACATTTCTAGAAATCTCAACTTATCGAAAAAGTACAACTTTGTCAAAGAAATCTTTTTGACATAAAGTAAAAACACGCTAAGATGAACACGATTCTATAGTCTGAGTAGTAAATATGTAACATTCAAGTCATAGAAGCCTATTTGGATGAAGAAACAAAATGCTCATGCCTTCTATTGGGAAGAAGACGAAAAAGAGACATACTAAATGACTTGGAGTATTGATGGCTTTGTTTGGTTATGGAAGACCAAAACCGCACATCAAAGAAAGAAAGTCACTATGTTTTATTCTTTTGAAAGTACGTAGTTTACTAAGGGATCTTAGAGGCTTCTTACCAGCCAATAGTAAGAATTACAAAAAAGGATAACAGTCAGAATAAATCTTGGTAAATCATATTTATTCTGATTTCTCTAGCTTCCCGCATGATATTTTGTTCTAGGTTGTTAATTTGCATATTGTTTCTTTCTCTTTGGTAAGCGATCCTTTCAGTTGATTTATTGATATCTTTCTCATATAGACAGAGAGAACAGAATTAATTACCTACCTTCATTTTCATGTTTCCATTCCATGGTAAGTATATTAGTAAGAGTAATTAAGTTTTGAGTGAGCTCTTCAGAAACAAGTCAACCATAAAAAAATAAATAAATTGATAAAAATCTTTTCTAAATATATTTTGGGCAAGAAATCTAAAACATTACAAACTCTTGTCAATAGTGGAAATTTGAGATAGATATGCACTCATTTACAAACTTTTGTACCAGAGGCTAAAAATCCATTTGCATAACATTAAAACATTTAAATATCAGAAGGCTTTGAAAATTGAGAACATGTTTCATGTTCAAACTGACATTCTTGGAAGTTCAGTCATTGAGTAAAGGATCCTTTACTCAATGGTTCAGTAGTGTAACAATCTTTTTTGAAAAATGGAACTTCTCAGCCCTGTTTGTAATAGTAATGCATTGGTAAGGCTGCGATGTCTCGAACTCACATGAACAAAATCATAAGAAGCTCAGTTACCTTTTTACTGTAGACCAACGTTGCCTGTCAATTGGTACATTGCTAGATAAAATCAAATAACAATGCTGGTTAGTAAATCTTCGTTGACTAAATGATAATAAATGAAAGAGCCTGTATGCTTTCAAAATACAAAGGATGCTATTGTATTGTTAACAGGATGTTTAAAACACTTGAACTGCTCGTAAACAATTTCTAGTTAGACAATTACGTCATCATGTATTCAAGATATCTGCCGGCTGATACTAGACTTGATAGCGGGATTGTTGGCATTACAAGGTCAGCTGTTCTCTTGGTGGCATGTGCATTAGAGTGGGGGCAGTTTCTGTTATTCTCCGATGTTGCTTTGTTTGAAGACTTGCACTTGTTTTAATTCCGTTGGTTAGGAACAAAAAACTTATTGGTAGAATTTCTTTTTTCTTTTGTTTAATTTTTTTGTTTTAAGATTTCTTCTATTATTGCTTTGATTCTTTGGTTTATTTACTTATTTTGCTTGAGTTTTTTTTGTTTATTTTATTTTATTTGATCATTTTATTATTTTGTTGCACGTGTGATATGAAGTGTGCTGCTTGCTAGCTGTTGGTTAGAGGTCTAGCTAATTTTGGATGCTTTCCTAGGGGATCTCATGCGGTCCAATAATATAGTGTGCTCTAGGCAAAGATGAGAATTGATCAATAGAATCTTTCATTTGAGGACTTGCCTTCTGTAATGTACCAATAGTGGTCTTGGACTGTACTATATCTGTAGTAGTTGCGAGAAGTCGTTTTTTGCCTTTCAAAGCAGTCTTAGATTCTCCTATAGTTTTGGTTGATTGAGGTTTTAAAAATCTTAAGGTTTTCTTAATAAGGGTTTTATTAAGAGTAACTCTGTCACTCTAAACACGACATGTGAATTTACGTCATCTTAAGCCAACTTCCAATACTCATACTTTTTGCGTTTCTGGTAAATATGCACGTCCATTGCCTAGAACTTCGTTTTCTTGATTTTGCCTTTTATGTTTCTATTTACATGTGCTGCATGTCCCGCCTACCACCAACAAATTTATTCCATTTGGATTTCCATGTTAGTACAGTTAACTTTATGGATTTCAACATCTGCTATTCAATGATGGCAATTGATCTTACAATTAGTTATATGTTGAAATTACTCTAAAAATGTATTACAGTGGATAGAGCAAGATCTAATTTTAATAGAATTCCAATGGATTGATGAATGAAGCAATCTATACTCTAGAAGCAGCAAGGCAACAGTACATTTGTAAAGTAGCTTTTAGCCATATTTGTTTTCTTATAAATTTAGTTAGTGGCGAATTGTTCTGTATACAATTAAAATTCTAACTTGACATATCGAAAGTTTGTAACCGTCTTCTAAGGTGAAGTTTCTTCATCCGAACTGAGTAATTGTTTGTCTGCTTTGAAATTGATCTCGTTCATAGTTTTCCCCTCCCATACTTTCTAAACCTAAGTTTTGAAGAGGTTCCCGAACATAAACTAAATATCAATAGCTGTAACTCCTGCTGCTCTTCATTATTGAAATTTTATTTTCTGAACCTGTTTGCTTCCTAGCCTTTGATAAGTTGTTGCAAAACGTCACAACCCGAATATGCCCCAAGATAAACAACAAATATTATATGTTGAAAAGTATCCATGATATACAGAATTTTAACTAACATTCTTATGTGCTTAGTAAATGTGAATAATCTTTTATATGAATATTGTATTTTTACAGAAGTTTCTTGCAGTTTGTTTGTAGGTATCTTACAAGACTCTTTAAAAGTAGGTAATCGAGAACTTATTTTGAATTCGAACTATCCAAATCACCTAGACGACACAGATTGTGCTAAGGGTTTCCTGTTCTTGCTTGGTGGTATAGGTGAATACAGGAATAGTAACTGCCACGGTTTCAATTATCTTTCGTTCTATCCCTATCTTCATCTTTCTTACTTCGGTGTTGGTTGAAGAAAACACTCTGAGCTTCTAGAGCAGCTCCTTCCTAGAAAGTGATAAACTAGCTTTTTGCAAATATTTTGACCATAACTGTCGACGAGTTTCTAGCGGTACGTCTTCAAAGAGTGCAGGAAGATCATGTTCTGAAAACTGCCTGTAAGAAAAATTTGTATTTGTAGGTTTTTATTTCTGAGACTGATAGTATTGAGAAAGTTGGCAGAAGTTTGTGGTCGTATGTATTACATACTTAACATTAAAGAATCTATAATTATTAAAACACAAATTTATAATAGAAAAATATATTTATGTAATATACACAATACATAACCTATATTATAACATTAATATTTACAATAACTGTTCATAATGTTTAAAAGAATGTACACAACGCTAACATGTTAAAGCTGATTTGAGCCACTGCAATAGTAAAAATATTAAAATTAGACCCGCTTTTATGTATGTACATTAAATTCAAATCTACCCACCTCTGCTAAACTAAGTTTAACGCTTCCATTCTGTAATGGATCTTTCGAGTCAAATATACCTACAAATAAAAAACTTATCAAATCAGAAACCATTAACTTGTTTTTATTAGACTTACTGAAAGCAACAGTCAAATGTAATATGGCCGAAACAAAATCTCCAAATCTCAATGTTCCATCTTTTCGCATATATCTCAATATTAAATTTGCTAAAACATCACTGCTCATTTGAAAACCTACTTCTAAGATAGCATCTCTTAAACGTTCCGCTTTTAAGATTCCCGTCTTCTCTTTTGTGTGATTCTTAAATGCTGTTTGCCAATGTTTGAGACTACACATTAAATCTTTGAAATCATTAAATTTCAATCTACCTGTTCCTGTTGTCTGCAAAATACATTCGATACATTAAAAACAAGAACCAAGCAAATTACAAATATAATACTTACATCAAAAGTCAAAACTACTTGTCGACAAACTTCCATAGATGCACAACTCTTAATGTAATCATTAGGTAAGCATGCATCAAGCAATTCTTGCAGTTCAAACGCATTAACTGTCCTATGTTCATCTGCCAATTGTAAAAATACAGCTTCATACTGGCTAAAGCTTTTAACATCTAACACAGCAGGAGCCTTAACAATAGCTGACTTTAGTACAGATGGAGCTGTATCTAACAGTTTCAATTTTAATGGTTTGTTTGAATATACTCGTAGTGTAAATCCTGATTCCTGTCCAGGTTCAAATGTTGTAGGCAAAATCAAATAACCTCCTTGTTCTAACTGAAACCTATGACTGACTTGTCGACTGTTCGTATATTGAGAATTTACTAAAGATTTATTCTTTTTGAAAAATGCACGTCCTAACATTTCCGTAGTACTTTTTGGTAATGAATAAGCTGTGAATCCAATAACTTTTGGTTCCATAATGCTATGTTGATTGAGCGATACAATAACTTCTTCCATTTCACTTAAAATTAAATGTAATTGCGGATTTATATGAAACGTATCAGGATTATTTCTGCATCCACCAGCAGTAACGCCTTTTTGCCAGCTACCTTGAAACAATCTCATCTGCCACATGTATTTACTATGTAAGCTAGGTTCGTCTCGACTTGTATCACTATCTAAATGTACCACTTCTAGATGTGTAAATGTTTTAATAAAGTCTGCATATGACATCCAGAACTCTTCGTCTGAAGCTCGCTGTTTGAGCCTTTCTTGTTCTTGTGGTGGAATTTCTGCCCATTCTTGTGATTCATTGCACCAGGATCCTATGTATTCTGCAGATTGATTTAAGGGATTTCTAAGTTTTACAAGTTGCACTGCTTCTCCACTGAATTTTTCCACCTGAAACAGATCTACATTAATTACTAAATTCAAAAGGTACTGGCTGACGTTTTCATGTTGCAAAACATAATTCTATCAATCCAGATATATAAAGAAATTCTTGTGCACTCATCTATGAACTAAAAAAGACGTTAATAAGAACATGTTAAGATAGTTTTAGTTGAGAGCTAGACAGTGTACACAAATGAAAATTGTAGAACAGAAAAGAGGAAACCAAAATGTTCTGTGTATTCTGTGACATCATGTATGCATGTTGCTCAGGTAGTTTCTAGTGGTTTGGAATTCATCTTCATCTCTATCGCATGGACATAAGAGAAAAATCGCAAAAAAGGCGTCAGAAGTAAATAGGTGCTAGATAAGACTTCATGCAAAGATCTATGGAATTTTAACAATCACGTGGTCAGTAACACACTATGACAGTGAAGGTTTATTTTAAAATTGAATTTGAGTATTGGCTGATGTTAATGGCTTGATCAGTATTTATTTAAATCTATTTTGTTTAAATTAGTCGTTTAATGCTTATCCTCAAAAGATTTTTCTGTTAACTTGTTAGAAAGTTGCAAAAACAGTAAACACTACAAAAATTTCGACCATGCTTTGGTATTGATTTTTGATATCTTGAGATGCTTGAATTATTTTCGTTTCATTTAAACAATGATGTTAATTTAATTAAAACTGAGTAAATATTGGAAGACAAAAACAGACAAACTACTGGATTATCAAGACGTGCGTATAACAGTTGGTATCCATTTGACAAACTCATCAAGATCAAGGATAACAAGAAAATTACTT
>VTPC01091063.1:92929-156443 GCA_011009095.1 Ignelater luminosus | reverse complement strand
ATAATCCCTATGTCGCACACCAACTTCAGTCGGGTAATCACATCGTGCTACAGCGTAGCGCTCCTCTTCTTTAAACCTTTTGGCGTGGTTGCTTACGATTGGGATTCCCTATGTTGAAGAACTGATCAAGTTAGTCCTTTCCACGGGCCACCTACAGAGGCACAGGGTCAGGCTTTGCTCTTCCTTCCCTTCTTAAGAGTGTTAAAAACAAACATGGATCGAGATAGGCCCTGCCATGTTACACTTGCGGCTGCCTGAAGTCACTGTTGGGTCCTCTCTAAGCCGACACGCTGGCTTTTATCGTGTGACAGACCTGCGGCCTAGTTACAGCGCTATTCGTTTTTTAAGGATGCGGTTTCCGTTTTCCATTAACATTCTCAAAAAGCTAATAACAAACGCAGTTCAGACTACACTCTCCTACGGGCCACACGCGGTAACACAGGGTCAGGTTTTGATCTTCATTCTCTTCTTAAGAGTGTTAAGAACAAACACTCCAATTAGAGTCCCTTTTGTTTGAAAACTTTTGTTTGTCCCGTCATCCATCAGGCTTCTCAAAAAATATTCACAAACACGGGTGGGGCTACGCCTTCTCGTGGGCCATCTACAGTAATGCAGGATCAAGTTCTGTCATTGTTTAGACTTCTTAAGAGCGTTAAACACATAGAAAATGCCTACTCACAGGCCACCAGTGATAGCCCAAGATCAGAAATCAAATAGGAACTACAGTACAACTTTTATCAGTTCAGAGCAAATCTTTTTCAAATAACAACTCATGCTCCAATGAATCACCTGTAGGTTGCCCAAGGTTGCGCTTTGCCTTGTACAACCTTTACATATTTTTAAAGATATTACATAGCAACTGCAGTACAACTTGTACCAGTTCACAGCAATCTCAAGCTTTTTGAACAACTACACGAAATTCCTGTATTTACATTTTAGAATTAAGTAGTTGATCTAGATTTCTGTTAACCCTATCTCAGGCATATTCAGAAGGAGATAAATTGTTAAATCAGACAGACCAAAAAAGGAAGCCAACAATAATGTTATGGAGATGATCGAAAGTAATAGCTGTCACATGTGACCAAAATTCGATTGGAACATATCCCAAACCAGTGATTCTCAACCTTTTTTTTCGTTACGGTACACTTTTAATAATTTAAAAATTTAGCGGCACACTAACGATAAAATAGATTTAAAAAATTTTTACTGAACTAGTATATAGCTTTGTTTGGGTTAAATCTACAACCAGTCCAGAACTGTAATAGTCATGCGCATTGGTTCAGTCAGTCTCCGCTACGAAGGTAGAACCAATCGAACTACCTGTCTGATGTCGCTTATGTATGGGTATTCGTAGTGGCGGCACATTTCGAAAATCTCGCGGTGCACTAAAGTGCCGCGGCACAGTGGTTGAGAATCACTGTCCTAAATTATAATGTCTCTAGTAAAGACCTGTTCATATTCAACAGCAAAGTTTTAGTCGTCGGCGCTATTTAACTCTTCTACGATCATCGTAAGCCCAAAATCAAAATTCAAACAGAAAGTGCAATTTGATTTCATTACTTTCTTATTAGATTCCGCATGTTTGTAGTATGCAATATGCATGTGCGTCAAATGAGACAATCTTGATAAATCGATCTCATTGTTACTCTATGGTCGATGTCTCCCAAAAAGACTTAGAGCTTATGTGATCAACAACCTCGTTCTCTGATTTTCACACTGAATGTTTCTGATAACCATCTTATCGACGACACACCTCATGTTCTCACTCTTGGCATTATTTCAGATTTGTTACGTCAGACGTTACTACCAAATATTTATTCAAAAATGACAAAAAAATAATAAAGTTTATATCCTGAAAAACAAGAAGTTTTAGAAACATCAACAAAAGATTCTCCCATTTCTTAAGTGATCGTGTTTTCATGTCATTAAATATATTTCAAAAATAATAAAAATCTATTGGCCATAGAGTTCTGGTGTCGTTACTATAGTTCCCCAGTATCTTACAAAATTCGTATAGAAAGATAATTCCAAAAATCATTTGGGAAATATTAAAGGCTAAGTTCCAAATTTACAATGTACAATCGGTGTACAGTGATACAAAGCTTTTTTACTTTTATTTTTCTCTTGCCTCGAAAGAAGACGTTTAGAGCAATTTAAAAGATATTTTTAAAGTATTGAGTTTCTTCTTCTTCTTCTTCTTCTTCTTCCAATGAGCTTAGAGTTACTTGACCTGATACTTATAGAACCCATAGAGAAGAATTAAGTCGAGTTTAGTCAAATTACGCTTACGACAATAGAGCAAAACCTATTCTGTTTGCTTATAATATATGCTTCTCAATGATACAGCTAAGTTTCCAGGATCTTAATTGCAAAGTTCTGTACTTGTATGCTATTAGAAAAATAAACAAAAGCCTACTGAATTTGCTTGGACTTAGACAAAGCCGAATTAAGGAAAAATAATATTCTCCACGAAAAGAACTCTTCCAGCAAAGTTAATTATCTTCTGATAAATCTCGAATATGAGTATTACGTAAGAGATTCGTTCAATATAATTGCGCCACCGCATTTTTTCTAAATAAAAACTAACAACATTTACGATGATGACAACAGTAAGAAAACCTCAAGAAGGTTTAAAAAACAAATGAGAGACAGTAAGACTAACTTCAATTTGAATATACTGAAATAAGGAATAAGATAAATAGAAAAGAATAAGACCAAGAACAAATGACGTAAAGGTAAATTCAACATGTATCGAAAGTTAATGAATTAAATGGATTACGTTAACACACATAATATAAGGCAAGCATGAAAACAAAAAATGTGACATTATATGGTGTAACAAATAGATATGTATTATGTATTAAAGAAAAACCGTGCTCAAGTAGGCTATGAACATTTTTGTTTGCGTGAAGGCATGTCGTGCAGTCATGCATAATGTAATGCTTAACAAACAATATTACAGATTTCTTTCATAAAACGACAGGTTTATTGAATTAAATTGATACTGAGATTTTTAGTAATTATTTATAAGTCTCAATTTAACCTATAAACTGTCTTGTAAAAGCTTACTTTACATAAATCTTTCGAAATAAAAACTGGTATAGCAAAGAAATAAAAAATCATAAATCACTCCTCCAACTTACCCTTTCTACGGCATACAATCTATAATTTGTTCCTATTTGTATGCCGTTAGGTAATTTTTCAACATGTGAACGTAACTGGAAATTCGGTGGTTGAACTGAGCATGTTATAATCGTGGTCATTTCCAAAAATTTATGTAATAATCTAGCACAGACTGCAGCATCCTGTTTGATAGGTATACTTTCCGTTATACCACCCGTAAGATCCGCTAAACCATCCAATAGTGTTCCGTATTTTAAAGCTTCGTAAGATCCATGTAATCTGTAAACAAACAATAATATTTAAGTACGACTACAAAAAATCCTTATGTAAGAACACCCTGTATACATGTACAAACTACTTAATAAAATATGCCTACTGTGTATATAATTAGCCCCAAAAGAGATGCAGCATTCCATACAGAAGGTGATTGCTGTGATTGTTACCACTTGCTTCCTACTTACTTACATTCATATGTATCTACTGTAAACTACTCGGCTTTCTAATTTCAATTCACCTGCTAATTATATTCTACTAGGAAACTCATAAATAATTCGTGTTTATTATACAATAATTCTATATTTCGATAACAATGAAATTTTGTTCCATTAATCATTGCACAACAATAACGCTAAACTAATTTTCTTTATAAATTAGTATAGATAATGTACTTCCTGATTAAATGATTGTGCATAATTATTAAATTGCATGGAAGTGACAGAAAAGATTTATATCTTTTTAAGTTTATTAAATCTGATAAATTGCTCGAATAACAAATAAAAATCTTTATCCAATAATGAATTTTAATCGACCAATATTGAAATTTTCTAGAGCAAAACCAGTTAAAGTTTTAGAGTAAAATTGAAATAAAATTAGCAAACCGATATTATAAAGATAATTACTGATCACATAATTACATCAACAAAAATTGAAGTCTATCGAAGCAAATCATGATCTAATAAGTAGAAAGTTCGAAATCAATATGGTTTGCATTTGAAATCCATTAACTCCATCAAAAAGGTCAGGTAAGATTCGATAAGTTACCAAGCTTTCTTTTGACTAGACAGAAGTTCTCAAGTTGCAGGTAAGTCAGGTATGGTAGTTTATGTCGTAGATCTAAAATCTTGAAAAGATTGATTTACTAAAGAACAATTCTGGCAGCGTCGAATATGTTTGCCAGACGTCACCCATTCACTACCAGTGTGACGCTATTCTCAATACAAAATAAATATTTCAGTTCTTTGACAAATATTCACTTTGGTTTCCATTATTAACTTCTTTGATTAAGATGATCTACAAGATTGAGTTTATTCGAAAAACTGCCACGCAATTGTATACTGGACAATATCCCTTTTATTGCAATGCCTGATATGTCTTGTTTCATATAGCTCACCACAAAATATGCTAAACATAAACCTTTCTGTGCGCATTACACTAAAATACTATGTAACAACCGAACTAGCAGCCACAAAAAAGTCGATGTTGTAGTCACTTAAGTAAGCAATAACGTTAGAAGGAAAAGTCTTTTTGATTTAGAAATTTACAAATCTAAACTAAAAGATCAAGTCATCGCAGCTTCATGAGAGAGGTATAAACGATGATGGGTTCAAAACCAGTTAGCTATCTAATTCTTCGTTTTCTTAATCTTATAGAAAAATATGATCATCCTGATATTACTGAGATATGGGAAAACTATACGAGCTAGAAGCATAAAGCCTTAAAAGCGTTCAACATAATTCTTTCCAACATCGATGTATTTCTGAAGGCCAATCTTCGACAGAAGGAATGCATCACGCTATTCATTTTCTGAAATAAAGTAAAAAAATTCTCTTAAGGCAATATCAATCTCTTTCTCTGAACTAAAATGGTGACCACGTAAATTCTTTTATATGTATATTGAACATAACTTGTTACGTCATACCAATTCAATAAAATCTATATGACATTGCATTTTTAAAATATACTTTTATGACCTGTTGTAATTTTGGAAATGTCTCAGTGATTCTCACGCGATCGAGATTTTACTGTTTTGTTTAACTTGTGTGGAACACAAAGTAAAATATTTCTTTTAACATTTAACTCTTCTTAAAGGATTCTATGCGAATTCAATACCAAGGGTAGCCTCTACGATTCGTTATTATTTTCCGAACATGTAACACATGATGCTTCATCGTTAAATACCGTTCCATACAGTCTTCTTAAAAAAAAATCAGCTTTAAAGTCATAGAAAATCGCAGCACGGTAGTGGCTCTCAATCCAACCCCATGATTCGTAATATTGAAACGTAGGTGTACGACTTTCATATCCCCACCCACAACGGATCAGGTCAGTTGAGGTGTCGTATTGTCAGGCTTGTCGAGAGGGTTACGGGGGTACTGAGTTCTCTGGACAAGCCTGACAATATGACACCTCAACTGATCTGATCCTCGGTAGGCGGGGATACGAAAGTCCAGCGGAAACGTAAAGCACAGCTACCACAATGGAATTGACAAAGCGCGATGCGAAGCGAATAAACGTTAACAAACCACCAAAAGCGGCAGATTGTTGTAAGAAATGTTCTCTTCAGTTGGTGAATATTCGAGTAGAGTGACGGGAAATCATAAGCAGAAGAACGTGCAGCAATGACCTGATGTTGCATAATGAGACGACGATGATAATGATGGTACAAAACTAGTACTAGTTGGATGTCGACGTCTGGTCGAATTTAAAATTGCGGCAGTCTAATGTCGAACGGCTGGACAAAGCGTTGACCTCCTAATCAGCGCGGTAGCTAGATTCTGCGGTTGTGGACAACCTGATCTTCGCACGTTCCTAGGCAGTGGTGACCAAGGTGAACGCAGCTTGCAGACCAGATACCTACATCTTCCTCGAATGGTGGTGATTGAGTGTTGAATCAGTGGATAAATGAAGATAAAGCACCAACCAAAGTTATCATCCGTTTGCACAACAACTGATGAGCCCGCAGAAATTGCGTATGGGGTCATCCGTTTGAAGTGGTAGGAAAAAGCATGAAGTACAAAAGTCTTTGTCGAATGATAAAGAAACCGTAATCATAAAGAGCCTGTTGGAAAGTGAATACCGAAAGGCGCACGGAATAGTACCGAGGACCAGTTAGCACAATGCACGATTGCGAAATGTTTCTAGACAATACTGATGACCCAGATAATGCTGGTAAAGTGTCTGACTGGCGGATGGAGAATGCTACTAAAACACTCGAATAAGTTCATATGGGTGTACGGCCAATCAGTGCAAATTTTTTTCTTTCCCTTAAAATTGGAAAATTACGGTATAATGTTGTCGTTTAATTCAAAATTAAAATTCTTGCAATGTACGCATTCGTTAAATTATTTGAAATTCAAATAATTGAAAATGGCAACTTTCCTTCATTAGACGATTCGTGCAGAACAATTTTAATTAGATGACTTGAATTTCTCGGTTTGAGTTATTTCAATGTGTATCATAAAATGATCTGGAATATAACAGGTGTCCAATAACCTTTATCATTATAAAAATGTCAAATAAATTCTTAGGGCCGCACAAACTACGTGTGCAAGGTGTGCAATGTACACGAGCAGTATCTTCAAAGGGGTGACATTTCAGAAGATAAGAGTTTCTATTTTTGTGTGTCTAAATTACTTCTTTATTGTCGTTAAATATTCATGTGTATGTTTCTCTTGAAGACACAATGAGAATTGAGTCTGAGAGTTATTTGTCTGTAAAGATCAATAGAAAGAACTACAGGAGTACAATGTCAGACTAGTTTTTTCACTTCACCCCTTTAGGCATTGCAATCAAGCAATTAAAAACGTTTATGTTTTATTTCAGATTTTTTTGTTCGCAAATTTTTAATTCCTCCTACACCTTGGGAAAAAATCAGTTGCTCAACTCAGAAGAAAATAAGAAAACTGTAGTGATAAGTAATAACACATAAGAGAAGTAGTAATAGACACAGTTAGCAAACAGATTTATGTGGCGTTTTATAAATATGCGTCATTGTGTTTAAGTGCACTAAGATTTTCTTATTTATAAACTATATATACAGGGTGTCTGAAAAATATGGAATATCCTATATATTTCAGTAAATATGCATTTTATAGAAAAATGTTTCCTATAAAAGTTGTTTAGTGTTTAGTTTTACATTACAGGCCAATATCAAATAATTATTTTTTAAAAAACAAAAGCGCGACGAATAACGCTTCAATTTTTTTTAATGGGAAGGTATCCCTTTATTGTACTCACTGGATAGAGAATGTTATTTTCTTTTCAATAATGTAAAACTCTGATACATTTGCATAAGTAAATTTTGATTAAAACGCAAAAAGTTGTTTGAAGGTTTATTTCAATATTCATCTGTTACGAATTGAAACATCATTCACAGCTTCGCAATGATAAAGTCGTCTTTTAGATTCGTTTATTACATTTTGAAGGGTGCAGGTGTGATAGCTCTAATCTCTGTTCTTATACGGTCTTTTAGAGTTCCAATATCTTCCGACATATCGACATATAGCTTACGTTTGAGATGGCCCCACAAAAAAATCAAGTGGACTTAAATATGTCGAGCGAGCTGGCTATTCTACTGCACCTCTTCTGCCTATCCTATTCCGAAATGAGGAGGAACCCCGTCTTGTTGCAACTATATTCTGTTATGGGGTACATCTGGATCTAGTTCATTAGGAAATAGAACCGCTAAAGCAGGACCTAAGTCAAATCTTAAGAAATTTAGATAAGAGTCCGCTGTTAAATTATATTCTATAAAAAAAGGTCCCAAAATTTGGGTTCTAATAATTCCTGTCCAGACATTGACTTTCTACTGATATTGGGGGTGCCCTTCTACATACCAGCCAGAATTTAGCGAAGACCAGTAGCGCGCGTTTTGCTTGTTAATGGTACAATTCAAACAAAACGTTGGCTTAGTTTACTTACAGTAGACTGAGAAATATAGTATTCGTTATTAAACAAATTGTAAACTTCTTCCTGTGTTCTCCTTCTGTTGCGATGCGATGCCTTTCTGATAAATGATACATGGCAAGTCTTATTTTTTGTAACTGTTGTCCTCATGTTAATCAAAATGTCTAAATTAATTAAACGTATAACTTTTCACTTTAGTTCGGTTATTAATTGACATTTCTACGACGCATTCAATTGTTGCAACAAACAAAAGTGTATCACACCGACCACAATGTGACTAAATGATATTGAAAATTTACAAGACCGAATAAACTTTTAAGCGTTATTCAAACAATTTTTTGCATTTTAATCAAAATTTACTCATGCAAGTGTATCAGAGTTTTACATCATTGAAAAGAGAAAAACATTCTCTATCAAATGAATATAATAAAGAGATACCTTCCTATTAAAAAAATTGAAGCATTATTCGTTGTGCTTTTGATTTTGTAAAAAACAGTTATTTGGTATTGCCCTGTAATGTAAAACTAAACACTAAACAACTTTTATAAAAAACATTTTTCCATAAAATGCATATTTACTGAGATATATAGGATATTCCATACTTTTCGGACACACTGTATATATAAAAGATCTACACGGTATTTACCAAAATTGCAAAAATATTAATTTACTAGTAAAAATAAGTTAAACAAACACAAAACACTTTGTTGTAGAACGCAACAGATTAATTCCATCTAATTATCATGAAGATTATTCAGAAATTTAATAAATCAACTTTACTTTAAGCTACAAGACTGCTTCATTTTTATCCGTAAATACAGCTAAGCTTGTGATAAAACTAACTTGTTTGTCTAGAAAAAGGCATATCGCAAATTGTTTAGCAAACTCTGTTGTGTTTTAGATTTCCTTCTCAGGTGAGAACTTAAGCACTTTGCAAACTTTCCATAGCATTTATTGCATTTTTATTCAACTATTTATCATTCGAACTCAACAAGATGTAACCTAAACCTGGGTTTTTTTAATTACTATAGTTATTTGATATCAGCTTGTGCAAGCTGAATATTCTGTGATAATATTAAGACAAAAGCTTGCTATATTGTGATAGAATATTAAAAAAAGGAAAGTTGAGTTGTAACCCATTTTATCTTCCTTATATTTAGGTTATAGTAACCGTTATTATGAAATTAAATTTCACAAGTTGTCAGCACTTTTAGTAATTAAATGTAGTAAGTACTAAATTCACACAATAAACACACTTTACAATTATAATATCATTAAAGGTGTCAAGTTTGAGAACAAAAACACGCAAGAACAAGAACGGTATACATAAAAAAAATTAACAAAATTCCACTATTTTCCCTTCGAAAAGATACCGTAATTGAATTAACTGTTATCTTGTCTGAAAACAAATTGGAGCGCGTACCAATTCAGAAGGCCGTATTATACGTACCGTTATTACTCGTCTTCACAAATGCATCTCATAATAATAATTGCCATTATCATGAGCAACAATTCTTTTGTTTAGAAGTGTGCGAGCGTAAACAGGTTTGAGTATATTTGGCTCGTTTAAAGTAATTTAACGAATTTTGCTTCTAGGAATTTCGTTTGCTGCTTTTTTGCTTTTATATGTCCTCGAGTTATTTGGGTTAATTGGACGAACGCGAAATCTCTTAAAGGTAGAAACAGGAATGTGTACGTTCCTTTTTAAATTTATAAATCTTCATAATCAAACCAAGGATATCTAATACAATAACATGTAATATTTGGGTGTTATGCAAACATGAAAGTGTAGGTATTATACTGCACTTTTACCTAAATTATATTCTGTTTAAGTACAAGTATTTATTTACTTGTAATTCCTTGAAAGAAAAAAACAATACATGTTAATTGATCATATCAATGGATACCAAATTAGTCGAAATGATAGGATTGCTAATGATTATTGTTTTGAAAGATTGTTAGAATTGCTATTATAGTCAAGGTTAGAATTCAAAATCAAATTTTTATTAAGTGGTTTTAGTGACTGTACACAAATTATTCCTCTATTATTAATAGAGAAAGAAACAACTTGACTCCTCGCCACTAATTCCTTTGCGAACCGCAATTCTATCAACTTATTAACTTGCAGGCGGCCAGTGGCTTTTTTCTAACTATAGTTAGAATAGACAGACATTAGTTGAAACAAGTGATGGTATTTTTTGCAGACTCTCATTTTTTTATAATAACTTACTGTGATTTACTATCTATCTATTAAAGAATGACTTTGATATTTCAGCATCTTGAAGGAAATCTGATTAGAAATCATTTGTTTAGCTTGAACGATTGAATTACAAATAAAATGCTAAAAAAACTAAATTAGAGCATAATTAACAAAGAATGAAATTATCCTATTGATAATTAAAACAAATTTAAAATCTAAGTTGCGTTTGTTATACTGGGTGTTCCTAACAGTTTGCAACAAATAG
This sequence comes from Ignelater luminosus, assembly GCA_011009095.1. Classification (NCBI taxonomy): domain Eukaryota; kingdom Metazoa; phylum Arthropoda; class Insecta; order Coleoptera; family Elateridae; genus Ignelater; species Ignelater luminosus. The sequence goes on along the minus strand of VTPC01091063.1, from coordinate 145,950 downwards.
TAAAGATTGTAATATTGAGGAAGTAATCCAAGAGCATAAAAACAGCAAAAGTGGGATAACAAGTCTTCTGTATTACAAGATGTCAGGTAATGATTAGACAAACCATATACGAGGGTTGCTATCTATATTTCTGGCCTAACAATGAAAAAACAAGTATTTATGATCGAAACTAGTTTTATTGTTTTTCAAAATATTCTCCATTAAGATTGATACACTTTTCCATGCGTTTGAACCAATTTTCGAAGCACTTTTCCACTCTGTTTGAGGCAGCTCCAAAATATGCGTTTTGAAACAAAAAACGGTTTCTTCTGGTGTTGAAAATCGTTGACCACGCAGTTTGTTTTTGATGTACGGGAATAAAAAGAAGTCATTGGGTGCCAAATCAGGGCTGTATGGTGGATGGCCCATCAACTCGACCTTCTGGCTGGTTAAATATTCAATTGTTTGAGCAGCGGTGTGAGAGCTTGCATTGTCATGATGAAGAATGATTCGCCTCTTCTTTGAAGTTTCCCGAATTTCTCCAATGGCAAACAAATGGTTGTGTACCATTCAGAGTTGACCGTCTTAGGTTGCTCTAACGCCACTGTTGCCACATGACCGGTAATGCCAAAGAAACAGGCAACCATTTGCTTCGATGTGCTTCTTCCGCGAACAACTTTTGTTGGATTTGGCTCGTCTTGAAAGACCCACACAGTTGATTGCTGTTTTGTTTCGGGGTCATATGCGTAGATCCATGATTCGTCACCTGTGCAGATGTTATACACAGCCTTTGATGCACCTTTCGCAAATTTTTTCAACATTTCAATGCACCAGTCGACGCGAGCCTTCTTTTGAGCGTTGGTCAGGTTATGCGGGATCCAACGGGAACAAATTTTTTTTACGGCCAAATGATCATGTAATATCTTGTTGATGCTAGTCATACTAATGCCCAAAGATGCCTCAATCTCACGGTATGTCACATGACGATCTTGTTTAATCAGTTCACGCACAGCATCGATGTTTTCAGGCACAACAACAGATTTTGGACGGCCTTCACGGATTTCGTCCTGGAGTGAACATCGGCCACGTTTGAATTCATTATACCAGTTTTTTACAGTGCTGTAGGATGGAGCTTCATCGCTATATAATGTATTAAGTTCATTGATGCACTCTTGTCGTGATAATCCACGTCGAAAGTTATGAAAAATAATCGCACGAAAGTGTTCACGGGTCAATTCCATTTTTAGGGAATGCACTTTTCAATTAACTGCAAACAACACTAATCGCACTCAAATGACAAAATGTTGTGGTTGAAGTTATGTTCAACAATGTAAAGTTTACACCGGAAATGTCAGCTGACGCCTGGAAACAGTCAGTGTTGCCAAGGCCAGAAATATAAATAGCAACCCTCGTATCAATAGGAGTGAAAAAGTATAGTCAATTCCCTAGTCTAAATCGAAGAACACCTTTACAAATAATACCAATGTTTAATGAGGGATTAAATAAAAAAATGAGAACATTGTGTTGTACGCAATGTTAGTTTTGCTAAACACTTCTTGAATCTTACTTGGAATTTTTTACAGCAGGCCTGAAAACGTCATTAGAAAATAAAAAAATATCTCGTCCATATTGGAAGAATACAGAAAGTTTGCAGACTTTTCCCAAAAATAACAACATACTAGCAGTCGAAGCATTTCCTAATACAAGCTATGTACTTTCTTGCAAAATAGCTTGGTGAATCAAGGCGCAGTCGATCTGAGGTTGAAAATATAACAATAATCTATAACAAGTTTATGGCAAACGTGAAAATCTTCTCTGGCAGCCACGTGGAGATATCTAAAATAAGCATTCGGTCATGATTTCTTTCGTTGAAACTATACATTCATCAGCATTAACTCATGCAACAGAATCCTGAAATAGAAGACAGAGAACGACAATGCCTTGCAATCAATGTAGTCCGCAGATTGGAAAAAAGTGGTTTGACTAAACTGAAAAGCCCAAGATGATGTAAAAGACAACTCGGTTATGAGCTTTGGATCGAATATCGAAGTTCTTTGCACAGTCCGGTTTCAACCGTTGGTTTTGGGTCGAGCCTCGTTTGCTTCTAAAACTCCTTTTAAGCTTTTGGTAATGGTCAAGTCAGTCATATCACTTTTGTTAGGTTTTAGATTAGAGCTAGGGAAGCTTGTCTTCCTAGAGCCGAAATAGTTTCTATAAAAAGAAGTTTATTGGCAAAAACTAACTTTCGAGCAGATATATAATCGAATAATTTAATTCTAGCATTCGAGTTGTTAAATGTATGAACTTGTTGTCAATCCTTAAAAGAATACCAGAGAAACATCAAAACTTGAGAAATGTCAGCCTGCGAAAAGTAAAAAAAAAGTTCCGGTACAATATCATGGATGTTGGTATATATTAATTATGATTTTATTTTAGTATGCCTTAGTGTTTTAGTTTGTGAAAACGTGTTTTCTATGTTTCACTAATATGATGTAAACCAACTTGCGAGTTCAACAACAAAGACCTGCAAATAAGGCAACTTGTCCCAGTGACTAGGCGCTACACTGCCACCGTGCCCAAGATAACAACTGGAACTAACGCACCACACACCAAACGAAAGTGCCTTAAGAAATTCTGCCACAGGCGCTAAATACCCTAGCGCTGGTTTTACTTTTTGTAGTCCTTAGTTTGTTCTCGGCTTTTGATATTTTCGTCTAGATCAACACTGACCTCACTCCCTTTACAATGATTCTATCTGTTGCTGAGTTAGGCAGAATGACTGGAAACTGTCTCTTCAAATTTATTCTTTCGCCAAAACAATAAAAACAAGACAAAAACAAAACTCATAGTGGAAATCTAAGATATCGATGCTTGATAGCTCATATTAGGTCGAAAACCAATTAGAATTCAAGATTTTGAACACTCAAAAAAGTGATTTTGCTGTCATAAGGGACGAGTTAATCAGAACGGATAGCTAATGAAATTCTTAGAAATCATGAGAAACATTATCTGATTATCTTATAAACACAGAAATTTGCAATTCGATAGTAGTAACTTCTTCTTGTCCATTGGTAAATGTCAGAATGTGTGATAGCTGTCCCTTATAAAGTTGTAACAAAAATAGTAAGAAGTGTTTAGGTTTTGACTTTTACTCAAAAACTCCTTAGCAGCTGTCATCCGTGGTAGTTGTTACAGGTTTAGATCGTTCTCCACTTACAGCAATTTTTGCTATTTCAGAAAAGAGCAATTTTCGGCCTTTGATTCAAACATTTCTATCTTGATAGAAAACCTTTTAAAGACAGAAAACCCCTAAAACTTCTGTAGGTTATTGCTTTTCTTCTATGCTTCAAGATCTCACCTTGATGTACCACGGTAGATCGAGATTTGTAAACTTGGGTTCCGATTTTTGAATTACCAGTCATTAATTATTATAGGCAACATATTTTCTAAATGGAGTACAAACAGATAATGGTAAATCACATCGTATGTAAATATGTTCAAGCGGTTTATCTAAATGAACGAGCCAACGTTTGGTTACAAATTCTTGTTTTATTCTAAATTCAAGTCCCCTCTGGATAACAAAGGGGTCGCTAGACAACTCAATGCCCCCATTGTTAATTTTCCAATGAGAATTGAAACCAGTACTTAGAATAAAAAGTCTTGGTAACACCGGATTTCTCACAGCTGTAAAAAAATCGTTTAACCTTTTGGCTTTTGACACGCTGAAAATATCTTAACATGTTTAAGAAACTTCTTGGACTCTTTAGAGGATCCCGACATAGCCATTTCCAGAGTAGAAGAAGTTTTGGTGGCTACGTAAGCCAAATCAGGTCTTAAGCTGTTCTTTCTTTTTGTCTATAGCACTACATCTCTCTTCTACTGTAAGACTAAACTAAATAAAGTTCCTGTACGGATGTTACTTTCGTTTATTAAGCCTTGTTTCCATTTCTTTAAAACTGTCTTTGCCGAAATTTTCTACGGCTTGGTCATCCTTATTTACTCTAGCAAACGACTGCTTGTAAGGGTCGGAGAAAAGCTGCACAAATAAGCAACATGCTATAGACGCAGCTGTCGTGACTAAAAGCTGCGCCATGCCCAATAAGACAATTGAAATTGACATTAAGTGTAACATGCACCACTCTGTTTACCATACGAAAGAAAATCTGCTGTAAGCGCCAATTACTCTAGTCCAAAGCGCGTCTAACTGTTTCGGGAATCTGGTTGATCTTGTTTATCTATAGTGGATATTGGAAAAATCATTAACAAAGTATTCAGAAATATACAGAGACCGTAGAATTAATTACGAGATCTTCACACCTGGACTTGTTATCGTGGTGTGCATTACATGATTTCTTGATAATGGACTAGATTTATGTTGGCCAACCGTACAAATTCAGGATGTTCCTCGATCCACTCCTGTCTCCAACATTTGAACTAAACTGCTGGCAGGGCTTTATTTCTGTTTGAATTAACTTTTTTAATTGAGTCTTTTCCATTGATAATTAATCAGAAACGTCTGGTTGTGAAAAAATAAAGCCAACTAAAGCGTCTGATAGAAAGTCTAACTAAGATATACTATTTGTTTCCCAAAGAAATAAGCACGTTTGTACTGAAATACCGAGATTGACTAAAACAGTCCATAGTCAGTTAATAATAGTATCTTCTGGTCATACCAATATAAGTTTTCAAGTAAGATATGTTATGCAAGTTTCTTAAAAATTCCAACATTGTGGCAAACAAGAAATCATGGTAACTCAGCAAACTTTCTTTTTTTAGAATTTAGACATATTAATCAACAAAAGCTGTATTAACGTAAAATCAGATTTATATTAAAACAACAAATCTTACGAACTCACTCAGACTTTAACGAGGTTTTTTTAACTAGAATCTTTTAATAAAAAAAGTTATAAACGATTGCGCTTCAGATGGGGTAGTATCTACGATCTCAAAAGTCAGTAATCTGCAATTAAAAATAAGCACAAGCAGGGTTTACAAATAAAAGGGTATCTTTCAGAATTTTCTGTATAAATTATTCGTAGATTGAAGTAATTGTTTATTAATGAAGTACGTATTTAATACAACAAAAATAAAGTCAGTTTTTATCAACTTAACGATTAAACAAATAAAGAGAAAACTAGAAGTTTATTTACAATCTTACAACAAAATATTCCTGGTTTCGCAGGTGTTTACCTTAATGTTACAAAAAAAAGAAAGAACAACCTTGACAAGCCTTTATATATCAGTATTTCATCTTAAAAATGCCCCCCTTTCCATTCTATAATGTCTGCTACTAATTAGTTCTCTTCCATCGATATTCCCAATATAAATAGTTACGTACTGCTTTGCACCCTGCAGCAGTAAAGAAGCTTTCATTTTAGTCAACTTGTAACGCTGCGCCGTTACTTTTGCATATTACACACATTCAAAATAAAATTCCTTGACTTTAAAAGTAACTGAATTATTTATTATACAAATGCTCTAAGTCGATTAATAATGAAAACCAGAAATGTTGAAATTATAACCGCAGGAACTGTATGATTGAAGGCTGTACCCATACCATAAGCAGTACTACAAAAAAATCTCAAATGGTATGAACTTTCTCTGAACGGTTCATATAAAACTGGATTTAAAAAGGTAATTTGCAACTAAATAATTACACCACACCAGTTATGCAAACAGTAAACCTTACGTCTGGTTTAGATTAAAAATCCAAGTTTTTTTGTAACGTGAAACGGTACCTTCTTCCTACTTTAAAAAATCTTTTATGTAATTATCTTTGATTGATTTGCCAAGTGGTAATTTCTGGAAAAAATTTATTTTGTCGACTTTTTTATGAATATAAAAGTCGGAATCGTGTTATTACCGTTGACAGAATAAAAAATGCATATTTAAATGTTAATTGGGAAGATTGTTAATTTAAAGGTTATGATAACTTTTAAAAAGGATCTAATTTAACTATAACAATCAGTCAACCTCTGAATAAAAATCTAAATTTGTTCTATTTTTTTTTCTGTTTTTTGTAACGTTATTGTTTAAAATAAGTAGAGTAGAACAGTGCGTGTTTTGCAAGAACCGCATACAAATTAGCATTAAAATGTTACATGATATGAAACTACGCACTTTTAATCTAATAAGAAAATTACCTTATAACCTGGTGCACAATATATAGCATATTTTAAAATACCAATAGAATCTTAATATCTCATTAAAAGAAAATCGACCTTAATAAATTATCAAATAGAAAACTGCATGATATAATATTATTCAATGAAAAATTAACTTTATTACAGTGACTGACGTAAGAGGTCAGTTTCTTTGCTTGTAACAATTTATCATGAAACAAGATACAATGAATGATTCGACTGAATTCAAGTAATTTTCTGTATTTATACGGTTTAGAGGTATCTGTGTTACTGTTGTTATTAATATCTTAACACTAACTTATTTCATAAATAGGGAAATTAATTACTTACCACAGGTATTACTTTAATTGTTGCAATTTATTATTTAATACAATAAAACAAACAAAGCCTTTATTATACAGGGTGAGTCTTTAAACTCTAACTAAGGTGTATTCCACAAGATCAAAAAAGTTTTACAGTCCCATATACCGAAGTGCTTCGTTTTCAAGATACAAAGTATGAAAGGTTTCAAAAAAAACTTCTCGTTTTCTCGGTATCACAAGAACGATAGACAACTTATAGGCATGATCTTGTTACGTGATTATCACTATGAAGCGTATACTATTCAAGTGATTTATGTCTTGATCATTTCCTCCAGGAGCGGAAAAACAGCTATATTCAAATAAATGAGTTACACCACTGGAAAATACATAATTCTGTCCGTTTCCAAATCTACACCCAATCTAACATAGAAAGATTTTTTTTGTACTTATCTTGTGGAACGCGTCCTGCGTCCAAAATTTAAAAAAAAATTGTTTTCATTTCTTACTATCGCGTTACTTCACTTTCTCAGACCAGCTATTTGAGTTGTTCAATGGAAACCGTCATTCTGCGGTCATTTCAGTTTGTCATCGATGCATATTCGCCTGTCCGCATAAATTCTATTCGTTACCTAGTAAATTATCGTTGTGTCTGGTTTGAATTTGTTAATTTGTAAAGAAGACAGAAAATCTTTTCTCACAAAGATCGGTCTCAGGGTATGAGCACTTAAATTCCATCACTCTGATTTTCGAGTAGGGACATTGGTAGACTCTAGGTCCCTTGTGGTGTTTATCGTCACTTCCAGGTTTAACCGCGTTTCGCACAGACTTAAAAACAGAACTAACTGTTTTTATCTTACTAAGTTATAGGTGTAATGAAGGAACAGAAATTCCGCGTACAAATTTCTGCCATCTCGTTGCTGGAAAGGATGAAACTCAGTATCATTTACGAATTTCCAACGAACATTGATGTTGATTAGATTCTACCTCGTTAAGTAGTGATTACGCATGTATATCGCACATGTGGATTATCTATTGACCTCCTCTGGTCTAGATTGGGTGTTTTCTGCAAAAGGACAAACCTAGTGTAGAATGGAACTCTTCGCTCCCGAACAACCAGTTTTCGAATGACCAGTTCCTAGAGAGGTCGCTATTTCCTCGATCTCTATCGCACGCGTAGCGGTGACCTGCCTTATTCCCCAGAGTAATTTGTTTGGTTAAGCCACCTCTTGACACCTTGGTGAAAGCAGGACTGCTGCTCTTTTGGGTCCTAACTGCATTGGACCAAGTCAAGAAAAAGATTACTTTGAAGGACATGTGCAGAACAAACCCAGAAGGTAGAGTCATACTTCCACCAATTACTGCCTCATTACTTGGACTAACAATAATCTTAGATTGCACTTCTGTTGATGTCGCGGAGATCGTCGTCATTCAACATCAACTCTGTCAAAATGACATATACCTACCAGCACCATTGTTCTCTAGTTTCAACTAATAGGTGTGAGAACCTTGCATGAGAAAATAATCATCGTTATGTTTGTTACCTGTTTTGAGCTCTTTGATTCCTCAATGTACGGAAATAGTTATCAAATGCAGCAATGCGGATAAATGGAGTCTTCTAACTTAAATTATTGAAAGATTGCGACGAAAGCGGTAAAATCGGCAGTAAGAGTTATTATCATTATTAATTAATTAATTAATATTTAACTGATTAGCTATCGCTAGAAGAGTTTGCAGGTTGGTGAATGAGATGGCCTGTCGTATTGACATGATGTTTTTGATTTTAGTGTTGTTTTAGGCTCAATCGACTTTTCTCAGGACTTGGTCTTCACATTTTGCGCTATAGAGGCCAAGTAGAAGAGACACCAAGAGAGCAAAAACAGTCTACACTCGACGGTAATAGAACAGGCTACACCTGACGGTAATAGACCAGTCCCTTCTCAAAGCATCAGTGTCCAACGAGCAGCGCTAGGAAAAAAGAGAATACCAGTCGAAGCGGAGCTTAAGAGAAAAATGCGGGCACGAAAAAACCACAACCGACGACTTTTTGATACATCAGAGCACTACGCAGAACTATTAATCGTTTAAAATAAACGTGGTCAATTTAGCTAGAAAACGAAAAAAAATTCAAAGACTAATACGTCATCACTAGCACTAGACATCACGTCAAGAAAGAAATTAGATTTCCGTACATCAAAATACTTTGTTTCGGTTCGTTGCAAGTCTTCTAGATCTCTTGAGAAGGAGTCAATCTGTATCCGAGTGCGAGAATTTTGTATATAGACAAGTCTGGAAATCTCTTTGGAACGTTCTTAAATCTGTTCTTTCAGACGTGAGAACCCACAGATTGCAATAATCAGCGAGTACAGCTACATTTTCAAAAATTCCGAGTTGTAATTAATATTCCTGAAGACTCTTTGAAGTGTCAGTTAAAACTAAAGCGTGTTTAAACATGAATATTCTATAGATTTTAAATAGTAGACTATTGGTAGGCCTGTAAAAGAGTTCTGCTGTTTAAACGCAACTTAGATAGTGGATACTCCAATAGATTCGAATTAGACACCCATATAGAAAGTTCTAGTTAATAGACGAAAATCTTATGTTTCCTTTTGACAAACAGTATTGTTTTGCACTCCTATTCAGTTTCTAAGAAGATAGAAATTTGAAAAGATCCATGAAAGCTCTGACCTACTAAACACGAATCATTGCTTGTTCTGTCTACTATTGTCAAATGTGCTGTCATAACCTTTCCAGGTACACACTGGATCGGGTATCAAAATGAGCTAGAAACTTCTAGTTAATGGACGAGAGTTCTATGTTTCCTTTTGACAAATCTATTGTTTTGCACTCCTACTCGGTCTCTACAAAAAATAAGAATTTAAAAAGATCTCTGAAAGCTCTAATCTACTAAACACGAATCATGTCTGTAGGAAACATAGGTACAATGTGAGATGATGACCTTTTGTGTATTTACTAGCCTGTTATCAAATATCATAAATAATCAGTCTTAAATCATGAGCAATCTCCCATGGTTGTTTTATTAAAATAATTATAAGCATTGCTTGTTTTGTCTACTATAGTCAAATGTGTCGTCATAACCTGTCCGGGTGCACACCGGATCGGGTATTAAAATGAGCACGATTCGCAGATTGAAACCATGCTCAGTTAACAAACCAAGTTTTCCTGAAAAACGTCTTTCTTTATTAACCTTTCTTCCTTTGTAAATAAAGTAATAATCGCTATCTGCTGTTTTGCGAAAGCATACGGTAAATTTCTTGCGCGTAAACCAAAAAATGTTATAATTTCTTGCATCTCTATTAATATCTGCAAAGATTAGCGTTTGGTTTTTTATAAATCTTATCTTATTAACAATAATAGTCTCGTTGTTCTTGTATTAATTTCTTTCATTTATATCGATTAACAGACCAACAAAAAGAGTATTATTTAAATTAGTTCCTAATTAATTATTAACATATAATTATCTCAACTGTCTTTATGTAGAAATCTAATCAGAGATTGCAAAATAAACATTGCATATAAAACTGGGGTATTTTCACAGTAAGAATTCCGGCTGATGGAAAATATATTAAAATGTAATTTGTGATTATGGTATTGTCTGTGGGTTCTCTTTTGCAGTTACGCACAGAATAACCATTAGTAGACTTTTTAGTTTGTTTTTTAGGACAGACTACTATATGTAAATGACACGAAAACCGTTTAAGGTGATGAGAATTCATGTAAAACAAAACGTAAGCAGATTTCACAATTTCACAACTTTGAAACTCTAAATTTTATAAAACTTGTATTGGATGTTTCATAATTTGTATCCGCATTGAATAGAAATGATTATAGAGATTTACTATACAACTGAGAATGAACGTCTTGCAGCAAATACTATCAATGAAAGAAGAAATTAAAGAAAGAGACTAGCATTGTTATTACAAATGGTTACAAAGAAAACTTTTTTTTTAATAATAATTGTTTTGGTACACTTAAGTTCTTATAATGGCCACTTACTTACACGGTGAAAGTTGACCGATTAAATACTACACATAATACGCACCTAATAATACACATTGAGATAGAGCTTTTTCCACGTCAAATTAACTTTTACATTTACTAATGCAAGTCAGCACTAACTATAAAATTTAATTTTATATTTCATTAATCTTAAAACACATTTTGTTACTTCTTTTAACTTAAAAAACAATGACAGATTTGGGAGGAAAAAACCACGCAACCATATAATTTTACCTCTCTTTTTCTCATGTATACATAACGAATTTTTCTTAGAAACATTAATTTACGTAACACATTCTGAAACGTAATTATAAGCCTCCAATTTGTAAAACGTAACAGGACTGCTATTAAATCTTTTGTATAGTTTAAGATAATTTGAATAAAAAACAACAACATAAAGGTGTTAAAGAACTCACTTCGCATAGGCCTTTTCTAGAAGTCCTGGCCAAAAATGGTCCGAATGTTGTGTCTGAAGGAATGCAAGTCTTCCATGAACCGTAGGAAGACGGTCATCTACAAGCACTTCCGTCCATTCTCCACACCACCATATTCGAAACCGGAATACACCGGCGTATTGTTCATTATTAAAGGATTGATCGGCTGGTACTACTCTATAGAATAGTCCCTTACTGAGGAATAAAACACCCAAACAGGAAACCAACCACCTGTCTCCTAAAAAACAAAAAAAAGTAAAATGTAAAAGACTGTTTTTGCAAAAAACTGTAAGAGTGTCAATGACAAATAAGCACTAACTAATAAACCTAGATTTGTTTACATTACCTCATTCTTTTATTACTTTTATTATTTTTATTACTATAAGAAACAAGAGAAAGTTAAATAAATTACAGTGCGTTTTCATTCTTTTTAATTTTGTTAAGTTTTATAAAATGTAGATAACGAAATGAAAACGAAACTGTTTGTAAATTAGATTATGTAGTATCTGGGGCGGAACAATGGTGATCATAATTTACATCGAAATTAATAGAAACTCGAACAAGATTAAATTACTAGAAAGAAGAGAAAGAGTGGGAACGAAAGGAGTGGACTTAAAAATTTAGGAAATGCTTTCATGTTTTTATTAATTGCCTTGCTTTTCTCGCGGTTTATTAAATTCTTGGCGGTTCTCTCTTAATTTATGCTTCATTCCTAAAGGTTCATTTGTCTTTCAGGCGTGAAATTCTTGTTGATTCGCCATATATTATTTTACATTTTTATCATTAATAGTTTTACAAACTGTTGGTGTGTAGCTTACCAGATATAAATGATGCGAAAAATAAGATAAAGCATTCTAATTTATAAGGTACAAATTTAAATGTTAAAAATTATCAAGATAAGATCATCGAACAGATTAAAATATAATGGCAATACTGTAGGTCTAGAAATTTTAGTTTTCCATTTTTTAAATTATAATTACCAATAATTATATCACTACAAAGGTGTAGAAAAACTGAAATCCATCTTATCAAGAATAATAAACAGTTGTTATCTTTGTCGGTCCTTATTTCGAAATCAATATAAATACACCTTGGGCGTTGCAGAAATGGATGATTGATAATTCGTGACTTTCAGTTTGGGAGGTTTACACGCTGTTAAAGAAGTTTTAGAAAACACGACGACAAAAGATTTTTGAATATGCCTCAAGAAGCATCAAGATGCTTTTGGTTCATCTTTGATATTGTGGCCTGTTGATTTGTGGATATGTAATAAAATTTAAGTTGCTTTCAATTTGATCAAACTAAGTCCGATTAAATAGCCTTTAGTCTCTGCTTTTTGTGTCACGTGAGCCATAAAATGGCGTGGCTTATTGCTTTAAGATTCCCAGAATGAAAAATTCATCCTAGACAAGACAGATTTTCTTTCTAGCGAGAAATTAATCCAAAGTATCATTGCACTCCTAAACATTAAAATTTGTTTTTCTGAACAAACAGACCGTTTTTAGTCCGTCTGATCACGTAAAAAGTGTTGTATATTTTCCAAAGCATTGGTTTCTGGTATACTCTGGTTTTCCAGATATAGTACTACTACTCAGTACACAAAACAAGCAAGTGCCGTTGAAAATTCATCCATTTTCTCTCTTTCTTTCCTTAGTTGGAATACTGAAAGAGTACTTTCTCTGTAATTTTAGCCGGATAACGAAAGAAATTTATTTTGCACCAATTGGGTTATTCTAGCATAAGTAACCTATTTCAATGCTTCGCTAAGCTATAGCTTAGGGTCTAGCAATTTGAGATAACTACAATAAAGCTGTTGATGTCACCCTCGCTTTGGTACGATAATGTCCAGATAAACTAGGTTTGGAATTTTAACTATTCCTATAGGGCAGTAGTAGTTTATTCCCTACTGAGCCATCAGACCACTCAGCCATACTGAGACTTAAAATTGAAATTTACTAAGGATATTCTTTGAGAATTTTATCTAGCAACAAATTCAGCAAAAAGTTGCTATCAGTTTGATTATAACTTCAGTGATAAGCAATTACCAATATCATACAGTACGGAATTTTTAAAGTCGTCTATTTTCCTCTATCTGGTGAAACCAATCAGCTCAGTCTTGGAAAGGTTGGCTAAAAGACGACACCCTGTATAAGTCGATAGTCAATTATAAGTAACTAAATAGTTTAAAGTAAAAATAATTAATTTTATATCCGTAGACAATACTTTTTCAACTGATTGTGGGCTGTATTTCAACCTAGTCTACTATTCCATCCGACCTTGAGCAAATAGGCATAGACCTAGTTCGCTACCAAATTAATAGATAGATAAAATAAGCTAGCAACTATTGAACACGTTTCTACTTGTTTTTAACAAAGAGAACCAAAAAGTACGTTTTGGTCTCCTTTCAGTTTGTCACTCAACAAAGTCATTTTGTAATGAAGAAGGAGGTTATTTTAATTTACGCTGGAAATGTTCTGCATTTAGAATCTTCTTGAAGATTAGAACCGGCCTACATGACCCATAATGAAGCAATGCTCTTGTTTAAAACTTTAAGTAACTTAACTGGTCACTGTACATTAAGAAAACATTCATGATTAACATTTGTAGACACAGATCTTCGATGCCCAAATTGCAAAAAAAGATCAAACAGTGTCTTTCCATGTTTTAGAAAGATATGAAACCTTTGTAGCTACAAAAGGTTGGTTTAAACAGTTACCTTGCAAAGAAAAGGGTTAAGCTTTATTGCTTGAATCGATTTTTCCACTTTTGCTAAGGAGTTGGCCAAAACAGGCAAAGAACAAAGAGAGGCACAGCAGGTAACCGGAGAGGTAAAGAATGATCTATGGAGGTTTATCTACTACGTGTCTTTGAAATAAACACAAGTATTCATACAGAAAATTCGTAGATCAAAACTAAGACTAATTCTTCTCTTTTTATATCTCCAACACGACAGAAATATCTGCATAAAAATCCATAGAAAGGTAGACAACCAGGCAGAAAATCTCATTTGGATATTTTGCATAATTTTAAAGATATTGAAGAAACAAGGTTTTTTGGGTTCATTTACAAGTCAAACAACTTCTTCATATTTCAGTCTTCATTTGTTCTCTTAAAAAAGTTCAGTATAATTAATGATCTTCAGTATGACATTTTCTGATTTTCAAGTAAGTTTCTGGCTAAAGTATACTTTATCTTTCAACTTTTAATTGCTAGGAACTTTATGTGGAAAAGCTCCCTTATAAAGAGGTTTGATACCATGGGCAAATAAAAATAAGTAGGTTTCATACAAGCTATCAAAAAACCTGACAGCACTTTTTGGGCATCTTCTAAACTTTAAGTCTGGAGTGATTTCCCTTGCGCTTTAGGCAGGGTTATCAAATGCCATATTTAGTATCTATAAGTAAAACTATCCTATAAGTTATCTGTTGAAAAGAGAGAGCAACCTTCTTATCAAGGTAAGAAAACATCGACTTTATAAATTAATAAGAATAATTTTGAGACAAGTATTTGAATTTGAACAAATTATTGGTGTGTCTATCTGCACTGATAAAATGTTTAAATCAGCCCACCCGAAGGTAAGTATTATAGCATGCAAAAGTCATACTGTGTACCACAGAAGCCGAAAAGTCAATTACATCTTTCAGTACGAGTATCTGAACATTTTACTTTGATGGCAGAAGATTAGGGTTGTGTCTTCGTTTTAAATATGGTAGTGTAGTCATCTCTAACGGTTTAAGTCACGGCTGTTTTGAGTCTTTGCGTAGGGCAAGGTTTTACTACGGTAGTGCACCTAAACAGACGTACAGGTTTATTCTGATCATGTGACTCAGCTAAAAGTAGCCAAAACCGTATCCATCAGAATCATCTGGCCGTATGTATTTCCTTGAATTACTTAAGCTTGCGTATGATGATTCCTGATTACTTTTGAGTTAATATGTCTATTAATTAACTGCTTCTAAAGTATTTCAGGTCAAAGTCGATATACAAACAGGACCAATCGTGTATCTTTCTTAAGATAGAGCAAAAAACCCTGGATAAAGATTAATGACACAATATGATGAATATGAAATTTTGATGTTGTGTTTTCACTCTAGGGAGCGGTAGTCAGCTTTTTATTTTTTAAATGGCATGATACATTTTTTGTTTATCTATTAAATAGAGAATCTTTTCCTTTTCTGAATATAAAAAATATTATAGTCTTACATTACAAAATTTTGAAATAAATAAATATTTATTGAAGAAGGGCAATATCAAGGAAGAAACGTTCCAATACTTTAAATTTCAAATATGGCAAATGGTAGCTCTATCCTTCGGCCCTATTTAGGAATGCATCAATCAACAAGTTAAGGCTATTATTCGGGCAAAGCTAGAGATGTAGCTGTGTATTGCAAATAATGGAGCAGAGACTTATTACTTGATGCACCCTCATACAAAGAACTCTACAACTGACAAGTCAGGCTACCTAGCTGGCCACTATTTGCTAACCAGTTGTTTCCAAGTTTAAAATTTAATATGTTCCAAACATTTATTTTTATTTATGAGGAGAGACTCCATCTTGTTGAAACCATAGTTCAAGCCTAATCGCCAGTAGGATATCTTTTATATAATCATAAAATTTCCAATGTCTACTGTGTTTTTTGTTATACAAATATTCGTATATTTATATATCTAGGAAGAAGAAGGTTCTCTATTTAATAGAAAAACAAAAAATGTATCATGTCATTTAAGCAAAAAAAGTTGATTGCCGTCTCCTAGAGGGAAAACGCAACACCAAAATTTTACGTTAATCATCTAGTTGGCTGATTTGCGAACATTAATATTGTAGATATTTATATACGCTGCAGTGGTATTGAAACCAAAGTAATCATGCATTATAAAACGGGGTTGTAAAGGTAGATTCAATTAAAGTATTAAATGCACTAAGTTACTAAACGTGTTTGCTTTATGACATATAATTTAAGTATATCAGACACGATTTGATATTGTCAAATTGGTGTCATTTTTAGATGCTAGTTTGTTCACAACGTAATGTACAAATTGTTCAAGCAGATTTAATCTTCATTTACTGTATTAGTAAAGATATTTCAAATAAGTGTCAAGTTCTAAGATTGATGGTACAGCAGAACCAGAACGATCTCAGCAATTGCATGAATTAGGAATTGTGGCATTTAAATTGTTTATTTTAGGTATATCACAAGTTACCAATTCTAAGTTTAAAAATTTCTTAAAACTGAGTATTCCAGATTTTTTGTGATGTCGATCATTTTTCCCTTACTAAGGGAAAATGCATATTCCAACTATCGTGAGATACACGATACTGATAAAAATCTTTGAAACTCTATGATTGTATTTAAAAAAGAATAATTGCCATGTAACAATTGAAAAAGAGTAAACGAAACAAACAAACACATTAACAAGAGATGTTTTATTTGATCACCCGGTATGTTTAATATTTTGTAACTGTTTATTATTAAATATACACCCGCACACTTTAAATTTAAAGATGCATTTCCTGGGATCCTTGAATAGAGAATTACTTTCCTATTGCAAACATAAAAACACACCAATCAATTGAATATTAATATTTTATCATCGTCCTACTCTTCAAAAATAGTAATCATAAACATAAATTAATAAATTAGAAATCATAAAAATTTTATTTTGTATACAAGGTCATTGTATTAAAGACGCAATGGTAATAATAATAGTAATAATATATAATGTGACGAGAGATTTTAAGAATTTCCTCCCGGCAAGAATTACCAACACAACAGATGCGTATGAATATTAATAATATTTACTTTTCAAATTCAAATACGAAATTTAGATTTGACCCACATATTAAATTCTTTTTTTCTTAACCTTGGTCAAAATAGAGATATTGAATTCCTAGTGAAATCCTGTGTGTAAGTTATTCTGAGGAAATATTCTAACCTAATTTTTTTAATTTGCTTAATGGAGGTATCTATATAATAAATTATTATTGTTAAAAGGTTATCATTAGTGAGAGTGAATTCACACACAAAATACAAGAAAAAAACATTTAATTGTATCATGGTTTTTTGCATGTAACCTATAGAGGTTGGATATTATAATGAAATGAAATCTGACAAGCAAGAATCAGTAGACGTTAACTTATTCATATTATTAAGAATAGCTAAATGCAATTTAATGCATTATGATTTATGTAATAAAGAGAGTCTAACAAAAAAGTAGTTTTTTTTGGTACCATTATTTAAGGATAATGATACCCATATAATGTATTTCTATAGTTTGACCGTCTTATTAATGAAAAACTTCAGACGTAATTTTATAGTGTTGAATTTGAAGGATTTCCTAGAATTGAAAATGATGAGATATGATTAGATTTAACAAGGTCATATCAATTACAAATTGTATAACTTTTTACATAAAATCTTTATTAAAAAAATATTAAACTGAGTCAATGTTTGAAGTTACATAAGCATGAATAATCAAGTCAAATTTCACATAAAATGTGTTTTAGAATAATTGATCTAACCTAACTTTTAACATAAATAGTGTAAAGGTACAAAAACATCAATACAATTTCCCGAACAAGAATTTTATCATGAATTCGAAACAATCTTTAAAGCATCATCATTCATCTTTTAAAATTTTGCAGTTGTACAACGTTATTCTAATGAGCAAGACGAAGGAGAAATACACAAGTTTTATGACTCAACTGCCTTATTTTAGTGCTGTAAGTATTAAATTTTAAATCTTAATAGTTTACTCTGTGTAAACAATACCTTAATTTATTGTGTGATTCTTGAATAAATAGTTTTTTCAGTGTTCTGTTTTATTGTTGATAAATACGATAGTTACGTTCAATTCTTAGTTACGGTTATTTTTGATATCAGAAGCATTTTTGTGAACTTACACCAAATTAACATTTTTTTCTTGGATTTAGTTTGTTAAAACTTTTCGTCTTTATATTATCCTCAATGCTGGAATTTCTTAGGATTTCCAAAATGCTTACAAATCCTTGGATTTTGTCCTTATACAATACACTCTTTTAATGAGGGTCACCTCCCTTTGCCAGTCAATCGCAAAATATTTATTTAGAACATCCTTTTCTCTTATACTATCGTTCATCTTGTCATATTTTCTATTACAATAATTCATTGTTTTCTTCAGCTGAGTTTCGTCTTAAAAGTGTTTGAGAGGAAACGTTGCTCAAGATTACAAAAGTGTAAATGCCTAGTTTGTTTATGCCACACACTCATCAATGCCAACTTTGAGAGATGATTTAGATACGTTGGTTCATAATTTGAGTTTTAATTATATTTCTCTCATTTAGATCTCTATATTTTAAAAGCAGTCCAAAAGCTTTTTGATAAATGTTTTTAGATCCCATATTTCATTGCAATTTGTTCAGAATCACTAGGGAATAAGTAGAACTACAGGAATGACTTGACTTGTCATTATAGTTTATCTGTTTTCAGTGGCCATTCTAGAAAACTCCTGTTCAGCTGGGAATAAAAAAAAGATAAACTTAATGGGTAAAACGCGATGGCTGTCAATTCTTGGCATTGCTCGCGGCGGTGAACGAGTCATGATTCGATGATGGAGCAATGATGTTGGTCGTAACCGTGATGCCTCGATGTTGCAGTTCTCGCTGTTGATACAGGGCGGAGGTATCTGTACTGAAGCCAGCGAAATCTCATAAGTCACAAGATTATCAAATTCCACAAATCATAAGATTCTCATAGGTCATGAGATCCTTGACTCCTATGAGTCACTATGCGTTAATCCCTGTTTGTATATTTCTACTTGGTAAGCATTACACTGCATGTGATGTACACTACTTGCTTAGAACTACCACCTCACATTCTGACGTGCCGCTTCCATACAAATCTACTCCCTCCCGGGTTGAGAAGCAAAGATCAAGGGTGTATTATTTCAAATTATAAGCAGTATTTCATTTTGGCTTCAGAACAACTTGCTATGATTAGTGACGTAGTATGCTTTGTCATTCACGATATTATACGTATCCCAACTACTATTGTGATGCAATATGAGACATATGTCTCGTGTAACCTCACTTTTAGCTCACTTTGACGCCCATTCACGCAAATTTGCTTTTTTTACCCAGTCATATGAGTCATGCCGTTACTCAGCGCGATGCACTCTAATTCACATCACTACTGTTCCTGAATGTTCCTCCCTGTTATCGTAAATTCTAATTTTGTAGAAGTGGGAAAACGATTCCTTCATGTTCTGGTTTCTTTTTTTATAGCCACGGCTGTAGTTGATATCGTGGATTATCGATGTGTATGGATGATGAATCGCGGATTACAGATTATGGAAGATTAAGGAAAACAAAAATAAAACTTTTTTCTCTCTTAAGAACTGCCCAGTAACCAGTACACTGCAGTCTATTGGCTTTAACGTGCTTCCAACTTACTGCACTGATTCCAGTACTTGAATTCTCTGTACAGATTCTTGACTGGATGAACTTACTGGGTTCAAAGAAAACTTTAGTGACTACAACTGGTTGGAAGACAAACTTGGCCCTTCCGACCAATGCTCCATCTTTCATGTAGCTTCCCGATTTCTTCATTCTGTTCAACTTTTTCTTTTTTCTTATCGCCAATTGTAGTCATCTTTCTGTCTTCTAACTTTTTGAATTTATTGCTCATCAATTTTTCTAAAATCGATTTTAATTCGTATATTGTCTTGTTTGATTTGTTTGAGTTCTTGTAGCACATTTAGGTCTTCTAAAATCAGTGCCTGTGTTATTGTTTTTCCATTTCTCTATTTTTGTTATATTTCCATGCTTGTCAAGGACGTCTCTCTGTGTCTTCTTTTGTCATTGTTTCTATGTATTTTTGATTTTCTGCATTTCTTGCTTTTTTACAAACCATCTTCTTAGAGGAAGTGCAAATGCTTTTTGTAACTTTTTCTCATCCTTCTTTTATTATTTATTATTGTGACCTCGCCAGTGAAATGGTTAGAGCTCTAATTTACACTCTTAGACTAGTCATAGAAGATTAGGAATTGATCAGAAAGGATGATATTTTTGACATAGGATCTACATTTGTTGGTTATTTGGGCATCTTTAAAATAAGTTTTCGACTGTAGAATGTTAAATATCTTTACAGTCTTTGCAGGATTTCTAAATCCTTCAAAGGTAAGTGACTTTAAACTACGTTTTGTATCGTAACTGACAATTTCTTTCTATAACTCACTATTCTAATTCGGCCACCAAAATCGAAATGGTTTAATTTAAAAAAAATGGAAAAAACAGTCTTATTGACATTTTTATAATCCAGAACTAGCAACAAAGAATGAAGATCAAGAGTAAGAAGAAGAAGTATAGAAGACAGGTGTTCACTCGCTACATACCAATGGTCATGAAAGAATATTCCCACGTCATTAATTTGTGTTGCATATTCCGACATACATTATTTGGCGCATTGATACATGTTAGACAAAGATAAATGTATAAACGCACCAAGTATTGGAACTTGCAACACAAATTAATGACGTGGGGATGTTCTTTCATGACAACTGGTGTAGGTTTACAACGCATTAGGAAAATCGAAAAAAGTAACATTTGACATTCTTTTTATCACCCTGTATAGCAAGATGGTATTATCAGTTTTTCTGAATAGTTAATGTAAAGCCCATATATTTGAATACCTTCATATACAAGAATTGAATAAAATGCCACTAAGAAACAATGTTTGCTTCGTCATAATTCATGAAGAATTTATTCTATGGGTTAGTTGGATCAGTTGGATTTTGTTTTAGAACAATAATAAAAATAATTTTGTACATACTGTATTTGAGGTCTCTGAAGTTCTTGTCTGTATCTGTAAAATTAACAGTAGTTGTTAACCTCATTCATTATAATTTATAAAACAAAAATAGAAAATTGATTAACATACTCAAGAACATAGACAAAAAAAAGAACAAGATACAATGACATTCTTTTATATTAACAACATATGGTGTCGCGCTCAAGACAGGTAGGAACGATTTGTTTTTTTTGCATGAATTAAACCTGATTGTTAAGGTACTAAATAGTGTCATGCACGCGTTGCGACACTGAAGTGGTTCTATTCAGTTGTTCATTTATTTAAAAATAATTTATATTTTTGTCACCGTTCTTTCTAAATATTCTAAAGTTGATCTTTTTAATACAATTTCATAATATCTCGTGCATAATAATCCGTTCTTTATTAACTCCACAATGAAACTGCAATTTATTGATTAGAAAATGTTGAACATGTAGGACGAATCTTACATACAAGATAATTTATTGTAATTCTTTTTTTTGCAATCTAATCGTGTAGGTTTACTTAAAAAAAATTAAATAAAAAAGGAAAGAAAAACGCAATTATTATTTTTTTTCTTTTATATTTGTGGGCCGCAAATTAGCAAACATTAAATTAAACAGTCTAATCATCATGTTAAGTTGCATAAACTTTATAATGCTCCTTTCCTATGACCACTTTAGTCTCGTTTGGTTAAAATTCTTGTAACATGCTTGTGGGCACCAAAGACGAGAACATTTTGTATGTAATACACGTCGTGTTGAAACCATTTTAATATTCATTCATGCACCTACATAAACAATGGATGTGGTGATGACCTGTTATATGGTTAAGTTTTCATTTTGTATTCCATCAAGTGTGAATCGTAAAGAGAAATTACTTGACAAAAATAGTAAAGCGCAAGAATTTATAAACATGTATGTATACAGGATGCACCAACAAATGTTTTGTTTTTTGAATTTTTCTCATTCTGGTGGCTATTTTTTGTCCTACAAAGCTTACAGAATAAATAGTAAATAGAAACTGTTCATACATATTGACTTTTCAATTTAAGAAATTACGAGTTAACAAAATCTTTGTGTTCGAAATAATCATTTTATCATTTTGTAGGTTCTATTATTATCTATGTGTTTTAGCAAAATTATAAAATACGTCAAAGATTATACAATGAAATCTATTGTACAAATTTCTGAAAATAATAGTGTAATACTTGTTAAGTAAATAATAGCTTCCCATTCAGAACCTTCACAAAAGTTATTACTTATAACCTCCAAACAACTGACGCAATTTGTTTTCTTTGTCAAACAATTTATAAAAAGCAAATCAATGAATAACGGAATAGAATGTGTGGGAGAAACATTACAATATACACCGCTGCAGTTTGTAGAATATAATAGAAAGAAGAAAACATCTAAAAGCAATCAAAGCAATCGCGAATAAACTACATGCAAACATTCTAATGAGCCTAAGACGCCTAATGTCTTCAGCCTAGTGTTTTACCTGCATCGACCAGAACCGTAACGCAATTTGTTCTCTTATTTAAACTCGCAAATGCAAATCCCGCACAAATCAGTCACGGGTATAACATACTTAAATTTCTACCGCCTCCATTTTATAAATTTCAAAACAATAAATGCTACAGTTTTAACGTATTATTTGGAAATTTGTTGCGTACAAAGTTTGATAGAAGAATTCATCCTTCTGCCTTACAAGAACTGCAGTAGATAAGTAACTTAATATCTACCAAAAGTACTTAGAATTAGTTTAAAAAGCAAAATTAGACTGTAGGTCTCCATCAGAGATGGAAAAACTTGTCCCACGGGCCCAAATTGGTTCATATAAAGGCAAAAACTTATTTTCGGGTAGATATTTAATTAAACAATCTAGTTTTGACGTGTCTTGTCGTTATACGAACCGTCCAAGTTTGCCACCTGTGGTCTACCCGGTACAAGGACTGGTTAGCGGAAAGTCATTAAGGTATTTTAGAATTAAATAAGAGTTCTTTGACATAAGATTTTCATGGGAATTCCTTCTATGGACAAGAATCATCAAGTGGTACTGTATCTGAAAAGGCAAATTATATGGAAACATTTCACTCTACATGCATCTGGCGTCCCCATATGGTAAAATCTGAGTGGACGTTCATGAATACTTGCATTTCCTTACAGGCACAGACTGTGGGAAATATTGGACCACAAAGGGAGGAAACATAATTTAAATAGACCCTACAGAACTCGAATCAGAAAGAATTTGTACAGTTTGACGAAAAACTCATCTCTGGAAAGTAAAAGAAAATCTCAGAAAATCTGTGCAAACTGAAAAAGATATAAAAAAGGTTAAAGAAGAGGAGACAATACACAATTCGAGATAAATAGAAGAGCCCAAATATATCTACTCGCTTCTTCTTGAGGTAAACACATAGTACGTATGGTAGCGTAATGGTTGAAGAACAGGCAGGGCAGCCGGTGGCTCTAAACTGGCGGAGCAGGGGAGGGATGGAGTCTCTGTCAAACTGCAACTATAAGGGGATACCTGCAGTGAATGAATTTTTAACGGTAAGATCAAAGGGAACTGTAATTCTTCTTCTTCTTCTTCTTCTTCTCTCTATTGTCCGAATTGAGAAAATGTGTTTTTTAAATTTTCTTCATTATTGTTGGTAACATTGAAATTATATTTATTACTATTATTGAAGATTTTGAAACAAGCCGAAAAGAATGACATTTTGTCCTAAAACCAACAATAAAAATTTGTTTTCCTCTTGTAAACTCATTCCGGAAACTGTAAACCTTCTACACTATCAACAAGTAACACCAACAAACCGTTCACTACCACGTCGTGCTCCCCATCAAATAC
This sequence comes from Ignelater luminosus, assembly GCA_011009095.1. Taxonomy (NCBI): domain Eukaryota; kingdom Metazoa; phylum Arthropoda; class Insecta; order Coleoptera; family Elateridae; genus Ignelater; species Ignelater luminosus. The sequence goes on along the minus strand of VTPC01091063.1, from coordinate 122,419 downwards.
AGAAGGGCGTCCGCACTCCAGGTTATCATCATGTCAGTCAGCAACTACCGATAAACTATTTACTGACAGAAAATTGTAGCACGTCACAATTTAATGCCTCCAAAGCGATTCTACCCGTATGTACGTCCTCAAGCAAGTCTTGCAACCCCTCCGACCGAAGAGGCTCAGAAAGAGCCTAAACGGCAGAGTGGCGAGAAATACAACATTGATAATCGTCATCAGTCCAGTTGCAAACTCTCTTCGAGAAACAAAAGCAGTGTAAGCCAAGAAGCCTTTTTGCAGAAGGTTCTTCCATTCGTCAGACTTTGCTAGATCAGATGGTAAAAACGGTGGCTAAACTGCAGTTGAGATGTGATTATGTACAACGCGTATACAACGCTGCATTTAATTCGCAAGTTGGAAGTAGGTAAAAGAAAAACAAATTCCCGAGAAAGAATTCATGCAGCATTTACTACAGCACTAGACCAGGAAAAAGAGAAAAAGAAAAGATAGAAAATGAGAAGACTGTTGCAAATAAAAGTTGCTTCAGGAATAGCAATTTGTTATTCGTCCAAAATGTGAAAACAAGATAGATGATAAAATATTTCGATATACGGTGGTAAAACAACTAAATGATTTAAAAGCTTAGGCAACACTAATTTTTCAGCTTTCTCAGGATTCACAAGAGATTGCCGCTGCGCTGATAGTTTTCATAACATAATATAGGGGTACAGCAAATACTTACAGAAAGTTTAAAAACGTGCTTAGAAATTCAAAGTACGTAAAACAAAAACTATCCTGTTACGACCCAGAAACATCATGAACGAAACTCTTTTCGAAAACTGTTCAGTTTTTAAGATACAGAATCTTTAAATCAAACGTAATTTAAAATCTTTTGTTTTTTTAAATATTTTCAGAGCAACGTGAAATAACAAAATGAAATTTTTTACGCGATCTGTACTCTTCTATGCCTACTACGTGTTGTACGAATCACCCAAGGTCAATACCGCCACTGAGAAAAAGAAAAAGCTATTATTTACGTTTTTGTAACCTACGGATAATTTAAGAACAAAAAGTGCTCTTGTAGTTTTTCATAGGATGCATCGTTTCCGAGTAAAATCTAATTTTCAGTTCTTGTTCTTCTAATACCTCTGAAACAGTATGCAGGCAAACTAGATTAGGTGTAAAATTAAACAGCGATTTTTTCCAATGTTTACTGCAAAACAATTGTAGATATCTCAAAAATGAGAAATTGAAACTTGCTGTAAAACAATAGAATTACTCGTATCTCATAAACGTAATTATTTGCGGGACACCCTGTATAGATTTAAAGTAATGCGCAATTGCAACCAAAAATAACAACCTGCTTAGTCTCCTTATTAATAAAATTAATTAACGGACTACCAGAAAGATTTCAAGACTTTCCTCAAATATAAGCGCCAGCACAAAATTTACTTTTGAAAGATTTTGCTAACGCCCTCTGCAACGACGAACCTATTAGTCTATTTAAATGCTAGCAATTATTATAGTTTGGAACGTGCGCGTACAGTTTTGTATTAGTCATACTGTAGTCATAAAAGTAGAAAGGATTCAGTTCAAGATTTAGCTGAGCATATCTAAAGCAGTCAGCTCAATTCTGTTAAAAAGCAAGACAATTTCTTCCACATAACAAATTAGGCCACACTAAATTTAAAGCTTTGTAGAGACAAAATAAAACGCTATCAAATGCCCCATCAAGATATATTCATGCTTTGTAGTTTTGTTACTAAAATATGTCTTAACATAAAAAAAGATAACGAAATCTTCTGGCAATAATCATTTCAGTAACCTGCAATACCGGATTTATTTGAAGTCAAAAACAATGAACTACGTTAAGCCGGTAAGGCGAGACGTAAAAATCGTTAAAGAAAGACGTAAAATAGTTTTTACGGCATCTATTCTCTTAAGACTCATTAAATTTGGAACATTTGTTGTCACTCTGTCGTGTTGGCTCAGTGGATTGGTACAGCTGTATGTAGTGTTCAAGATTCAACACGCTGCTCTGTGAATTTCCTGCGTCTATTTCTCAATATTTTGTGAGTTTCTTAACATGTCTTTCCCACTGTATGAGAAACATTGTTGTAGACCTTTGAATCAAGATGATTTGTTCCTGTTCAAATGCAATCCACATGAAACGTACTTAAAATTCTTAAATAGGGCTTTGTATAGAATTTAGATTAAGACCAATGCATGAAATCTGCTTTCTTTTTCTTGAACTAATTACCACCGATTTGGTGGTGTTGGGAACGTATGAGCAATTTCCCCCAAGTACTGAAAATAATTTTTTTTCAATTTGCTATTTAGGATTTTGGAAGGGCAGCGGAACAGTTAATGAATTTTCAATTGTATTGCATAGACTGGCTCTAAATTGGGCGTGCTTTTTGGCGTTTTCGATATTCATTATTCTCTTATTCAAATAAAGCTGTAGTAAAAGCTTTTCAACTCATGCCAGATAGTACCAAAAACTGTTTGAAGAAAACTCATTTTCAGTTTTATTAATTTCGATTAAGTAACTCCACAAAATCTAAAGATTTGGCGACTTCTTAAATGAGTCATGTTACATATCTGTAAGGTAATGTCTACTGAGGTATGTTTTCAGGATTAGGTCGTATTTTCAAATGTCTTCTAAATTTAGAAATTTTTAATATGGCTTGGTGTGACATGCAAAGGCTCAGAAATATGAAGAAGAAAGATTTTTCAATTTTGACTTAATAAAGTCTGGGAAATTTAAGTTTCGAGTCTACACTTACGAGTACATTAACCATGTTCCGAACTATAGTTTCTACTTGTACGTATATAAAAAGAAATATTTTAATGCAGTTTGCATTAGTCCTTTTCTCTATGCATTCTGGGATCCGTTTAATAAGTGCTACTCAACGAAGAAGTCTCAGAAATCCTAAAAAAATTGCGTATCTTAAATTTTATTATTTATTCATATCAGTTCTGTTAATTGTCAAGTCAGATAAAATTTTGTTATTCCGCCTCTGGTCTAAGTGTTTTTAAATCTGTCAGCATCATGTCATCCGTGGTAGTACTAATATCTTCTGTGGAAATTTAGTGATGGAGCGCTTGAAACGTACAGTTAATACAAATATTACTGAATTTAAAGTAAAATTTATTTTTAGAAATTTTAAAATTCCAAAAATTTTTATTTTGTATTTTACAATCTGAGCACATAATTTCTAGAACTTCTTCTTGCGTAGCTATTATCATTGTGTGCGTATGTGACTTCTAAATAAGAACACATGTGAAAATGATCCGGTAACCTATAATTTAAAGAAAGTGCGTTTGTCTACACATTTCATCTTTGTTATATGCTAAACCTCACTTATTTCTTGTTTTCAAAAACAAAAAAAATGAAAAACGCAAGACAATGAAAAACTTTCACTTGAGATCAAGGTTGTACATTTTTTAATCGTATTGTAGCATAGTACGAAGAAGACCTTCAATAGTATAGTCATGAAATTTCTGAATACCTAAGAAGGTTGCTGTTTAGAACTTGTAATTCAAATAATGGGATGGGCCATTTATCTATTTCCTGGTATTATATCATTTATCATTTAAAAAATCATTTCCCATAATTAGTATACACATAATGTGTTTTAAAAAAATGCTTATTAAGGGACCTGTCCGTAATTTAAATTTACGTACATAGATACATTACATCATTATCAAATTATTGTCATCCATTATACCAGATAAAACTAATTATTGCAATGGGATTTATATTAAGTAATGTCTTCTACTACTAATAGTTTTAATATTATTATTGTTGTTCAACCGTATAAGTAGGAGGAAGATAACTGGGTTTTGTGTAAGCATGTTCCTGTAACAGGTTTACCATTATTTTGCATTAAAATTCCTAAAATATCAAACTGTGAAGTTATTTCGTTTTCCTGCATTGCGTTAGTTGAGCATTTCCGTTTTCCGGTATCAAAGTGTGCGTTTTTTAAAAGCATGACACGTAACGACAGAAATATTTCGCACCTTTAATAGTTTATTAAACAGGAAACATGCTAACGAACTATGAATTCTCAAACACTCTTTGTTTAACCACACAGAAAGTAAAAATACATAAGAAAAATAAAAACCAATTACTTACCCATTTTGCCTGAGGTAATATCAAACTGAGTAGGTCCATCTTGAACAAATCCTGGTCTACTGCATAAATCCTGAAAATAAAACAATATTTAAGCAGAAATATTAATAAGAAGAAATGCACCAAGTGTGAGGTTATATTCAGTAATAAATTACAGTAATAATTTATTTACACATTTACAAGTCATTAAATTTCAATTTTGCACGGTCAGCCGTTACTGCAATGTCTCACTGAGTTGTTTTCTAAAAGGCTTTTAAATTTCAAAATCTTTTTAAAATCCTTGTTTGAAAGAATGGTAACGAAAAACAACTTTACGCCAATTTACTAGTCATTTAAGGTTATCTCTTGTGAACTATTAAAAATTATTTACTGTACTGGGTGGTCCAAATCGGATTTTACGAGTATCTGTGGTGTATAATTAAAGCATTTCCATGTTAAAAGTTTACAGAAATAAACTTCAGTTTTTAATCTTCAAAAAGAATTCCTGAGAATTTTAACCGCATTTTCTACATCTACAGGGTGATTAAGAAACGCTAAATGTAGTTTTATTTAAGTTTTAAAATGAAACACTCTGTATATTCTAATGTTTTTATTTTTCATTAATTATTTACTTTTTATTGGGTTCAAGTTTTTATTGTTTGACATCACAAACAAGGAGAACAACAAGGCACTCCTTTTCTTTTTATTTTTAGGGTTTCAACCAATTTTCTCTAGGCAGTTTTCATGTTTCCCATCAATAGAAGCAGCTCTATCAAATAAGATCAAAACTTGGTTTAGAAGCGCAATTTGCTTGTGCTCAGATTATCTTTTAATTGCTAACAAGAATTTGAATCTGAATTACCCCCACATGATTAAGCAAAAATTAAAAATCTCAAACATAGCTTTAGACAAATTTCATAAATTTATAATTTTAAGTTTTTTCAAACAAAGACAAAAAAGTAATTTTGTTTCAGTGTTAATAGTTCCTCTGCCAAACCAAGTCAGAATCACAATAAAAACTACTAGTTAGAAAACGAAACAACGAAAAGTGACTTGACGTCAACTAAATGTTCTAAGCGAACCTAACTAAAAAATAACGACCAACAGTCCACACCAAACATCCCTCCCTTCTTTTTTTTCAAGAACTCTCATCTTACAAGCTAGATGACCTTTTCCAACGAGATATAATTACTTGCATCTTTAGATTTTTTTTCCGATATTCTCACCCCGATACATTTTCATGTGGAATAGAAGCACTCATAATCTAACTATACCCTCTTCAAGTCATATTTTGGGTGGTCTTGTAAACATTTCCCAGAAACATAAATCGAACACCAGCGTTATCTACTAAAATACAGGGTTTTCCATAACAACTTGTCACCGACTGGACCACTAGACGTCGACGTCTTTCTGCATTAGTTGGGTAGCTTTGGAAGCGCTGGCCTCATAATGTCGACTCTTCTCTACTAGGAATAGACAGAGTCTTTTATTGTTGCCCTTTGATTTTTATTTGTTATTATTCTTTTTCTTTTTGTTGATATTATTTTTCTTTTTTTGAATTGCTGACAGGATGGTTGGGTTTTATTTATTTATAAAACGAAATCAAAAGATTCAGGTTGAGAGAGACATTCTGCGGCGTCGCGACGATTTTTTGGAGGTTTCTTCTTTTGGTTTGGTGGAGTGAACTTCGGATCACTGTCTAGTTCATTGATCTGGGCTTCCCTTTATTCATCTCGCATCGGAGTAAGCTGTGGGAGCCAATGGGATTCTTCGTTGACAACAGACCGCCTGCGTGCCAAAATGATGCTAAATTGTTCACTAAATTAAAACTTTTCCAGTCCTAATAAAAGCAGTCGTGGAGTGAACCAATTTATCGATGATCATAGCTTTGTAACATTTGATTATTAAAAAACCAGTACGCTGTGGTGAGAATGAATCTGATTTGCTTAATATTGCTACTTTCGATAGTATCCAGTAGCTTCTCAACCCAGATACCGGACTTATCCTACGTCATCAGAGAAAATAGAATCAGTTCATCTGAGAAACAAGACCGTGAAAAGCATCTAGTCCTGAGAAGATCAGCAATGTAACATTAAAATCTATAGCGTGGAAGCTCATTGTAGCTCTCGGAAGTGTTCTCATTAGATTACAAATGTGTCGATGCTGTTGCATAACTAAAATTGGGATTAAAGTTCAGCTTCACAGTTATGACTAATAAGTTGGCAAACGAAAGTTGAAAACCAACCAATTTCAAGGTTTAATTTGATGTCCACAAAACGCGGCTAATATTTTAAAACTTTTGTGCAAACGATCATCTACACTAGAACACTAGAAGTAGCACTAGGGCCCACTTTTACAATCTTTAAATGCGTTTAACTAGAAGATTATTGCTATGGATACAACTGTGGTCCGCCACTTTCACAAATGCATTCATGACAATAATCACTAGTTAAGTGAATCAGTGATTGTAAAAGTGGCATTTGATGGTTCAAAACGTAAGGACTTATAGTAAATTAAGAAGAACATAAGTTCATGCTGCAATCTAAGTAATCTAAGTTGTAACTTTCAAAAGAAAAACAATAACTAAAATTTTTTAAACCAGAACATAACCGAAGATTGTCTCTTGATTTGTCTAACATTTTCTAGATCTGAGAAACAGGTTTTCATTCACACATGGAATTTTTGGTTTTTGATAGAGATAATTGAAGAATGAAATATGCAAAAACCTAAGCGCCGGCACAAATGCTCCTAATTTCTGTTGCAAGTTCCTTATGACATTTACACCCTAAACCTGAAGTAATCTGTATTTCAAGAAAATGGCCTTTTTTGGTACTTTGGCTTTTTTTTCTGAGTTTCATTTGTATCTTGAGAACGGAAGACTATTATAGATAGTTTAGCTCAGAGCATAAAACAAACCAAGGAACGCAGATACTATTTTGTTTTTTCTTTGGTAGGTATAAAAGTCTCGAAAACGTTTAATTGTACAAAGGTGGGACTTTCTACACTACACATGGTATAGTCTTTAGTATCAACTGGATTAGACGCGACCAGTCGTCGTTTATTTCTTGTGAATTTGGAAGTCCATGTTGGCACCCAACGTGGTTCTACCTAAAAGACTCATTACATATGGATATAGGAATTAATTACCCACAAACAAAAGGTTTGTATGATTGCATCTTGAAAAATCACCCTGACCCCTAAAAACCGAAATAAAAAAACTTCTTCGACAGACAAAACGCGCCAAAACGTTTCTACCAATTTAAATTAAACATGCTATATAAACCCATGTGTACTATGTACGCACGATCCATATTCATCATTCACATCATAGACCTTAAAACTGAGAAAATAGTAACATGAACAAAGTAGCGATCATAATAAAGACTAAATAAAAAACCTGCAAGTGCAGAGACTTGAGTGGAGGGAATTTTCAAGATTGGTGTTGGTTGTTTAGAAATTTAATGTTTATAACAATGATAAAAAGAAAAATAAAATATTAAAGTTCCATTTTTTTAATTATTTTGAGTTTAGAGGACACAGCCCCGTGTCTTTTTCTTCTAGTAGCCACTACTGTACTATTTTTTTGAAAAGCGTTTATCAATTGAAACAGAATTCTAAAGTAATAACATTTAGTTATTTTACTTTTGACATTGGCATTGAACAAGCGCGTGCTTTAGAAAGGAAACGAACTTTAAGCATCTTCAGTTTGAATTTTCATGTTAATTCAAAATTTAAATTATTTATTCTATTTTCACTGTTATAATGTTACAATATGACTACTTTAATCTTAAATCTTTTTTGAGACAATATTTAGTGTTGATTGCTCTTCCAGAAAGAACCAAACTTATAAAAATTAACAATAAAAGAAAATCAGGAAGACTCCAACTTCAATTGCATCGTCGATAAACAACGCGAATTTGTTGTTTCATTATTTAATGCTTGAGTTGTTTCTGTAGCACCGCAACCGGATACTATAAAAAAAAAAGAAAAACATTGAAAGGATATTCAAGTATGAAGTGGAACTATTTCCAATTTAAATTAAAATTTTAACTGCAAATTTCAAAACAATCAGTTTTACATAAAGTAGACAAAAAATATTTTTTTCTTCTTGAATGCGTGTGGTTTCTTTTAAAAGACTTTTTTGCAAACATATTACAATCGTTAATTATTATCGCATAATATATTATCATTTATCACAAATCGTTTAATGAACAAATAAACAAATGAAGCGAGCAGGAATCTTCTAAGAATTGCTGCATTAAATTAAGATCGTGTGAACCAGATGAAGAAACTGTAGCGAATTTACAAGATAGAAATTCTTGATCACGTTTACTTCACGCTTAACTTGGTTATATGAAACAGAAACATTATCTATTTATTAGCAACCTGTCGGATATAATATTCCATAAACCTAAGAACTATTGCGAAATACTATTTACCGTTATTCATATTTTTTTGATATATAATACTCGATTAAATGTAGCAGAAAGGAATTTAATTAGTATTAGCAATTTTTGAACTTTATGTGAAATGTATCCTTAGAAATGTATTTAAATTACTTTGTTTTATTACAAGTAAATCTACTTAAATTTTTAAGATTGCATTACCTACATTTTTCTTTTGCTGAATAACATGGTTGGCGTATGGGTCATATCACACCGCTGATGCTGATATTCAACAAGTGTCAAAATACAATTTTACATTCACACATAAAACCATAGTAAGTTGTCAAAACAGTCGATGAATGCACATGAAGAAACAACAGTTACGTGAAGTTAGGTTAGGTTCTTTAGTTCTAGTTCTTTTTTCCTTGGGTAGCGCCATACTAATACAGTATCTTTCTTTTATACACAGTGACTATATGCATAGCCCTGAAGTAACTAGATGAATTTCTTATTACTTATACGTAGAATAAACGATTCCTATAACTACAAAAAACCATGTGAGATTCATACTGGTGAAAAGCCTTGCAAAGTTTACCTCTGATAATTCTATAAAACCTAACTATAAAAATAATTATAAATGTTTTGTCACAGAACACTTGGTTTTTAAATTTTAGTTCTCAAGTAGAGTTTTGAATTTTAAAACGCTAAAATCTCATCAAACTGCTAACACTGCTAGCATAGTTAGATGTTGCATTAATTATTAACTTCATCTCTGGATTTTCTAGAATTGTACGAAAGTGATAACACTACTTGCTAGTATGAAACGCTTTGCATACAAAATGAATTTCAGATGTACAATAGGTAAATGGTTAAATTACAAGGCCTTGCGTAGATTCTATATGACTTTAATATAAAAAAGATTCAAGCTTTCTTTGAAATCTTTCAAGAAAATGAAACTTTTCACAAGTTCTATTTATTTCTATAAATTCTATCTGCTACTAACGAAACGACGTTAAACGTTCCGATTTACTAGTGTACATAAAAATTCTAGGAGACTAACACAGTAATGCTTTTCACTGCAAGACTTTTGCGCTTTGGTTAATCTTTGAAATTTCTTTAGGGTTCTGAAAGCACAACTCAAAGCTTGTTTTACATTCCCGACAGTACGTCATTTCATTACAAGCGTCTTCGGCGGGAATTTAACGATTGACTTGACTTGACTCATTACAAGACCATTCAAACTTCAACCAATCCGAATAGACTGAAACAGAATCAAAACCAAATTTGCTTGATACTGTTAGATATTTAAACAACATTCCTCACACTTTTAGCATACGAGGGTGGTCTGAAAAGTTTCCGACCTAACAAAGATACAAGACATTTTTTCTGAAATTTTTTTTTATTTTTCAACATAGTCTCCTTGTAACTCTACACACTTCTCCCAGCGATGCTCCCATCTCTGTAACCCGTCCAAATAGTACTCGGCATTTTTCTCTGCAAAATAATTGTTCACGAAGGTGATTGCCTCTTCATTTGACGAAAATCTTTGTCCTCCGAGCGCAATGTTTAGATGAGGGAACAAAAAGAAGTCGCTTGGGGCTAGATCTGGTGAGTAAGGCAGATGGTCAAGCAGTTCAAACCGTAATTCGTGGATTTTCGCCATGGCAACCGCCGAGGTGTGAGACGGTGCGTTGTCTTGGTGAAACAGGATTTTCTTTTTCTGCAAATGTGGCCGTTTTTTCGCAAGTTCTGCCTTCAGCTTGTCAAGTAATGATGCATAGTATGCTCATGTAATGGTTTTTCCTTTTTGAAGATAATCGATTAAAATAACTCCATGACTATCCCAAAAAACAGTCGCCATCACTTTCCCAAACGTAAAAACAGTTTTTGCTTTTTTTGGAGCCGGTTCCCCCTTTGCAGTCCACTGTTTGGACTGTATTTTTGTAAGTAATTAATCGGCGCCAAAACTCGAATTTATTTCGCCTAAACTGCGCCAAAAGAGCGTTGAAAATATTCATTCGAACACGTTTTTGGTCTAACGTGAGCAAACGCGGCACCCAACGCGCGGACAGCTTTCTCATGCCTAAATGTTGATTTAATATGTGACAAACACGTTCTTTTGACATGTTCATAACCTCTGCTATCTCTCTCACTTTAATTCGGCGGTCGTCTAGCACTATTTGGTGAACTTTGGCGATGTTTTCGTCGGTAGTTGCAGTTTTTGGACGTCCCGAACGTTCATCGTCTTCCGAGCTCTTACGGCCACGTTTAAATTCAGCAGCCCAAAATTTCACTGTGGTAAATGATGGTGCAGAGTCCCCATACACAGAATCCAACTCATCTTTTATTTGCGAAGGCGTATTGCCTTTCAAAAACATATATTTAATGACAGCTCGATACTCGATTTTGTCCATTTTTACAAAGAAACTCACATCAACTCACTCAAACGACTGTTACATAAAAACTGCGCGTCCAAAATGGCTGAAACTTTGGTGAGTAACTGTCAACAGATGAACAACGAAATTCAGTAGCTTTTATTTACGAGTGCTGCCATCTTCACGTTGAGGTCGGAAACTTTTCAGACCACCCTCGTACAATACCATTAAACAATGTAAGTTAGATATATCAGAAGCACTACGTCCCAAGGGGTGCTCAAAACCTGAAGACTTTATTCTACATTCAAAAGTTCTAGAAGAAAATAACTTACAGATGGCAATAAATCTTATTAAGTAATATCTCGCTACCTTAAATGGACCTTAACTTTAAGCAAAGCTAGTTGTAAGTGGAAGTAGTCGGTATCTTTTACAGAAAATTTGGAATTACACGAAATACTAATAATTAGGAATGAACAAAAAAATTATCAATTTTGGAAAACCATGAAGATAATTAGTAATCTTCTTGTAGCTCATCAAATTCTTCAAGACCATACCGACCTCTAGGTCAAGTTCTTTTGATACCAATACGACAACCTTCAATGGAAGAAAGAAATAGAAGATCTAAATATGGGCAACTAAAATGACATCTTAGCAGTCATGAATTTCTAGAATGGTAGCACTACTAGAAACCAAGTAAAACACTTCCAAAGGTATTAACGATATCGTTAGCTTGAATTCTTAGCGCAAGGGTTGGTCGAATTTCCTGGGGTTGTAGTAACAATAATTGGATGTTTATATCAATAAATGTATACATTTCCTAAGGAAAGTCGAACAAGATTAACGCCAGAAGAATACTTAACTTATTTTAAGTAAGAAATCACAAAGCATACAAATATATCTTGACTATAGTATTATGTCTCTATATGTTACTTCTGCTCTCACAAGGAAAGGAAAATTTGAATTCATCCTAAGTTTTAAGTAGATGTATCTCTAAACAACTACTACGTAACTGCCTGATGGGAAAAAATAGTAAGAAAACAATTGCCACATTACAAACCGTATGATTTCTTAGTGACGTAAAATAGAAAAACAAAATTTATACAGACAAATTTTAAATGAACATTACAGTACTGATAAAACTTAGAAAAATTTGTTAATTTATGATTTGCAGAAATTTCACAAAATTAATTCCTATAGTTTTGCAAAATCATTTTTTGAACTTTAGAGACACCCTGTATAAAATAATCTTCTATTTACAAATAACAAGAAGTAGTTTTGTAGGTAACAGAACTAAGCTTTAGCGGTAACTTATGTTTATATTTGGTTTGACTTTGATGGTACCTACTAAACGATTAATTTAATGACCGCAAAAATCAAGTTAGACAAACACATCCTGTAATTTTCTACGCTTTTGTTTTAGTAGTATTATTAAAATCTACAATTATAGAAATAAAAAAAATTGCTACCTTAAAATAATTTAAATACTGAAGACTCAAGACCATTTATACATGTTTATTAGAGGTTTCAAAGGACCCTAGACATCAGACTTATTAACTAATTAAAAAGAAACACCCTGTGCCTAGGCAAAAAATGCGTGAGATCTTTAAAACAGTTAATAATATGTAAAATAACTAGTTAGCTGTTTCAAGTTGTCTTGTATGGTGTCTGTGTTGGATTAAATCTGCTATTCAAGTGTTCTCTATACCAGAAAAATTGCACTGTGGGTTTTACCAGCGTAGGCATGATCGGCCATTCACTTTTCGTCAGACGTTAAAAAATATCTTCACTTTTACAAATTAAATCTTTTTGCAAGTGCTTGTTTAAATGACGGCGAATTTATTATAATTAAACAAAAATCTTCCGCTAAGTGGCTAAGATGTAACCGACCAATAAAGATAACTTTTCCTTTTCAACGATCAAAGTGACATAAATCATTTTGTTTGAAATAAAACAAATGATTGATTAAAGAAACATACTTTTCATGGTCGTCATATAATTTTTTTTCTTGAGAGAAAGTTGTTCCGACACACATTTCGTACCCTTAAAAATCATCAATATTGATAACAGTAACCGACTGATAGAGAATTTATTCAATTAATCAAAGCAAATAACAACAGACTATAATATACAGGGTGTATTAGATTGGTTGTCGTATTTTTTTCTTACACTGTCGCTATAATTTTTAATGAAATATCCGCATATAACTTAAAGTTTTATCCATCAAGTAGTTCAAAAGGAAGGTTTCCTTAATGCTGTTAAGAGCCCAGCTTGACGTATCCTAACTAGCCATATTTGGAAAATTATTCATGTTATATATGTGTATACAATAGAAGAGTGGAAGGTCAGCTTTACTGAACTTCCTCTTTGAGTTTCATTATGAATAAATAAATAATTATTATTAAACTAGTACTGGTTGCCCTATACATACAGGGTGTCTCAAAACTGTTTGGTCGTAACTTAACCACAGATTCCTGGGATTAAAATAAGGCGATTTAACCCAACTTACCTATATCCAAAGTTGCTTCGTTAAGCCGATATTAAACATCAAAATTCTTTGAAAAAAATATTTTTTGCTTATAACGATAGAACGCGCCAACTGATTTTAATAATTTTTGGTATGATGTTCCTCGTGAGTATAACACATAATTTTACATAATTTCGCATTGATACACTGAAAGGGTACAAAAAAGGATAGGTCCCGTCTGAAATCCAATAGTAATTTTTAATGCGGATCCTGAAAGCTTCCATATTTCTTTTCTGCAAAGGCACACACTTTAGGCACTATTTTTTGTATGTTGACCATTTTTAATATCTGGTACGGTTTATGCACAAAATTATAAAATCTGAATGCATACTCGCGTTTTTTTTGACAACACACTCTTTTGGACATAATTATCCTTTTAAAAATTACATGCAATATAAAGATTTGAGATATAAATATGGTATGAGATGAACCTTTGCTGCTTTATCGTTAGTATCTTTTTACGCCGGTATACTGGCTCCTTGCTTTTATCACTCTCGGAGCCGAAACAGATATAGACGCTTGTGGCAATCACCTATCGGGGTGAAAGCAAGTTGAGCTGCGCCCTCCCTTGACCATTTTAAAAAAATTAAATACAGACTCGTGTTGAACTATGCTCTCCAACAGGCCATCTGCTGTAGCTCCATTAACTTCTTCAAACAGCAAACGGGTCGAGCTGCACTTTCCATAATCAATGTTAGATCTTGCTCTCCATTAACGTTCTTAGAAAAATTAAACACCAACAAGGGCTGCGTCCTCCAAGTCATCTGCAGTAATTCAAGGTCGGGCTTTACTCTCTATTAACATTCTTAAGAAAACGGGTCAGGCTGCGCCATAAAAGATAGGACCTGGCACTCCATTAATTTTTCCAGAGAACTATAAACAAATAAGAGCTGGGCTGCGCTTTCTCACTTTCAGTGGACCAGTCCCGGTGATCTAAGGTCATGCTTTGCACCCTATTAACCTTTTAAAGAAAACTAAACGCAAGCACAGGTTATGAAGTCGACCCTGTAAGTGCTAGAGGTAATACTAACTTAACTTGTCGACATTTTACGAGAGTTTAACTAAATCAAATTAAAGCAGATTTACATCTTGTAATAATATTTTAAAGTTCTACAAATTTTAGGTGTGGATGGAAATACATATGATTAGAGATGTACTGGCTGTCGAGGACGATACTGGTAATGGGGAGAAGAAAGCTCAGATAATACTGCAAAAAGCGATTGGCAGATATAAACGACTTTTCAGTTCTACACGCGCCTCTTGTGGTTGTGGAGCTCGGTAGATGCCGGTAAATCGGAGTTTGGGGTCATAGCCGTACTAGCAACACGACCCGGGAAGGTTTCGGAAATAACAAATATTATGTAAGACAGAGCAATGGAGGGTGCCTAAGTTCCCAGACAAAACGTAAGGTGATCCCAGAGGGAAAAGTGTACAGCCGGCGACCCTAGACCGGCGGGACGGCAAAGCCCCAAGCATGCGGAATTACTCATCTAAGACTTTGACTGGTCGTCATCAGCATAATTATCGTACACCAGGTCCTGATATAACAAACTGTGCAAACGGAATCCGTTCATTAGATTGCACGCAAATAGAACAACACAAATAGATAATAGGCTAGTAACCCTACTAGGATTTAGTAAATACGAAAGTACGCAAATTTATTTTATTAACTAGATTTAAACTTAAGTTATTAATGAACCTATGGTCAATCTTAATGATCAAAGTTTGTAAATAGTTAAGAATACTAGATGGCGACTCTATGAAACTCCTAAATAAGTTGGTGATGCTGTTTGGGAACGTTTTATTGTACAATGAGGTTGTTCATCGAACAAGCATTGTTTTGTTTTATAAATGAAACTATTAGTCAAGGTGCCAAGAACCACGGATTGGCATACAGCATACAAAAAGTATTTCTGTTTGTTGTATTTTAACATTTTTATGTTGTTTGTTTTGTTTATTCTTATTACTCACTTCTTTATTTATTTTATTTTGTTTGTATTATAAATAAATAAATCCCCACATTTTTAACTTCTTGTTGTTATTCCTGAGAAGATTTTTAGCTTGTTTTAGGTAGAGGTAAAGGTAGATAGTGACCACCAACGCGACTGTAAAGTTAACAGAAATTTTATTTCCTTTTGATTATTATTAGTAAAGCTTTTCAAAAAATCGCAGTCGGTGTGTTTATTTATTTAAAGATTAAACATACTTTTACAGTAATTAATCTTAAATTTACTTTACAAAAGTAGTTTGAACCACTCCGTCTCCGTCTCAGAGCTAGGTAGCAGCCAGTTAATTATTTTTGCAAGGACATATGCTTCATTTTCTACTGTATGTTCTGACTTCCATAAAATGACTTTAAAATCGTGAATATGCAGTTTTAAAAACGTGAAATAACTTTTTTGGAATAATCAGTAGTACAACAGAGTCAGTATCTTCAAATTTTGCGATAATCTCGATTTTATTGTCATTAGGAATAGACTCATAAATCCAAGTTTAGCTATCTGTTGCCGTTTAGAAAAAACTCTGGAAAACTGTATTAAAAAATTCCGAAAAAAATTACTTAAACTTTTTAGCAATTTTGGTAGAAATTTTAAATTTCATTGTTTTAGTAATTATTATTTTTGTTAGTAATTATTATTAATTTTTATTTTGAAATCTAGAACATTAACTTTTATTTTATTTGAGTTCTGGTTTTCAAATAAAATCTTTAGAAAAGCTTGTAATTAACAAATAATTACAACCGGCTGTTGATATAATACCATAGAGATAAACGTGTACTAACTGTTTTTTTCTACTTATTAGTTTTTATTTAAATAGAAAGAACGTTTTACAGAATCTTAATTAAAGTTACTTTACACCTTTTCTTTTCAAAGCTTTCAGTCAGTTTAATTCTTTAGTTCGTGATGTTACAAATAATTAGTCAAACTTAATCTCTTCTACGTATAGTAAGTAACGTTCCGTCTTTCTTTTTTTTTCGTAATACAATGATTAATAGACTTTTAAGAAAGAAGAAAGAAAACGTTGAATTTCACGAAGTTTCTTTTCTTACTTTTAATATTTGCCTATTCATACATGTGGGAATTTTAGATTGCTCTATAATGTTATCCTGTTAATTAAAGAATGTAGCAATGCATTGTTAATGATTTTGCCAGTGCAGGTTGAAATGTAAATTATGACGAAAAAATTAATCTGAGAAGTAGGTTACTAATTTGTATTACAAAAAGAAAAACATTGTTATAGATACATACATACGAATGTTTACTTGGAAAAAATAACAAAAAAATCTGATTAGTAAATTAGATTTATAAAAGTGAAACTTCTTTTCTTTGTCGATCGAAAGAAGCAAACGTTGAGGTCCATTTTATGCTCTCACTTTTTTTGTTATTTATTTATTCTCTTAAGAATCAAGATTCCTATCTGGTAACATAAGGTAGGTAGGCGTTTATAATCTGGTTCATTCCTTATGTTGCAAAGTGGCTTGCTACGTTAGTAGATAATAGCTGGGATAATAACTATTATCTTGAATGATTCTGAATTGCATTAGTTAGCCATTTTGTTTGAATTCTCTTACACTGCTATCTTATACACTTAAGTATGTTCTTTTAAAAGAAAATAACGTTAAGAGCATTTGCTGCTTTTTGCTTTTTAATTAATGAATACAATGCAATGTTTACTTCAAAGCATAAAAAACTAATTAACTTAATTTTCTATTGTATCTCTATTGTCTTTTAGTGAGAAAATTATTGGTAAAAAATCAAACTAAATTACCGTTATTTTATATATTTTTTCAGATAGGTAATAGTTTCTTATATAAAGAATGTTCTATTCATAAGTGCTCAGGTGTTCGTAATATCGTAGATAGTAATTTTTAATAATCCTTACAATTTTATAAAAACTGTAAGAATATCATTATGATATCCCCATTTGAAATTAGTTACTATTAAAGCCGCATAGTCTAACTTATATTGTCATTAAAACAATTTTACTTAGCAGCAAAGCAATCCATTGATAAGGTCTAAATTCAATTATTGAGAAATGAAAACCAAACTAAAAAGAGAGCAACGTCTCTACTGCAAAAAAAAATCAGTGCTACAATAATGAAGACTTGGACTCAAAATATTGTTACAGCTAAGACTCTTGTTCAAGTTTTTGGAATTTTCGAATTTCCAGATTTATAGAAGAGATCTTGCTCCTACATCAGATTAGAATAAAAAAATTAGTTTTTAGAGGTTCAGAAAAATTTAAAGGCAACCAAAATAATTAAAACCCCAACTTTGTTCCAATTATTATACCTACCAAGTTAACAACAAAAATGACTGTGTCAAGTCGAATTTGCAGATTAGCCTGCTTCTGAGGTAACACTATAAAGCAGTCTTATTCCATCAAAGAACATAACTACCATGGAATAGCATCTACATAACCAAGATTTGATTGTAGAAAACAAGCAACCTTTGGGAGTAGTTAGACCCTGAAAATAAATAATCTAAATTTTGCTAACTTTCTGGTGATGAGTAGCAGTAGCATTCTTCTGGTTGTGGATATGGTGAAGTAATTTAGTACACCACAGAAGCATTGCTAGATTTTTTCATGTCCAGTTAGGGGACAGCCGATGGCCTTTATGGTTATCAGAGGTAACTGCCTCAGGTTTCTTGATACAAAAGTCTTTCTTAAAACATAGAAAGAGTAAATAATCAAAGATGGCATATTATCATTTCTGAATAGCTTCCATCAGCAAGCAAAAGCGTTCATTTGCTTTTGTTCATGAATCAATGAGTTGGTCATATACTACTAAACCTATGTCTTGCATTTATGTCTGATATTTCTCCAGCATAATTTGGTCATCAGTAAGTTACAAGCAATCTTTTTGTATGTATGTATTTTAGCCTTGCACCGCATAGCCAATAGTCTAATCACATTAACTAAGATATTTTCAAGCCTGACGTTCTTACATTTTCTGAAATAGCCTTTCATGTAACATACAGAGAGCAGGTTAATACATAGAAGTTCTGCAACAGCTGCCTCTAGAATCATCTATATAATGAAATTCATTAAATTGGCTTGACAAAAAATAAATTCCCAGAAAGAAATTTAAAAAATTCAGGTCACAGTTAGATGCGTCTTCCTAGAATCTCCTCGGGATGTCAACCTTCAAGATAATCTATAGTTCTTCAACAATACAATGGCCTTTAAACCAGAAACATACACACCAAAAAATCAGAAACAACTGCATAAAGTACCTTCTTCTATTCCATAATTCTTTTTCTGTAGTTCGAACAAGATAATGATTTCTTACTTCGATCGAAAACTCACCAAAAGAAATAGAAAAGATTGCAACGTGAAACTGTAGATACTTTTAATCAAGACTAATGCTTCTCAAATTCTGGCGATTGCAAAGCATCTCGAGTATTTTTCCACTTTCCCAGATTTTGAGTATGTGTGAACCAAGATGTTTTGATCCTTCACGATTGAGAGTTCAAGCATCTTTATGATCACACCTTCTTTCACTCTTTGCTCCTACCTGCTTTACTCTCTAATAAAAGTAGAAATGTCGGCTTTAAGGAAGAGCATGCATAGTTCTTCCATTAGTAGGGTAGCCGCCTGGAAGGTTTTAAACCTCAACCTACAGTATTCCTCACATCAGTTAAAGGTTTAAAGTCCTCTGGCTTTTATTCATTAGCCAATACAACCTAGAGAATGCTTGATGAGAAAAATCTTCGGGGTCATGGGAATGGAAAAACGCTACAATCCACACGAGTTGAACCTGACCATAAGATGCTTAGCTCAGTGACATCCATTAGAATTTATCCAACTTGCCTAATTTCCTGTTTTCAAACCGCCAGAGAAGATCTTGGTTCTAAACAGATATCTCCAATTTCACGTCTAGCAAATTTGTTTGTTTTCTCGATGTAGTGAATGTGCTTAGAAATCAATCAAAATCCTTTGTAGTGGTAAGATTTCCAAAGCAAACCTCTTTCTTGATCCAATTTACGAGTCTCGATAGCCCTAATTGGACCGCGACTTCAAGTTCTACAGCAGACTTCCACTCAAACATTTGAAACAGTCTTAATTTTAAATAAAAATGTTCTAAATTTCAATCCTTCTTGTGCAATCTTTAATATTGATCTTTAAACTGAAAAGATGATTATCTATACATTTTTAACCATTCTGGTAATTGATCGGCTTTGAATCAGGCATCAGTTTTGATCATCTCAATCTAAATGAAACTTCGTGGCATTTAGGATGTCATAAACAGCCAGATATTCTGTAAAAAGTCACCAAGGTATTTATATATAATATTATTGTTTGGTGTAAAATTGCAAGGGAGTTAATATATGAATTTGCCTCAGGGTACACTCAATCTTCAAGCCGGTTCTGACTTTGTATCGTGTTTGTTACGATCTAACCATAATATGATTGCGGTTATTGATGATTTCTTTCTATTGCTGTCTTCCTAAGAAAACTCTTCATAATTTTGGATAAAATATGGAGTTCCAGCTCAAACCGATACACGTCAAGCTCAAAAGTCGTTATTCTAGTTATCAATACTTTCATTCACATGCTAATCTCGAATCTTCATCTTCAAATTTCGCAAAGTCTGAATTATTAGTAGAAAGTTCAGTTATGACAAGGACATATAGACAAACAGATCAATTGCATCATCACTAGCCTTGCTATACTTTTGCAATAATGAAATAAACGATCAAATTTTAAGATTTTAGAGTCACTTTTTTGTAATCCTGATGGAAATGACTCTTCCTAATCTACTTTTGGTTTTGATATTATTGTAGACAATATTGTAACAGTACAATCACATTATATATTAGATTAATCGAGTCTAAACATACAAAAAAAAAACGAAAATCACAATGATTTAGTCAAGAGCATAAAAAATTTCTTACGTTTTGAAGTGACAACTTGAATTGTTTCTTGATTGGCAAATTAAATCTAAACGTGATTAAATAATCTAGAAAACAATGAACTAGACGAACTCAATAAATGACAACTGCCGCAACAGTCTAAACAAGGAAACGCGGTGTAATTTATGGTTGAATAACAGAATATATTTCTTGTTGTCAAGGTGCTGTAAGATGAAACGAGAATCTTATTACTGAAGTGGAAAATAATTAAAATTTTACCGAAAAAATTGCAAAATAAAACAATGAAACTAAAACAAAAGAAAATCATTACTGACCTTCTTATGAAATTGCCGTAGTCACGTGTAAGTGAATATGAATTCTTAATTGTAATTTTTTTCTTTGCACGTTTTTGTACTTTATTATTAGTATTGCATGACCTACCCGTTGGCTGTTTATATTAATCGAAATAACAAGTGTGCCTAGGAGTTGTTTATAAGAGCGGCAATATAATATCAATCTTAATATACATAAAATGTCAATAATAAAAGAGAATGATTTGCTTTTTTTGCTTCGTAGTGAAGGTATTTACAAGTTAATAAGGATAAGCATTTGTCTAATTTCATCTGTGGTTAATTCTTTCTAGGAAATCAAAACCGTGATGCATATATTCTAGGACTTCCGCTAAACAAATTTATGTGATCTTTAATCAGCATATTATACTTTTTGATTTTTAGATTGTTGGTTCCTATCGAGTTTTCCCCAATTTATTAATAAAAGGGCACAGATGCGCCGTCATAACTATTTATGTGTTTAGCACCTGCAGGTTAATGACATTACCGTTCACTTCGGAAGATATTTCTGAAGATCAACTTGACATAATTTAAATTCGTATTTTTAAAATTAATTAGAAAACTTACCTTTGGCCTTTTCCAAGTAAATTGAAATGGTGGCGTTTGATGATAAAAAACTGACGATTGAGTTGCTGGAAAATCCGGATCTTCCCATAATTCTCCTCGTTTTAGGCACGCCCGTCTGATGCGTTCGTAATCACTCATCCCCTGAAATAATGAAATAATAATAATCATTATATTATTATACACCTACTTATCCACTAAGAATTTTGGTATAGTGAACATATCATAATGAAATTTCTTAATTAATTTAGTAGAAGCAAAAGCAATAAAGAGGCATTTAGCACCTTTGAAAGTGATAAATGGCTAACAATTCAGCATTTTTGTGTTTTCGGAGATTAACAGTATACAAACTCAAAATAAAGCACTAGATAATAACTCCCGATGATCCACCATTCTGCAATAGAAAATTCTGAATGTTCTGAATCGATATGACTTATATTGATCTTATTTCATGCAATGCGACTCCAGTGCAATTCCTTCGTTTAGGCTAACCGTTGGATTTCGCAAGAAACCGTTGGTTCATTTTGAACGGGCGAGGTCTCACTTTTAGTTTTCAGTAATAACAGCATTACGTGTCAGTTCCGCGTTTCTTATTACATCTAGTAATGTGGAGACATTGTGAGTGTTTGATTCGAAAATTCATGCAAATCACTCAATGCTACAAACATCTCTCAAACGACCTGTCAAGGTGATTCTCTATTTTCAGAAGAGTTTACGAATGATGTGTAAACGTGAACTCGGTTACACAAAACATATTAGTTCCAATCCTTGTTCATTAGAGAACATAGGTACATCATTTGTTTTTTCCTCCACAATTTCAACAAAATAGTAAAGGAAACCTATTGATTGCTGGGATTCCTAGTTAGACGATTCTTTACTTTGACTTTCTTAATTCCAAAAACTCGTGATTTGATACCTACTGACCAATGTAACTGAATCAATTAAATCAATTTGAAATACTTTGGATCTTTCCAAAGAAATGTGGCCAAATTCAAATAAATGACTAAATATGTTGGCCACATTGAAAACAAACACACGTATCCTTAAACAGACTTGAATAGTTATTCTCCGTCTATAAGAAAATAATTGTGCTCCAGCACCAAGCATATTATCGACTTCTTTTCCCTTTATCTAGGTAGGTACCTTTTTTAAGAAAGCCTCTTGTCAACAAAGATAGAATCAAACAAACCCTATCGAAAGCGTTCTTTCTACTTGCTGGAGTTCCTCAAAAATTCATTCCTTCTCCAATTCTCGTTTTCTAATATACTGCCATGACATCTCCAAACGATTCTTTTTCGAAATAGAACTTTTACAACAACTGCATTTGCCTGAATCTTTATAACTTCCTATCAAACTCTCCCATTCGGTTAAATACTGTTTTATCTACCATAAATTGGTGAGAGGAGTTGCGGAGCTGTATAAACATAGTCTGTCACCGCAACGCTTCAAAATCCACGATGGTAGATATCCCGGGCTTGATTCAAAATAATGAAATACTCTTCAGTTATCTTTCTAAAGATGGTCTAGGACGTTTCGCCGCGAACCTTTCGCCGCGAGGATCTTTCCGCAGACACATTTGCCGCAGATACTTTTCACCGCAGTTCTATAAGCTGTTAAATGTCGAAAAGACATAAAATTAGCAATTTGTCAAAATGAACTTAATGCAATACTGCCTACGTGACAAATAAAGCATAACTTCACATTAGTTCAGATAAACATCTCGAAGTAAATATGTTGGAACTTATTATTTGCGGCGAACTGTCCTTGCGGTAAAAGGTCCCGGTCCGTTCTAAAGATTACCAAAAATTTCCCCCATATCTTATTGCTAACACAGCTAACTACTATCTATTTCTGCCATCGATTCAGGCAACTCCAAATAGTAATAATCGACCCTGTTCATCTAGTAAATTGTCACTTTCAATTATGAAAGTAAATCCATTCCTAATTCTGAATCTAGATGATAACATCAACCCTGGGAGTACTCCCGTGGTTTTTGTGGGGTTTCTCGAAATCCTTCGGCATCTCTGGGTGTTTTCGTAGGAATTGTAACCCCCCTTCTTTTTCTTCTTATTTGTTTATTGCACTCGTCCTTCATTGCTGCCGCTGTCATTTGGCAAGTAGAAGTTCTACTTTTCTAGTCCATGGGATCATCGCGGGCACACCTGGAATAGATCTCGTCTATGGATTTCTTTGCATTGGCACCCATTGGTTTGATTCCCTTGCTTTTGCTTGAATCCGCACGGATTCACTTTTGTTCAATTACTCTCTTTAAAGAATGTTGCACTTAAAATACCATTAACTTACAGTCTCTCCAGAGAAAGAAGTTTTCAAAGCATCTGGGATTTGAACTGCACCGGAGCGTGCACGTGATTCTAAATATCCGCCACTTATTTACTTATTAACTCTACGATTTTAGCCACAAGGTTTCTTATACAAAAAAAAAACAAAATCTCGTTCACATTTTGATTATCTGGTTACAGAATGTTCCATCCCAAGCTTCAGAGCCTTATAATAGCAAAACAAATAGAAACAAAATTATTTTGTTAAGCACCATACGTATGTTGTAAGAATAGTCTACCAAATCTCAGTTTGATATCTTTCAAAAACCTTCTTTTGTTTGCCTCCAGGTCACAAAGCTACGTTTTCAAGTCCAAACAGAAAATCTCGTTACCAAATGCCTAGTAAATCTTGCATTCATCATCTATCTAGAATCACCTGAGACTCGAAGACTCAAAGACGCAATTCTTCTATTTAAGATTGTTCTTTCTGTGCTTATGCTTCACAAAATATTTTTAACTGTAAGTATTAATAGGTTTCAGTATCGTCATCACAATATTGGTATTTTTGCTACAAACTGCAGGTATAAGCTTACCATTTCTTCAGTCAAGGAGGTATTTACTAAATAATTCACTCCGAGAAGAAACATCAAAGAAACGGGAAAATAGCATAGTTATCGATTCGAGCTCCACTCTCAGGCAGCAACTGAGAAAGCGCCAATTTATCCAACAGACAGGCGTTGTAGAATATTTTGCTTTCCTGGTGGAATTATTGGATTTGAAACAAAAAATAGATGTGGCGTCTATTCAGATATTCCGAGCACCAAGGTTTGGAAACTTATGTTGCTGATCTGAAAGTGTAAGAAGAAAGTAGCAGGAAGATATTTTGGCCTCCACGGCAGTGATCCAAGAGATTTTCTTAGCGTAGCCACATGATTCTGCTCAACTACCCTTTTCAAGAAACTTCCGTATAAGAATTCTATTTTGGTATTTATCGAAGACTGTGCTTTCCTTGTAATGAAGCGACTCTGCTAGGCTGGATGTGGCAGTCTCAAAGCAGATAGATTGATTGGCCATGATGAAGTAACTCAGAAGTTTTCAAAAATGTACTTGGCAATGGAGGATAGCTCAGAATAAATGATTTTATTTCATATAAGAAGACAACGTGGTCTAGACAATTAAATAAAAGAGGTGTGGCACAAAATTGCAATCGATTTTTCGTCAGAATGTAATAATTAATGACGGAACTGTTTTAATTAATTAATAGTTTAAAGTCAAGGTGTCAGTTTGTCTTTAATTTCTAGCTTGAGCTAACATAAATGCTTATTAGATATTTTTATTGGTATTCGAGTTTGATTGATTAATTTATCCGGCAAGTGGCAAGTAGTCTATCTAAGATTTACTTTCATTTCTCATTAGCTTGGTTTGCATATCATTAATTTATTATTGGCAGGTCGCCTTATTATAAAATATTTGTTAAAGTATGAGTACCTGCGCTAGTAGAATGCTTGGAAAGCTATTTGGGATGTTTATAACTGGCGCACCAAGGCCGCCAACTGGTTTAGTTCGGTAGAAACCGTGATTACCTCTATCAAATTAAAGTAAGAAATACTGATGTAGACAAACCATAATAAAAAATTGATAATCATTATATAGAACATCGAAATGAAACCAGTTAAAGTCGGATTATGTCGTTGAAAATTAAAAAAACAGAATTTGCACAAAAACTACTGGCACGAGAGAAACTTGCAGCTCGAGACAAGGGAGGCAAAAAAACGTCCCTGAAGGTTATAAACAACTTGTAAATGTTTAGACGGAGTATTACTGGATAAATTTAAAATTACACATGGGTATTATACCATAAAACAAATACGAAATTATGACAAAAAAAATAAGAAAGACTACATGTAATTGAAAAAATAAATAAAGATAGCCAAAGCATAAAAGATACAATTTATAATGTTAAACAATCATAGAAATAAACATTGTTGCTAGGAATAGTTCTTTTATACTTTACTAAATTAATTAGCAAAACCGTTAAGTAATTCAAAAAACCATAATAACTGAAGTAATATTTTTATTAATAACTGTACTTAATTCAATTATTTATTTGTAAACAATAGCATGGTATTGAAATGTTGATTCGCGCCCTCTTTATTTTATTAGATACGAAAATTAAAAATATTATTACTAATTAACCTAATTTCATATTAATATTAGCAATAACTAAAATATTGTAAAGTAAAATAGGTTAGTTGCTGCAATGATAGCTTTAAAAATCGCAGTGTAATAAAATTGCAACTTAATTAGTATCTACAAAAAGCTAATCTGGAAGAATATCTCAACTGTACTAATGAATTTTGGTTGATTGAGAAATCGAATTTTAGAATAATTAAAATGCTATTTCCGACTTTACTCATTAAGGCATTAAAAATAAATGTTAATATCCTCCTACTTATAAAGGTTAGAATTTGGTTTTTAGTTAACACAAATTAAATATATTTATGCTTAATTTATTAAGCAATCCTTTAAATGTTCAACAAATTTATTCTATTTTGTTTTCTTTTTTTTCAATTCTATTTACAAAAGCATTTTAAATTCAGTTTTTCACAAACAAATGCCAAAAGCATGTGCGTGACGTAATCTTTACTTCTGTTTGTCAGTTGTTCTCAATTACAGATCTATTGTAATAAGGAGAATGCCGTGTATCGTTTATTTATTTATGTAGTAGTATAACTTTCATTTTTGTGAAATTCAATTTGTTTAATGCACTTTTATTTCATAACACAAAGTATACAATAAATTATGTTTGTGGTATTTTTATTAAATAACAAAAATGTTATAAACACAAATAAATTAATAATTTATGGAAATATTATTTGTTTTTAAAAAGGTGCTTTCATCAAAGCGACTTGGAGAATGTAACGATCAAATTAAACGACTGCATCGCTTTTGAAAAAACATTTCATAATGGCCGCGGAAAGAAAGCATACAGACACGAATACTTTTGAAGGAGAAAGGTGCACTAAAAAGCAAAATTCTTGTTAATTGTCCTTACTCATTTTTGGTATTACATTGCAAAAACAATCAAAAGTAGATATTTTTTGATGATGCACACTAAATTGATTTTTGCTATCTCAAAGTTACTTTACTATAATCAATTCGACTTTCATTCTTTGATACCAGCCTTGGCAAAATCTGCTGATATTGCATGATATTGATCTTTACTATAAAGGACAAGACATTTATAGTAGATTCCAGACCAGACAAAATTTTCACAAGATCTTCATTTCTTTAGACAAAACTGTGTCCTGGTATCCACATTATTTTGATACAGCTGATAATTCAAAACCAGGTTTGACATAGCTTTCAAGCTCTAATAGTTGTTTAACTTCTTTATTTCTAATTCTAATTCTAACTGGTCAATTCAGAACCATTTCGTACTATCTATTAACTCTTGATATTGAATGTGACGTTTCTTAAATTTTTGTTTGCCACCACTCAGTAGCTACGGTTGTCATAAAAGTTTTAGCAAGCTAATACGGGCCTAAATTTCAAATTTGTTCTGTAAAACAAGAAAGGCACCTGGCCGTTCCCTATCTTATAAAACCATTCGTTCAGCTCCAATGCCCATTCCTGATGTGGAGACTTTTTGGGTTAAGGAAAAATATTTTAATTTGAGAAAATTTCTTTGATCTATACAAATGAGGGATGTCATAATTTTTGGGATGAAATAGACAGACATAACTTAAAGCACTCTTTTTATCAAATAGTACTTTTCAACAACACACCACGGTGGAAAATTGTTATCAGGTATACCAATATTTCTTAATTGGGTGGTTGTGAACGTTAGTGAAACGGGTTGCGTATTGCTAAGTATTTTTGGACTTGTCTGTAGAACTAAGCAATTCAAGAGCAATTGGCATTACTTTTATGTCTAACTGTGATATCCAATCGTGTTTGTTTAAATTATGTCTGCTGTTGTCATTACCTTAGTTTCGGCTTTATCGCATCATTACTGGCGTTCTCTTCAAATTGATTGGTTTAGTATCAGGAATAATGTTTATCTTGCTTTTCTATCCATCAAGGTACAAAACTCTTGAGGGTAATCTAGAATAACGTTGATATCTAAAAATTTACTGTTCAACTTTAGAATCTTTTTCTTCTACATTTGTAATTGTCAATTTACAGCTTGAGTAACTGGAGACAAATTGACAGCTACTAAGTTCCTCTTAAAGATGCCTTGTTAGCTGAAATGCAACTGCCGTCAGTAAAGTCAGGTTTTCCAAGACAAAAACAACCTATTTTGCAGGAAACAAACATAGCAAAATCTTTCTAAATTTATTCTCCTTGGAATTATGTACAAAGTAATAATTGAGTTTTGGAAGAAAAACCTCCTTAGTAACCATTAGTCATAAACATAGTCTCGAGAGGGCTCGCATAAAAAAAGTAAAGTAACCAAAGTGAAATCCCACAAAAATGTGGTAGTTAGGAGCTGGGGAATCAATCTTTAGGTAAGTTACTGCCTCTACGCAGCCCTTTCCGGACCAAAAGTACAGTATGGTTCGGTGACCTAGTGGTGCACCACCAATGCTGAAAGGCTAGCCAAGACCCACAGTTTGACCTGTCTGGGCATAACTGGTATTGCACTTTAATTTCTGTTGAGGCTCGCTACTTGTATAAAGAAGAAAACACTATAACAGTATACCTCAGAACGACCGTAACCCAGACACCGAAGACTCGCTAGTCTTCTATGCCGATGGATTACAAACAAAACAGAGGTAGAAAAAATCAAGGCGTGCTAGAGAGTTTTGCCTTGGATAAGCACACTAATGCTTTCCAAGCAGGCAAAGAGAAAAGAGAAAAAGATTTATATTTGCTCCGATAGTCAGGCGGCACTAAAAGCAATCTGCTCAGTCAGTACAAGAAAGAAGGAATGCTCATGTCCAAAAACGTGCGGATGCTTTGGACAGGCTGACCACAACAAAGGAATCTCATCTGTCTTACTAAGTACAATCGGTTCATTGCAACGAGAAGGCGGACGATTTGCTAGACAAGAAACCAACCTGCTTAGAGCCGAAACACCTTTTGGGAATATCAAGGAAGTAGATCCATCAGTCCTACACTGCACATATGAGCTTACAAGACACAAGAATCAAACTGGATTAATAATAGTGGCTGTCACCAAGCTAAGAATCATATAATCAAGTTCAACTTAACTAAATTGAACTGGCTTACTCTATTATGGGAAGAGTTGAAAGCTCTCGCCTTGGTAACATTCTTAGTTTTATAATAGTCGGGCAGAATGAACAAAACGATGCAATAGATGATCGTAGAGGTGATTAAGGAACTGAAAAAGGATTAGTAAAAAGGATTTAAGAAAACTGCTGTTAGGTTTCAGCCTTCCCTACCACACGTTCTGAAACAGGGTGTTTGTATACAAAAAGGTTAAAACTGTTTATATATATATCTACCACAAAAATGTGATTCGGAAAAAATAAGATAAATGTAAAATTTGTACTCATTGTACTCAAGAATGTGCTAAGGTAGTGTAAATGTTTGTATGTGAGCCTGTTATATGCTTGGGGTAATTTAATTAAATAAAAGGTAGGTTCACTTTTTAAGCAGTGGAATCTCAATATGGTTGTTCTCTCTTATTATTTATTCATCTTAATATGTTTATTGTTGTTGTTGTTGTTGTTGTTGTAGAGATAAATATTAAATTTCCACTAATTTGTTTTTATTTTTGTACTTAGTAGATAAGGAGTCGTACTACATATTTGTTTGTATGTGCCAACTGTATTTTATTTCTTCCACGAACAGAAAACTTCTAGGAATTTGCTTTAATGCATTCCATGATGATCTTGATGAAATGTTTTTTGTTTTTGTTGTATGAATTCATCTACACGTAAATCAAATGTGTTCTAAAAACACCTGCTAAAGGATCACATCTTGTAACCGCCAAGGCAGTGATACCAAATTGACATGTCATCAATAATATGCATACGTACTCGTCCCAAACATAATACAGTTACTTCTTCAATTCAAAAAGAAATCAAAAAA